>CM068739.1:6639199-7094199 GCA_035136125.1 Quercus rubra | reverse complement strand
TTTGAATATTCACCATTGGAACTATTTTCCTATCTCCCCTTAGTCACAATTAATTAGAAAACAAGCGATCTAATAAACCCTAACTACTAAAAAACCCAAGACAAGTGCTAAAGGTTTAATCTAGTAGCATCCTTAAGAATTAGAGAGATCAATGAAACTAAACAACACAAGCACAAGCGATTGTATTTAATTTAGTCGAGCTTTCTTCCTAAGATCTAATAATTTCTGACGCAACAAATCATTAAATCTTGGTTGCTTCACAAGTTAGAGAGATCAAACAATTACGGATTTGATATCTAACCTAGCAGTAGATTGCAACGAATAATAAACTAGTAGGCCTCCTAGAAATTAAACAAGACAATCATGAAAATAGGCACAGAAGAACATCTGATATTCAAAGCATAAATTGAACAATAAAAAGAAATTAGATCTTACAGTTTTATTAATTTTGAGGTTTCAGTTTCCTTCGACCAAGTATAAAACTTTTAGCCATGTAGGGCCATCATGAAAAATCAAAGAAGAAAATTAGAGAAGAGTGGAGAGAGAGGCGTGTCTGTCCAATTCTGATTTCTCCTCCCCCTTTTACACGTTATTTCCCCTTTCCCAAGCCTACAAAATCTCCTAAAAATGTTCTCAATAATAATATCCAAATCTGACTAATTAAGGAAAAATATTAAAAATAAAACAAAGTCCTAATATAACTAGGAAAATGGCGTTTTTTCAGCTGGAATTTTCATGCATATGATCTAGAACCTTCCAAAAATAAATTGCATCAAATCTACGTATTAGAATTGTAGGCAAAGGAACATTCCAAAACGTCAACAATGCAGGTGTGGCAATGTCAAGCCCAATTTTGACCCTAATGCATCCCATATCTCTCAAAACTCAAAACATGAAAGTTGTAGAGCTTTGTCTTGGCATTCCATATCATCTTGAATCATCTCAATTGGAGCTTGGATGGGAGAGTTATGCCCAGATTACGAAATGATGTCAAAGTTGTCTTGAATCCCCCAATTAGCTACGTTTTGCACTTAATGCCTTCATTTGCATCCTAAATCAAAATATAAGAATAATGAGTACATTTAGACACCAAATAAATATAAAATAATAAACATTAAGGGAGAAAAATATGACATTTTGCATTCTTATCACTCTCAAAAGCCTAAACAGAAGAAGTAGCATCTTTGTCATCACTATGGAGCAGCCGATCATACTCGACCTAATTGCTATAAGTGGTTAGCTACTCAACAAAGCAACAGCATGATAGTATCAGGAAACCAGAATCACTTTCCATCCTCTTTTGCTCCACTTGGAGATCTTCTCAACGTCCTCATATTCCTTTTGAACTTGAATGGTTTCAATTCTTCCCCCTCACCGCTGGATCAAGGGTTTGCTAGATGGAAAGGTTCTTCCAAGGTGTGGAAGGAAAAGGGCTCCAAGTGATTCTATCACTGTTTCTCTCTCTCCCTTCTTGTTTTTGTTTGCATTACTTGTGTGTTTTGCTTTCCTTTTTTGAGTCAGTCTAGTTTTTATGCTCTGCTTTGTTTAACATGTTTTTGTTTATTTTTAGTTTTATTTATTTTGTTTTTGACATAAAAAAATATATATATAAAAAAAATTGAAAAATCAGAAATATACAAAAACAGTGTGTGTTTTATGTACATTGGTACTTGTGTACCTTGGATGGCCATTGAAACAAAGTTTTCTAAACTTTATATCTTTGGTAGATTAGATGAGCATCTCTATGCACAACTAAGCAAGTGAGTTTTATGGCTCATGTTTGTGTTGAGTAAGGTTAAGTAATCTCTTGTGCTTAACACTCGTATCACACTTTGACAGGAAGGACTAGAAAATCCTAAGAGAAAGGCATAAATAACCATCTCACCACTATTGCCCACCAATCATGGAATGACATTTGTGTGTTTCGGCATAGAAAAATTGGAATGTCAAAGGCTTAACATCATTGGGTATTTCTTTTCTATCTCTTATATGCCCATGCATGATTTGCTTAAAAGAAAAATATGAGCAAAAAGATCAAAATGCTTCATATATGATTGCAAGTGTGTATTCTACGAGATGTGAGAGTTATAAGATGTACCTCGAAGGTGATAATCCCCATCAAATAGTTATGATTGTGTGTGAGTTAAAGTGATTTTCTCATATCTCAAATCGTCATAACATGTATACACTTATGTAATCTTGCGATGTTTTTCATACACAACACGCAATATTCTTTGCTACTCTTGATACATGTGTAGGTATAATGTGATTTGGCCATCACAAGGTTTACATGTGTTAATGTATGCTCACTAAACTGTCCTGACTTGTTTTTTAAATATAAAATTGGTTAGACTTGTTTAGTATGTGTGTGTTTGTGTGTTTTTGGGATCTATGTGCTTAAAATTGTTGTTGAGATATGATTTTGAGAGTTCAAATTGCTGTTTGGATCATTGGTTGAGTTGCATGGTTGATTGCATTCATATCTGTGTTTTTTTCTTCTTGAAAAACTGTTTTTAAGAAATCTCGACACCTCTCGATACCTGGCTTATCTATTGAGCTCATCTGTTGTTTTTCATCGCAATCTCGATACCTCTCGATAGCTAGGTGGATCGATCGAGAAACCTCCTGTCCCCTCGATAGCTCCTCAATCCATCGAGCTTGTTTTGCTGTGGACAACTTTGGACACCTCTCGATAGCTGCATCTGTCGAAGCTTTTAAAGCTCAACACCTCCCTCGACACCTCCATCTGTCGAGAATTATTAAACACTTATATAAGGGTTCAAACGCGATCTGATCCTCATTTTCTTGATCTCTCTCGATCTATCTGCGTCTTTTCTTCTCCCAAACCTCTCTCACTCACTCCTAACCTCTTCCTCAAGGTTTCTTCAAGCTTATTCAAGTTTTTCTTCACTTGGTAAGTTTCTAATCTCTCATTTTATGCATTTCATGCTTTGTAACCTAAGTTTTTGGGTTTTTTGAAAATTTAGGCTTTTTCAAAATCAAAGAGGTTTTTATGAAATTTTTAGGATGGGTTTTAAAGATTTGATCTTAAAAACTTCATGCATTGCATCTCATTAGCATTATAACTATATTGTCATGCATTTATATGTGTGCAACTGATTGTGTGCTGGTAGGTTTGATTGGGCTAAGCCCATAATGCAATTTCCTTTGCATGTCACATATTCATGCATTCGCATGCATACGTTCCTTCTTTTCAAGATATTTTGATATATTTGAACTGCTTGGGACTTTTATGATTGTCTTTTTCTCCCTCTCTCTCTCTCTATTCTGTTTATGTTAATGCGTCAATGGCACCAAAATGTAACTCTGCTCCGTCCTGGAACCCTTTTCGTTTCGGAGCATCTTCGTCTTCTAATCCTACCCCCTCTTCTATTCGGTTCCATAATGAGGATGCCAGAAAGGACTTCTCAGAGAACTTCTCTAGACGAGGTGTTCATTCAAAACGCTGAGTTATCTTATTAGATTTCTCCGACACTGACCTACCCACTGTCTTTCACAGTCGAGGTTGGGAGTCACTGTGTGACATCCCGGTCACATGTCCTTCCATGCTGATTCAGGAGTTCTACTCCAACATGCATGGACTAGATACTTCTGTACCTCTATTTCATACTCGCGTTCGAGGTACGCGCATAGTGGTCACACCAAATATTGTATCCAAGGTGCCTCATGTTCCGAGGGTAGAGCATCCTAACTACCCCCGTTGTGAGCGTCTGAGGATTGTGTCCAAAGCCGAGATGATTTCTGCTTTCTGCAAATGCCATTCTGATTGGTGTGATCGTCAGTTTACACCATGTTCATCCTTTGCTAAAGGTTCTAGATTCATGAACATGGTGATGACTTTTGTTTTGCACCCTCTTTCTCACTATAATTCTATCATAGAGCCTCGTGCTAGATTTTTGCTTTCCCTTCTTGAGCATCTCACTATAGATTTTCCTTCACGTTTCATTCTTTCTATTATAGATGTGTATAGGGATACGACGACCTGTGATAAGCTCATCTTCCCTTCAACTATCACGCAGATTTTACGCCATTTTTTTGTTCCTTTTCTCTTGTCCGACCACTTTCCCATTATGTGTGCCATTGACTATACTACCAATAAACGGAGTAAGGCACAGTTTCGATCGAGGCGATCTGGTACGGTAGCTTCTTCCACTCCTTCAACTCCATCCACCTCCGTTCCCTCTACTTCAGCGGGAGATGTGACTCTGGACACTATCATGGCGTAGCTTCAACGCATGGATGTTCGCCTTGATACACTCTTTACTAAGTTGTATCAAGTGAACACCTGTGTTGGTCATATTGCTAGACAGTAGGCTCACCTTGCTGGTTTTGTGGAGTCTCCTTCTCCTCCTCCCGAGGCACCCGAGGCATCCAAGGAAGATGACGACTTCGACGATGGTGAGGATGGAGATGATAGCCCTTCCAGCTCTGACGAGATGTCTACTTGACACTCTTACCCTTTATCACTTGTGACAAAAAGGGGAAGTAGTTTTTGGTTATAAGAGTAGTTATAGTTGGAAGTAGTCATAGTTAAAGGGAGGGTAAGTATAGGAGATTTTTGTTAGGGTGAGAGTGCACATTGAGGGATGTAGTGAGGATTTTATGTATCTTTTTCTTTTCTTTCTATTTTAGATACATTGTTCATATACCTTAGATCATATGATCACATTGTGGTAGCAAACCTTGTACTTGTTTATATATATATATATATATACACATATGAGGTTGTTATTACAGTTCTTTCACCTCTCTCTCCATGTGTTGTTTCTTTTCTTTCTTTATACACATGTTTATTATATAATGTATGCAATCTATTATTTATGTTTCCCACTAAAATGCCTTGATGAGTTTTGTTTAAAGTGTTTCACAAATACATGTTGTCAAAGTCTACTTGCCATAAATTTTCTTCTTGCAAAGTTTTTCAAGTGTTTATGTTCGGATAGATTTTATTATATTCAACAAGTGAATATGAGTGGGGTGATTTATGACTTCTCTTATATCTCATTTGTTTGTTGTGGTTTTGTCACAGATTGCCAAAGAGGGAGATTGTTAGGACATATGTGATTCACTTGTTAGGAACATATGTCAGTACTTTATGTAATTGGCTAATCCTTTGACAAAACGCACTTTACTTGTCATTTGGTAGATCTAGGATGTGTTTAATACTTCAAGAAACTGTGTTTTAAGATCAAGTGTTAAAGTCATGCAAGTCTATCCAAGATTCAAGTGTGAAAAGTGCTGCTCGTTAAATCTTGACAGCTAGCTATCTATCAAGACCTGTAGAGCTGTTGAAGCCCATAGCTCAACAAAAACTAGACAGATAGGCATTTGTCGAGATTTATGAAAAACAGAGATTCAGTTATATTTTAATTCCAATCCGTGATTGTATATTTAGGCTTTCTTTTCTCACAACCCTAGACATATAAAATGATTATTTTAAGGGTCATCAAAGTGGACACAAGTTGCCCAAGTGTTGAGCAAAGTTTGTTCAAACAAATTGTGACTGGAGACAGAATTTGCCTTAATTCATCTTTCTGGTGAAAAAGTTGCTGTGTTTATGCACCGTTGGGTTTTGTGACCAGCATCTTATTGATCTTCATCATTTGGATGAACTGAAGAATTTTGTAGCCAACAACCTTCTCTAGTTGGTGATTGAAGTCGCATACTAGATCTACGCAATTGATTAGTCACGTACTGGGAGCCGTGCATTAAAAGGAGAGATTGTCACTACAAAACAAGCCCAATTGGGTATTGGGGTAAGGGTTCAACTGTTGGTTGGTATAAGGTACTGGGATTCCTTTACTTGTAATCGCTTGTTATGATAATAATTAATTCTCGGGAGTGGTGACCTTAAAATCATCCGGTGGGGTTTTTGCCGTATTGGTTTTCCCCATTCATAAACAAATCACCGTGTCAATTTATTTTCCGCCACATAGTTAGTTTAATTGGTGATTTGTTTGTGCTACCACGCGTTTGCATGATAATTTGATTAATTAATAAACTTGGTTAATTAATCAATTAATTCATCACAAGAGGTCAATATGTTTTTGGCCTATCAATGCCAATGCTAAAGGATTTGACAAAGACCGCAAGCAGTCCAGTTTGTCTCAGTTCAAGAACCAAGACAAAGGAAAGAAGGATACTAGGGATGGCGGTTAGTACACTATTCCTTTAGGACCAAAGTGCTTTAGGTGTTAAGGCTTTATTCACATGAAACAAGAGTACCCTACGTATCTCAAGACCATCTGGAAAAGCAAGGCACTTGTTGCTACCTTGAGTGACACCAAACCTAAGGATGATTTGGACAATGAGGATGATGGAATCCTAAATGCCTTCACTGCCACTGTTAATCCAACTGAGGGGATTGATAAAGAAGTGGATGATGAAGAGGACTTGGTGGATTCTAAGTTTGAGAAAATGGACGATCAAGATGATATCCATACAGCCTATGAAAAATTGTACAAGGTTTTTGAGAAGCATAAGAAACTATATAGGTTGGCCACCAAGAAGCTCAGTGATGTGGAGCTTGAACGAGAAGAAATCTCCACGAAGTTTGATGAAGCAAATCCGACCATTAAAGCATTGAGATTTGAGAATAATTTATTGGCTGAGAAGACCAAGGAGTTTGAAGCGAAGTTGTTTCAAGTCAGAGCTCAGTTGGAAAGGACTTTAAGTGCAAAGCTTGACGAGATGCTTAGCTTCTAAAAATCTGCTTATGATCGAACTGGTTTGGAGTATGATTTCTCCTCTCCTAATATTGCTTCTTCTAGTGCTACTATTTTTGTTTCACCTGCTAATAATGTTGAATCTAAGAACAATGATGTCAAAACTGCTTTAGCTAATGAGAACATAGATAAGAATAAACCTATCTTAAGAGCACCCCTTAAGCTTGCTAAGAAAGATATTAAAAACCCTAGGGCTAAGAAGGGAAATACTCAAAAGCCTAAACAGAAGAAGCAGCATCTCTATCATCATTGCGAAGCGACTGGACAGACTCGACCTAATTGCTATAAGTGGTTAGCCATTCAACAGACTAATAGTATGATCCCATCTGGAAACCAGAATCAGTTACTATCCTCCTTTGCTCCTTTTGGAGATCTACTCAAAGACCTTATGTTCCTTTCAAACTTAAACGGTTTCAACTCTTCCCCCTCATTGCTGGATCAAGGTTTTGCCAAATGGAAAGGTTCTTCCAAAGTGTGGAAGGAAAAAGGCTCTAAGTGATTTAGTCACTTTTTCTCTCTCTGCCCTTCTTGTTTTAGTTATGCATTACTTGTATGTTTTACTTTCCTATTTTAAGTCAGTCTAGTTTTTATACTATGCTTTGTTTAACATGTTTTAGTTTGTTTGTTTTCAGTTTTTCTTTATTTTGTTTTCCATAAAAAATTTAAAAAAAATTGAAAAATCAGAAAAATACAAAAACAGTGTGTGTTTGTGTACATTGGTACTTGTGTACCTTGAATGGCCATTGAAACAAAATTTTCTAAACTTTGTATCTTTTGTAGCTTAGATGAGCTTCTTTATGCATAACTAAGGAATTATGCACAACAAAGGAATTGAGCTTTGTGGCTCGTGTTTGTGATGAGTAAGATTAAGTAATCTCTTGTACTTAATACTTTTATTACTCTTTTTGATGGGAAAGACTAGAAAATCCTAAGAGAAAGACATAAATGACCATTTCACCACTGTTGCCCACCAATCATGAAATGACATATGTATGCTTTGGCATAGCAAAAGTGCAATGTCAAAAGCTTAACATAGTTGGGTATTTCTTCTCTCTCTTATATGCCTATGCATGATATGCTTAACAAAAGAAAATATGTAAAGAAAAATAAAAGCAAAGAGAATCAAAATGCTTTATATATGATTGCAAGTGTGTCTTCTAGGAGATTTAGGAGTTTAGGATGTACCTCGAATGTAATAGTCCCCATCAAACAGTTATTATTGTGTGTGAATTAAAGTGATTTTCTCATATTTCAAATCGTCATAACATGTAAACACTTGTGCAATCTTGCGATGCTTTTCAGACACAACACGCAATATTCTTTGCTACTCTTGATACATGTGCAGGTACAATGTGATTTGGCCATCACAAGGAATACATGTGTTAATGTATACACACTAAACTGTCTTGACTTGTTTTTGAAATATAAATTTGGTTAGACTTTTTGTGTGTGTGTGTGTGCGTGCTTTGGATCTAAATGCTTGGCATTCTTCTTGAGGAAAGATGTTTTTGAAAGCTTAAAATGTTGGTTGGATCTTTGGTTGAGTAGCATGTTTGATTGCATTCATGTTTGTGTTTTTCTCTTCTTTGAAAAACTATTTTTGAGCAATCTCGACAACTTCTTGATACCTCTCGACAGCTAGGCTATCTATCGAGCCTTTTGATCTTCTTTTCTCGATAGCTATTGATGGTGTATTGAAAATGCACGTCCTATTTTCATCCATATTGGTCGTCCATGAGAGATGATTGGAGATGGGTAAGTGAAGTATGCTCATCCCCAATAATCTTGTCCATCCTTAATAAAGGATGGACGAGACCATTGGACCTTGAACATATTGAATTTTCAACAAGCATGATTCTCACCAAAGCATAAGGGACAAATCATGCTATAACAACCCAAGGCCTCCACTAACCATCATAGAGCACTGGTCAAAATAAAGTAACTTCCATAGTAGTTATGGAAGTTACCTTGGCATCTTCTGGACTCCTCAACAATAGGAGTGGTTATTAAAATAAGAAACCACTTCACGTACACTATATAAGCATTCCCTTACGAAGAGGTTAGAGAGAGAGACATTTTTATTTTTCAGAAGTTACTTCCTTCTTACTGGGAATTACAAATTCACTGACTTCATCATCGGAGGACTTTTGGCCGATCCCTACCGGTCCCCTCTGACTTAGTATTTGTTTTCAATATCAAGCCCTAAAACCATCAGCACTTGAGACTTATCAACCTACTGATTTCTGAGGAATTATCAATTGGCGCCATCTGTGGGAAGAGAAAATTGTCTTGCAATTTTCTTTTCCGTGACAAACGGTTGATGGTTCAGACTAGATTGAGGGCTACTAGCCCAAGCCATCAGGGAAGCAGAGACGATTCAAGCAACCTTCATTGCGATCGCCAATTTGCACCAATCATGCAGACATCATCAGCCCAACATGTGCAATCTATAGCGGTCGCAATGGCAGAGTTTCTTGCCGAAACCAAGAGTTAAGAATGGAGATTAATCTGAGAAGGCAGACATGTGAAGAACGTGAAGGAAGAGGACAAACACAGAGTCATGATGATAAAGAAAATATTGAAATTGGAAATTAGTTAAAAGGCACCATTTCACAAATGGTACCACACTTGAAAGAGAAGATGGACCAAATGAAGAAAGTCATGAAGGAAATGAAAGAGAACATGAGAAGGGCGAATCTGATAGAAGATTTGGTCCACAGAACTGATTCACCCTTTACGGCCTCCATCAATGATCACCCTCTACCATCAAAGTTCAAGTTGCCTTCTTTGGATTCGTATGATGGAACACGTGACCCGTTTGATCACATCACCACTTTTAAGACCACTATACATCTTCAAGAGGTTCCTAATGAAATAATGTGTAGAGCCTTCCCTACTATCTTCAAGGGCCCAGCACAAGTTTAGTGCAGCAAAATACCCCCGAATTTGGTAAGTTCTTTTGAAGACTTGAGCAAGTTGTTTGTTAATAATTTCATTGGGGACAAAGACACAAGCGTTCCTCATCCAACTTGTTAACCATAGAGCAAGGGGAGAACAAGAGCTTGCGGTCATTCATCACTCGTTTCAACAGAGAAGACCGAAATGTGGACAAAGTGGATGATAAACTTCTATTGGCAGCCTTCCATAATGAGGTGAATTCAGATTTATTTATACATAAACTCTATGAGAAAGAGCCTCAGTCCATGGCCGAACTTGTCCAATCGGCCCAAAATTTTATGAATGTAGAAGACACAATTATCGCTAAAAAGAGGAAGAGATCTAAGAGAATAGAAGCAAACCCCAGTCGTCATCCCAAGCAACGCTCTCGTCCAAAGAAAGGACGGACGGAAGAAAGGAAGGACTGAGATAACAAGAAGACAGGTTCTTCAGCATAGAATCAACAATATACCCTTTTGAACATGCCACTTGAACAAGTCCTTATGCAAATCAAGGATGATCCTTCCTTGAAGTGGCCGGAGAAAATGAAGGGAGATCTCAACAAGCGCAATAGGAATAACTATTGTTGCTTCCATAGAGACCGTGGGCATGATACGGACGAGTGTTTTGATCTAAAGCAGTAGATTGAAAATCTTATAAGACAAGGACAATTGACGAGTTTCCTTGGACGAGGTACCAGCCTGAGACCCTAAGGCCTTCCTAAGTTGTTCTTGAATGACTTCTAAAGGAAACTTAGGAACACCACAAGTGTACCCCTCGTCCGTAAAACTCCGTTTATTACTACTATGACTAGAGCTACTATTGGAACCAACATACCCAGTGGAGTCATGATACTCGTCTATAGCTTTTCTATGCCATCACTAGACGAAGAAATAGACATTTTCTGACAATTGAAGGAAAATCTGAAGACGAGGAAGGAAAGAATACCTGGCTCTAAGACGGAGGAAGGCTACGGACGCGAAGAAGCTTCTAGACGAAGTTCTTAACAAGAAGTGTCAAGATGGAAAATTTTAGAAATGTAAAAGGCAGAGGGGAGATTCCACTATTTATAGGCAGCTGACCTGGGCACATGAAACGACACAACAAATCAAGAGATGACACGTGGAGTTCACCTTGGAAAAGTAAATCGATGGGTCCAGTAACCAGTTAAATTGTGACACGACACATCAACCCATTGACAAACGGTTACTCCTTCCCTTGGACGACCCTTATGGACAAGGGGGCAACTGATGGTGTATTGAAAATGCACGTCCTATTTTCGTCCATATTGGTCATCCGTGAGAGATGATTAGAGATGGGTAAGCGAAGTATGCTCGTCCCCAATAATGTCGTCCTTCCTTAATCGAGGATGGACAAGACCATTGGACCTTGAATATATTGAATTTTCAACAAGCATGATTCTCACCAAAGCATAAGGGACAAATCATGCTATAGCAACCCAAGGTCTCCACTAATCGTCATAGAGCACCAGTCAAAATAAAGTAACTTCCATAACAGTTATGGAAGTTACCTTGGAATCTTCTGGACTCCTCAACGGTTATTAAAATAAGAAACCGTTTCACGTACACTATATAAGCATTCCCTTGTGAAGAGGTTAGAGAGAGAGACATTTTTATTTTTCAGAAATTACTTCCTTCTTACTGGGAATTACAAAATTCATTGACTTCATCATTGAAGGACTTTTGGCCGATCCCTTCTAACTTAGTATTTGTTTTCAAGATCAAGCCTTAAGACCATCAGCGCTTGAAACTTATCAACCTACTGATTTCTGAGGAATTATCAGCTATTATTCCAATTTCAATCCATTGAGGTTTTTGAGAATCAATCTTAATAGCTACTCGACATATTCTCGAACCATCGAGGAAGTTTCTGTATGCTCGATAGATTCTCGATAGCTTCTCGATCCATCGAGGTCACTTTGCTCTGGATACCTCTCGATAGCTTCTCAATAGCTCCTTTTAGCAAATTTTAATTCTCGATAGCTCTCGACACCTCTTGATCCATTGAGAAACTGGGATTTCTATATAAAGGGTCAGCGCGATTTCAATTTCATTTTTCTCGATCTCTCTCGATCCTTTCTGACTTCTCACCTTCCCAAACACTTCTCTCTCACTCCAAACTTCATTCCTAAGTGTTTTTTGGCCTAGATTGATTCTTCCTTCACTAGTAAGATCTTATTTTCCCTCTTTTTCATGCATTTCATTCATATGGATCTAGGTTTTTGGGTTTTTGAAAATTTTTTGGGGTTTTTCAAAATTGTTGAAGCTTTGGTGAAATTTTTGGGTTGTTTAAATGATCCTATATGATCATGCATTGCATCACATTTTCATTTTAACAATGATTCATGCATTTTAGATGTGTGAGTATTATGTTGAAATGATGTGTGCTTGTAAGTTTGGATTAGGTTGAGCCCATGATGATATTTTTGTTACATGTCACATGTTCATGCATTTTTCATGCATATGTACCTTCATTTATCTCTATTTTGATATTGATCTGTGTTGGTGCTTTTCTGCATGTTTTTTTTTTTCTTCTCTCTCTTTCTTTCGTTAGTTGCTCTATGGCACCTAAACGGAAATCTACTTCGTCCTGGAACCCTTTTCGTTCCGAGGCATCTTCTTCTTCTTCCCTCACTAATTCTACTCCATCTCACATCCGGTTCCATGATGATAAAGCCTGTAAGGACTTTTCGGAAAACTTCTCACGACGTGGCATTCATTTGAAACGCCAAGTCATTCTATCAGACTTTTTCGATACTAACCTTCCCACTATCATCTACAGTAGGGGTTGGTAGTCATTGTGTGGCATCCCGGTCACTTGTCCCTCCGTAATTATATAGGAGTTTTATTTCAACATGCACGGATTCGATTATATAGTACCTCATTTTATCATTAAGGTTCGAGGAACGTGCATTGTAGTTACTTCAGATCTTATATCCGAAGTGCTACACGTACCAAGGGTAGAGTTTGTTGACTACCCCAGCTATGAGCATCATAAGACTATGTCCAAAGACAAACTCTTGTCTCGCTTCTATGAGACACCTTCATCTTGGGGTGACCATCAAAACACCCCTTATTCGGGTTTTACAAAAAGTCCGAGGTTCCTTAAGATGGTGATGACATTCGTTCTCCATCCATTGTCTCACTATAACTCTATCACAAAGCCTTATGCTCAATTTTTGTTACCCCTTCTTGAAGGACTCACTATAGATTTTCCCTCTCACTTCATTCTCTCCTTCATAGATGTATATAGGGATACAACGACTTGAGATAAGCTTATTTTCCCTTCGGCTATCACACGGATTCTCTACCATTTTTCTATCTCCTATCCAGAGTCTACGCACTTCTCTCCTATGTGCCATAGACGTTGCTACCATTAGATGCAGTGAGGCCTAGCTTCGACCGAAGCGTCCATGGATAGAAACAACGACTCCTTCGGCTTCTTCCGCTCCTTCTACATTTGCTACTTCTTCATCGGCAGGTGGTGTGACCCTCAAGACAGTTATGGCACAGCTTTAGCGCATGCATGCTCGCCTTGACACACTCAGCGATGAGTTGTGTCAAGTGAACACCAGTGTTGGCCGTATTGCTCGATGGTAGGCTTGCCTTGGTGGCTTCGTAGAGTCTCCCTCTCCTTCTTTAAAGGCGTCTAAGGACAAGGACGATGATGGTGACTTCGACGATGACGATGATGATGAGGATGAGAATGCTAGCTCTTTTGGTGACGACGAGATGACTGCTTGAGTTACTTACCCTTTGTCATTCGTGACAAAAAGGGGGAGTAGTTTTTGGGATGATAGTAGTCAAGTATTTAGGGGGGGAGTTAGCATAGGACATTTTTGTGATAGGGGGGTGTTTATATTTTTGAGGGATGTAGTAAGGTTATTATATATTTTATTTTCTTTCTTTTACATTTACCTCATGTATACCGGTCTTGTGACCATTTGACATACATTATACTTATCTTTTGATATATATATATATATGTTGATGTATGTTATTCTCCTATCTTTTCATGTGTTGTTTCTTTTCTCTCTTTATGCACATGCTTCTTATTATATTGTATGCAATCTTTTATTTCTATTTCACACTAAAATGTTATGATGAGTTTTGTTTAAAGTGTTTCAAAAATACAGGTTGTCAAAGTCTTTCTTGCCATGAACTCTCTTCTTGTAAAGTTTTTCAAGAGTTTGTGTTAGGATAGATTTTATTGTATTCAACAAGTGAGTATGAGTTGAGAGATTTATGACTTCTCTCATATGTTCATCTGTTTGTTGTGGTTTTGTCATGAATTGCCAAAGGGTGAAATTGTTAGGACATATGTGATTCATGTTAGGAACATATGTCAATATAGAATTGGCTAATCCTTTGACAAAATGCATTTTACTTGTATTTGGGTAGATCTAGAATGTATTTAATACTTTAAGGAACAAGGTTTAAAGTTCAAGTGTTAAAGCCATGCAAATCTGTCCAAGAATCAAGTAAAGAAGTGTTGGATTTTAAAGCTCGATAGCTAGCTCGACAGATAGCATCTATCGAGGTTTAAAAGACAATTTTTCCCGATGCTCGATAGCTGCTCGATAGATAGGGTATCTATCGAGATTTAAGAAAATCAGTTTTTCAGATCTAATTTCATTCCAATCCGTGTATACATGTTTGAGCTTTCTTTTCTCACAACCCTAAACATATATAAGAATAATTTTAACGGCCATCACAACTGATGCAAGTGAGTGCAATTTGATGCAAAAAATTTTCATAAGCATATTGTGACCAGAGACATATGCCATAGTTCATCTTTCTCTTCAAGAAGCTGTTGCATTTGTGCGCCGTAGGGTTTTGTAACTAGGGAGCTTTGTGATCTTCATCGTGTTGATGAACTAAAGAACTTTGCAACCAACATCTTTCTCAAGTTGGTGGTTAGTCACGTACTTGGATCCGTGCATAGATTGGTTAGTCACGTACCGGGAGCCGTGCATTAAAAGGAGAGATTGTCACTATAGAACAAGTCCAATTGGGTATTGGGGTAAGGGTTTAACTACAGGTTGGTATAAGGTACTGGGATTCTTTTACTTGAATCGCTTGTTGTGATAATAGTGGATTCTCAAGAGTGGTGACCTTAAATTCATCCGATGGGGTTTTGCCTCGGTGGTTTTCTCCATTCGTAAACAAATCACCCATATCAAATTTATTTTTCACTGCATTTAGTTTAATTGATGATTTGTTTATACTACCATGCTTATTGCATGCTAATTGGATTAATTAATTAACTTGGCTAATTAATTGGTTAATTCATAACAAGGGGTCAATACATTTTTGGTCTATCAAAAAAAAATCTAGAAAATTCTCTAGAAAATTCTAAAAAAAATTTCCTCTCCTTTCTTTAGGAAACCCATCACAAAAAAGCATTTTTCATTTTCTTTGTAATTTCTTGTGGGTAAGCTTAAGGGATGGGATGGTTTTTCTTGTAACTATACCCATCCCATTTCTCTCTACTTTTCTCATGTAACATCATCCATTTATATGTATGAAGCTACATTTATTTATCTTGTCTCTTTACTTTTGTTGCTTTAAATTCCTAGCACTCTACTGTTGTGTTTGTATATAAATCTCTCTTTTCCTTTTTATTACTTGTTGTGATATTGTTATTGTTCCTAGATGGGTATTGAACTATCTCCTAGACCTAATATGAGAAGTACCTTTAAGGGGAAGAAATCTAATTTCTTCTAGGCATCTAGGAACCCCTTTTTCATTATTGTTCATATATCTATCTTGTTACCCATTTATTTAATGCTATTCCCCCTTTCCCTTTATTTTAAATGTCATATCTTTTATCTAATGCATTTTCCCAATCCCCTTTACATTATTGTCATCCCTTCTATCTATCCCTTTTAAATGGGTTTTAAACCTCAAGTAAAGCACAATATAGGCATGTTGTCTTAAGGATGGTTGATAGATTAGAACTCCCATCTCTTTTTGATGAAAGACTCATAAGGCTTGAAAGAGATTAAAGTTTATTTAAGAGGGGTCTCTAAAAAAAATCCTTCTTAATGAATCTTTACTTTTATTGTCATTTAAATTCAAGCTCTTTACTTTTTTTTGTCATTTAAATTCAAGTTCTTTACTTTTATTGTCATTTAAATTCAGGCATTTTAATTTCCTTGTCTTTAAATTTATAGCACTCTTATTATTATTGCTCTTTACTTTTCTCATTAATAATGTTTCCATAGATTAATTGCTTGGGTAAACACATTCCTTTATTATGCTTTTCTAAGGAAATGATTTTCAAAAATTCTTTATTCCCCTTTTCAAAAGTTGTTTTCTAAAATAAAGCTTTTTCTTTAAAAATCTTCCCTTTAAACTTTTTTTTTTCAAATAAATGCTTTTGAAAAAAATATCCTTTCTTAAAAATGCTTTTAAAAAAAAATTCTTTTCTTTTTTCTTCATATCAGAAAATAAGGCATTTAAAAAAAAGTATTTTAAAAATGTTTTCTTTCACCGCGTAAAAATATCATAAAAGAAATCTTTTGAATGAGCAAAGTTTCTAAAAGAAATATTCTCTTTCATAAAACTCATGGGATTTTTAAAACTCAAACCTTTTTTTATAAAAAAAATAAAACCCATGAGCTTTTTTTTTTTTTAATCCTTTCTATTCAAAACCAATTTTCCCATTAAATTTCTTGTAATACAAACTCCCATTTCACCATAAAAATCATGGGATATTTTATTCAAATCTTTTCAAGAGGAAAAAACCCATGAAATTTTTCAAAAAAAAAAAAAAAAGAGCTTTTCCCAACTCCCTTTTTTTTCTTTTTAATAAGTTATCCATTCTTTTTTATATATATAAATATTTATTTTCTAAAAATAATGTTCTTACACTTAAATCATTTTTCTCGAAAAAATTCATGGAATTTTTCAAAGTTAAACCTTCATTCCTATAAGAGCATCCACGTTGGTGGAGCTAAAAATTTAACCATCCAGCACCTACAAAAGTCACTTTATCTATTTTACCTCTTCACTTTACAATGCTTCCAATATCAATGGATCTATATTTTTAGCTATTTGATTAAAATAATATAAAAAACTCATTAAAATAAAATAAAAAATATCCACCAAAACAACCTTTCATCCACCCACAATCACCTCCACCACCACTTCACTAGCAATAACCTCCATGTGGCAACTACAGCCCACGACAAGAAAAAGAAAATCAAACTACCGCCAACACAGTCACAACCAAACCCACAAACAAAATAAAAAACCAAACCACCACCATAGTCACCAATCCACCACCACAACCACCAAACCCACAAAAAAAAAAAAAAAAAAAAAAAAATCAAATACCATACCACTACCATAGCCACCATAACCACCATCACCACCATCACAGCCATCAAACCCATATAAAAAAAAAAAAAAAAAAAAAAAAAAAAAAAAAAAAAAAAAAAAACCATTCCACCACCATAGCCACCAAACCCATATGAACAAACACGAAAAAACCCAATCACAACCAACACACCCAAATTCCGATCTGAGCAAAGAGAAAAGAGATGGATTCAAGGGATTCAAGGGTGGCAGCAAGGGCATTTTGATTTGAGCAAAGAGAAAAGAGATGGATTCAAGGGTGGCGGCAAAGGCGTGATCGGCGAAGGCAAGGGCATGACTCATGGCGGCAAGGGTGACCTGATCTATGAGATGAGAGAGAGAGAGAGAGAGAGAGAGAGAGAGAGAGAGAGAAGAAAAAAGAGAGACAAAAAAGGAAAAGAAATATTATTTTAATGGGAAGTTTACTATATATATATATATATATATATTGTTTTAGCTTCTTGCTACAATGTACCACTATAGACAGTTGTGCACTGTAGATGAGGAGCTAAAATTTTTAAGTTTAGCTCCACCTTTACATTATTGTCATCCCATTTAATTTTTTCTATTCCCCCTTCCCTGTTATTTTAACGTCATCCATTTTATTTAATGCTATTCCTTTCTTCCCTTTATTTTAAATGTCGTCTCTTTTATTTAATGCTTTTTCCCCAATCCATTTACATTATTGTCATTCCCTTTACATTATTGTCATCCCTTCTATCTATCCCTTTTAAATGGGTTTTAAATCTCAAGTAAAGTACAATATGGGTATGTTGTCTTAAGGTTGGTCGATGGCTTAGAACTCCCATCTTTTTTTTGATGAAGGACCCGTAAGGCTTGAAAGAGATGAAAGCTTATTTAAGAGGGATCTCTCAAAAAAAAAAAAAAAAAAAAAAAAAAAAACCTTCTTAATGAATCTTTACTTTTATTGTCATTTAAATTCAAGATCTTTACTTTTATTGTTATTTAAATTCAAGATCTTTACTTTTATTGTCATTTAAATTTAAATTCTTATTTTTATTGTCATTTAAATCCAAGTTCTTTACTATTATTGCTTTTTTACTTTTCTAATTAATAATGTTGCCATAGATTAATTGCTTGGGTAAACAAATTCCTTTATTATGCTTTTCTAAGGAAATGTTTTTCAACAGTTGTTTTCTAAAATAAAGTTTTTTCTTTAAAAATCTTCCCTTTAATCTTACCACCAAACCTTAACTCTGTATACTTGGCTGATTTGAGTGGCCTAAGTTAATAATATTTTACTGTCTTGATTCTCAAAAGAAAAATAAACTTGTTCCCAAAAAAATTCCTCTCTCAAAAATATCCTTTCTTAAAAATGCTTAATTTTTTTTTCTTTTCTTTTTTCTTTAAATCCAAAAAAAAGGCATTAAAAAAATGTATTTTAAAAATGATTTCTTTCACCAAGTAAAAATATAATAAAAGAAATCTTTTGAATGAGAAAAGTTTCTAAAAGAAGTAGGTTTTTTCATAAAACTCATGGGATTTTTGGAACTCAAACCTTTTTTTATAAAAAAATAAAGCCCATGAGCTTTTTCTTTTAAATCCTTTCTATTCAAAACCAATTTTCCCATTAAATTTCTTTTAATACAAACTCCCATGTCGCCATAAAAACCATGGGATTTTTTATTCAAATCTTTTCAAAAGGAAAAAACCCATGAATTTTTTCAAAAAAAAGAGCTTTCCCAACTCCCTTTTTTTAAAAGCTATCCATTCTTTTATATATATATATATATATATATATATATATATAAAGTATTTTCTAAAAATAACATTCTTATGCTTAAATAATTTTTCTTGAATAAAATCATGGAATTTTTCAAAGTTAAACCTTCCTTCCTATAATGATCCTATGAATCTTTTTCTTTTGTCTTTTCAAAACTAATATGATTTTGCTAAAATGGTTTTTTAGAAACTTCAAAACCTCCCCCAAATTTTTGGGTCCCCCTTAATAAACATACACAACATTTTCTAAAAATCTTTTCTTTTCAAAAATTGAAGATATTTCGCAGTTTGCGAACTTTGCTTGTTCCAAAAAAAAAAAAAATTCTTGGAAAAAAAATTGAGGAGTAATTTTTAGAACTTCTTCTAGTCAAAAATAAGTAATTTGTTTACCCAAGCAATTAATCTATGGCAACATTATTTATTAGAAAAGTAAAAGGCAATGATAGTAAATATTATTGCTTATTTATGTATATATCTCACATGCTTTTATTTTATTTTATTTTATTTTAGAGAGAGTTTCAACTTATGACGTCCACTTCTGATGATAGTTCTTTATCATAAGACCAAGACACTAATCAGTTTTTGGTGTAGACAAAGATTGAACCACAAATCTCTTATATAATCATCAGAGACTTTACCAGTTGAGTTAACTGGAACCCACTATCTCACATGCTTTGATTGTATATATCTCACTTTTTTTTTTCTTTTTCTTTTTTTTTTCTTTTTTACAACAGCTGATGCTAATGTTCCAATAGATCTTATTATTTTATTAGTATTATTTCCATTAAAAAAAAAAAATCAGGTTAACGAATGCCTTTAGGACAATTGTTAATAAGCCATAAATAGGAAAGTTTTGACATCACTTTCTTGAAAAATATAAAAACTGCCAAACATTTATTATTTTATCATTCTCTTAATAAAGTATTTTTAGGAAAACTATTTATTATTAATCAAATTGACAGATTTTGATAAAGTTTGTAAATAACTACTCTTGTCCGTTTGCTGGGGAGGGGGGCGTATAATTACTCTTTGGGGTGCAACTTGTATCCAGTAGTCAATGCCATTGGACACGTTACAATACGGACACATGATCATGACTAGACACATGTCCGTATAGAGAAGCCGGACCCTACTCTTTGCTGCCATCTAAAATAAAATGCGTCGAGAACATGACAGCTGCTCCCCTGACCCCAGGAAACATCACCTTTCTCAATTAGAAATAATACTTCCATTAAAATAAATTATTTAAAAAATAAAAATGAGAGTTAAAATTTGAAAAGTTGGCGTAAATAAAGTACAGTAATTTAATTCGACCGCCAATCATGACTTCAATGCTGAGTTGTCTTTAATCGTAACTGGAATCTTATGCAGCAACAATAACTAACGTTCTAATCAATTGGTCATAAACGAGTCAATTAGTTGATGATTACATTCGTATTCACCCTCATTTTTCACTCTTCTCACGTCATCACTTTTGCATCATCAACACAACACCAATGTCACTCCCACTTGACCCTCTCTTTCTCACCCATTCAACCCCTAAATTGAATCTAATTATGGTTCAACCCTACCACACAATAATCCAATCAAAACCTACGAAACAAATACCAAAATATAGTAAAACTCATACCAAATTAAGTGGTAAACATCCAAAAAAACAACTCAAATTTATTAATATTTAGAAATACAAATTGAAAAAAAGAACAATTCATGAAAGAACACACCTTGAGTTTGCAACACCACACTCATAACAGCTTCAACATTTTTTTCAGGCTCCAAGGATGTGTGTGATTGCCTATGTGGCAGGATGGAGTTCCTGTGCAAAGAGGAGGAGGAGGAGGAGGAGGAGAAGGCGGAGGAGGAGATTTTGCATTTAAGTCTCCAAACATTTGTACATGTGTTTGAGGATTGGGATTTTAAGTGGGCTATGATTGTATGTGGTAGGGTGTATTGAATTTTCACTAAAATGCTGTTGTGGCATATATTCATTAAGGGCTAAAAAACCTAACTAGTTCAGATTTAAACTCTTTAAACATTGATATGTTACACCCTAACTGGTTCAAATTTAAACTCTTCAAAAATTGATATGAAAGGACATGAATAACAGAAGATATACTCTTTGTGTGTGTGTTTGTGTGTGTGTGTTAATTTGATAATTGAGAGTGGGGGTTATGAATCCTATGTGTTTATGTATACCAAAAAAAAAAAAAAAAAATGTCAACTAGTTGAGTTATTAGACTCTTGGTAATATCCTAGACAAAGTTTAAGAGCATTCACATTCACCTATGCATAAAAAATGCAATTTGCATTACAAAAAGTCAATTCATTTATTTTACATAACTAAATAAACAACACACCCTACATCTCATTCTTTATTTTACACTACATTATCTATTTTTTTTACACACATCAGCAATAACAACAGCACAACAACTCCAACCACCATAATCAGCACAATTAGTGGTGGCACCACCTTATGGCCAAGGTGGTCCTGGTGTACCTTATGGCCAGGGTGGTCCCAGGACCAACCTAACCTGGAAAAAAAATCATTTATATATAATAAGTTAAAATTTTATATTTATTTACCTTTTAAAAAAATTTGGGACTACCCTGAATTTTTGGGGTCTTTCAAGCAGAAAGGAAAAACTCAAAAAAAAAACAAAAATTTGAACTAAAATCTGGAAAAAAAAAAGAAGTTATAATTAAACTACTATAGGCTGGGCAATGGCTTGATTCCTTCGACTAAGCACACTGCCCAATACAACACAATTTTCAACCTTTTATTATTTTTTATTACAGTATTATTTTTCCTCACCAGACACATACTTACTTCTCATTTTTAATTATTTTTCTTGTTTATTCTTTATAACACACGTCTTCTATCTCCTTGATTTTTACACTTCATACTTTTAAATTTTATCACATCTTCATCTACACTTTATATCCATGTTTTGCTTTCCTCCTTGTTCATAACTTTTGTGTCTTCTACTAGTACTAGTGCCCCAATACCTCTTCTTAAGTTTTAAGTCTCAAATTTCTCAATACGATTTTTTTTTTTAGCTATATAGGTAACTTTGTTCATTTCTATTCTTTTCATTTTTTTTTTTTCCTTTTAAGGTTTTTTGGTTTACAGAATGCAAATTTGTTTCAGTTTTTAGTACAATTTTTTTTTTTAAGCACAAACTTCATGCTAGCCGAATCTTGAATTTCACCTGATATTTATTGAAACACCTAAAATAAACCGAAATGGCCTGAAATGTTTCCCGAAGTGGAATAGGGCGGGTTACTGTTCTAGTTTGTTTACCGACACGGTATTTTTCGGCTGTTACGATCGGAATGGAATGGAATTAATAACATTGAATCAAACCTAATTACCTAATGCTAAAAGAAATAAGATTGTGTAATTTATGCTTCCTAAGGAACACCCTGAACAAAATTCTTGGAGCCGCCACTACACAATCACCAGCCTTATTATTAGGCCACCGACCTTATTCATCCACAAAACTAATTTTTAATCTCAACCCAAATTAACACAAAATCTACATAACCCATTTCTATCGAGCTCAAAATTCTCCATCAAACCTGAGATTCTTCTTCAAGCCTAAGCTCCATCGTGACCACATCATAACCAACCAATTGGAGAGAGAGAGGCCAGTGGAGTGAATAAAAAATGGATTTTTTTTTTTTTTTTTGGTATGTTAGCTACATTAGCATCTATTAGATGTTACTATAGGAAAAATGCATTTGCTACGTTATTATGCATGTCCAAGTGTGGGTGTGGGTGTGTTTTTAGTGTTTTGTTGCTACAATGTTATGCAAAATGCATTTAGTTTAGGTATTTACATAACCCAATGGGAATGCTCTAATGCTTCCATTTTACGAATATACTACTAGCCATTAATACATGCAGTATATAGAAAAATCCAACAAAAATATTTTTATATGTGATATATATTTATTTAATAAGTACAAATAAATAAAAAGTCATATAAAATAATTTATAAAAATGATTAGACAAAATTTAATTAAAATTTATTTAGAGGAAATTAATTATAATTAGTTAAAATTCCTTCAAGACTAAAATGCAATTTTTAAAAAGTATTAAGCCTAAACAAGGTGAAGCCAGAGGAAACTCTAATGAAAGTCTGTAGTAATACCAATATCTAAATCATTCATCTGACTTAGGCATAAGGGTGAAACACTAATTAAATCGTCTAGTAGCTAATTACCTTTAAAGTTTCTCTCATGATAGTTTAAGTTCACATGCAAGTTCTATTGGAAACAAAGTCAATTATTATAAGCATTAGGGATGCGACACCCTCAACTTTTTCTCAAACTTTAAATAGGTAAGCTAGCTCAACTACTTCTTTAAGCTGCACCAAGGGATCTGATTTATGTGATGAGATATATTAAAGACAAAATTACAATTTGCAACCTTAAAGTTTGGGGTATTGTAGACACCACATTTTATACCTCTTATGACTCGGGTCCCCGTTCCTTAATGATGCTGAAGTTCTAAGACCCAAGGTTGGTTTAGGGCCCAATTAGATGTTAAATTGACTTGAGAAATGTTAAAATGGAAATTTAACTTTTGATGAGCAAATAAATCTACTTTTGGAAAAGCAAAGCCAAGGAAACCCCTAGCCAGTGCGAGTAGGAATCAACTTGCGTGCACGGCCATGATGCATGCGCACACAGTCTTGAGCCTACGCTCATGTGTAGGGTTTCAAAAACTATGAAAGATAAGTTTTCTGCATTAAAGACTGAGGTTTTGAATGAATTCCACATTGTCTGGGAGCCTTTCCAAACCCCTATTTTCACAATATAAATAGCCATACATTGTACCTTTTCAAAAAACACAGAAATCTTAAGGGAAAATACTATGATTCACTAGAAATAATGAATCAAAGAGAGAGTTTTTCACAAAACATCCTTAAGTCAATTTTCTTTTGATTGAGGCATTTTCTAGCCTTGATCTTCGAGTTTAAGATTACTAATCAATATTTTATTGATTATGAATAGATTTGACTAAGAGGAATGATCAAAAAGCAAGCTTGAAGAACTTCTGTTTTAAGGTATTAGTTCTAAGCTTTTTCTTTTATTTTCTTTAGTTTAATTCTGTTTTTGTTTGTTTTGTGTTTATATATGTTTGCTTAGCATAATTTTATTCGGTCTTTATGTTTCTAAGCATGTTAGGTTGTTAGTCTCTTTATTTTAAGTGTTGCTTTATTTTTTTGTGCTTGTTGCATTTTCAAGCTAGGGTTTCGAAGCAAACCTACGCACACATGCATCCTATATGTGCGTGCAAGTAAAAGTATGTGCATGCATGCAGCTAGCCTCTGCACGTAGGCCTCTACCGCTACCTAGAAACCCAAATTTAGGATTCTGCTTTGTTTTCTTTGCTTATGTCACATGTTATGCCTTTGTTTTGCCCCTTTTTCATAAATATAAGTCTCTGCTTTATTTTTTTTTATTTTTTTTTATTTTTGTCTTCCACATGTTAAATTAGGTTTTATATTTTGTTTCTTTGTTTTGATGCCATGAACACGCATTCACTTGTTCATGCATTAATGCCATTAGTGTGCAGCAAGGTAAGTGAGGTAAGTCATACATTCACATAAACACGCACGATATATGTTTAATGATAGATATGAACATGCTTGTTTGGATGATTTATTCTTACACACATGTTCTCTTGGATCTTTCTATGTTCGTATTTCTGCCTTGATTTAATATTTACATGCTTTTGCCTTGGATGTGATATGATGACATGATGCTGTATGAATGCTAGGTTGGTATGAGATCCTATGATAGATATATTTTAGGATGTATTGTGATATGCCATGATAGATGAATGATTAGGTTTTAGGGATAATTAATGCCATGTCGTATGTTTAGATGTATGCTAGTTTATGTGTGAGTATAGATACAATATTGAATATACATTTAATAGGGTTAAGAGATAAGACACAATGAGAGGAAGCCAACCCTAGGGTTGGGGGGGGGGGGGTTTAGGTGCCTAACACCTTTCCAAAATTGTTCCTAAACTCCAAACCCATACTCTGGTAGTAAGATCAAAAGGTCCTTCTTGGAGAGGACGTTATATTCATGGTTCCTAGGCCACGGCAAAACCAGGTGGCGACTCCTTGTAAAGCCAAATTCCAAAAAATCATATTTTACTCAATTGTGATTGGATTGTCTTATTCATTTGCCTTAAAATGAATGAGATATCTCATTCAAAATATCTTGAGAGATATCAACGAAATGGTGAGCAGATGTCATTTGTTAGAAAATAGTTTTAGCATAATTAAGATTAATTTGCCCAAACTAGTTTCCAATTAATATTAATAGGCTCCAATTAATTCCATTTCAAAATTAATCATTTCCAAATTTACTCCCATTAAGAAGATATTTACACAAATTACTAATTGAATAATTAATGTTTGATTATCTAATTAATCAAGTGTGCACAACCTTACCATAAGCTGTAGTCCTAGTAAATCAAACTATGATACGTCATTAATTTTAAATTAATTATAATTATAACCAATTGAAATCAATTGTTAATAATCACATATGGTTAGACTCAATTTGTGATAGTGCATCTCAATCATTAAAACTTGATTTGATGATAACTTTCAATCTGATGGTCTGATTAAGGCTTAGGACTAGTCAATTTGATCGTTACAATATCGAGATCATTTTGATGAAATGAAATTAAGGATCTAATGGCCACAATTAAGATTCCTATTTCCAAGATGAAATTACTCTTTAACCCTCCATGTGAGGTTAAATGCGGGTTGCAAAATGGGGTGTCAACAGAATGCCCCTCATTGATAGAGCTTGAAAAATGAATGTCAATGTATGAAAAAGACACCAAACTTTGTAATTAGTATTTAACCATGGTGAATTTATGATGAACGTAGATCAAAATGTGGACCAACATGTAGTGGATTAAAATGTGAACCAAATCTCAGGGGGGATTGCCTACATACCTCTTGGTGAGAGGGTTAGGTCCAAATGTAGTTCACGCATGCCGTTTTCTTTTCTTTTTTCTTTTTTTTTTAATTGAAAAAAATAAGTACAAGACATGTTTTCCAAAGGTTAAGAAAAAATGGGGATTTTGGTCAAGCTTTCTAAAGGACCAAAGATCTTGAATTTTGGACGTGCTTCCTAGAGGCCTATTGAATTTGAATTTTGGATGTGCTTCCCAGTAAAAGGGGTCAGAAAGGGGTCTGAAAAGGGGTCAAGAAAAGGGGTCAAGAAAAGGAATCAATAAAGGGATCAGAAAAGGGATCCTTGAATTTTGGGAGGCCTCCCCTATTTATAGAGGTGTTAGTTGCTTAGAAAATAAGTTAGGTTTTCTTAAAAATTAAGTCCAATTAGCTTTAAAAATAAGCAAAAAATGTATGAAGAAAATCCTAAGAAAAAGGACATTTGGATAAGAGTAAGCTGATTTTTCAGATCAGAACAAGTTTTAGTATTTTGATCATATATTTTTACTCAAAAATCATATTAAGCTGAAAGTTTGACAACTGAAGGGAAATTCGATTCTCTACAACTTTGCCAGAATAGCCTAGTCCGAATTTTGAGTTCTACTATGCCAAAAGTGCCTTGGAACATGAATTTGAAATCTGCTACTTGATTAGCATGTCTTTTAAGTGTTTTCCAACTCTAAAACTATATTTGGACGAATTTAAAAGTTAT
The DNA here is from genome assembly GCA_035136125.1 of Quercus rubra. NCBI lineage: Eukaryota > Viridiplantae > Streptophyta > Magnoliopsida > Fagales > Fagaceae > Quercus > Quercus rubra. Next base: position 7,067,684 of record CM068739.1, on the reverse strand, counting down.
TTTCATGATAAACCTCATTCCAAAGTGATAATTAGGACTTTTAAAATAATTATTTTGAATATAATTATCCCAAAAGCCTAATTATCTACATTCTTTAAATATTATCAATTTATTCGTTTTAGTCCCATGCAACAGACCTCACTTTAAGAAAAATACTTAACGAATCACAAAAATTCATTTAATTAATTTTAATCATTAACCAATCAAAATTAATTTCAATTAATCACATGTGATTGGCTTTACCCCATACAATGCATACAGGCCGTGAAAACTTGATCATGTGATATCTTTCAATCTGACAGTCCGATTTGAGAATTGGACATACCGTCACGACTATTAGAATCTCAAGATCATTTTTATGATATGCAATGAATTAATTAATGCATGTAATGCAACTCTAAATTTTGGGTATATGAATGGTCATTCTAGCCATCTTCAAAGATTAAATTATAGGTGCAAAATCGAGTGTCTACAGAATGCTCCTCATTGACAGAGCTTGCAAAGTGAATGTCTATAGAAAAAGAGGCATGTATGCCGATGATAACGAGAGCAGTACCAATAACAGCAATAGCAACCCTTCCAGTTTCAAATTGATATTGAGTTCCATATCCTGTTACAGATATTTAAAATGTAGAGACAGATCCAGAGCCATTTGAATCAAGATCGAGTAGCTATAGCAGATCCATTTAGAGATCAGAACCCCGTTCCAGGTACACCTAAAACCTAAAACCTCGGGAAATAGAACTAGTGTTTTGTTGTTTTGAAAAATTAGAACTGTGAATACTTGATCTACTTGAAAATTGATGAACTTGAATTAAATTTTGAAATCTGAGGTGACTGAGAGGTTTCTCTATCTTAGTTTGAATCTGGAGTGACTAAGAGGCTTCTCTATCTCAATTGGCATATGGGGCACGACCAAGAGGTTTCTCTATCCTGGTTTGAACTTGGGACGATTGAGAAACTTCTCTATCTCAATCTGAATACGAGAAGACCAAGAGGCTTCTCCATCTTGATTTGAATGGAAGGTAACCAAAAGGCTTCTCTATCTTGGTTTGAACCTGGGGAGATTGAGAGGCTTCTCTATCTTAAATTGAATCTAGGATGATTTTTCCTTTTGAAGATTTGTTCAGGAGACTTTTCCTTTGAATATTTATTCAGGAGATTTTTCCTTTCATAAAGACGTGTTCATGGAGATTTTTCCTTTTGAAGATTTGTTTAGGAGATTTTTCCTTTGAAAATTTGTTCAACAGATTTTGCCTTCTAAGATTTATTCAGGAGATTTTTCCTTTCATAAAGATGTGTTCATTGAGACTTGTCATTTGAAGATTTATTCAGGAGATTTTTCCTTTCATAAAGATGTGTTCATTGAGACTTGTCATTTGAAGATTTGTTCAGGAGATTTTTCCTTTGAAGATTTTTTCAGGATATTTTTCATTTTTATGAAGATGTGTTCATGGAGATTTGTTCTTTGAAGATTTGTTCAACAGATTTTTCCTTTTAAACATTTGTTTAGGAGATTTTTCCCTTTCTGAGAAAAAAAAAAGTTTTAAGAGATTTATCCTTTTGAAATTTTATTTAGGAGATTTTTCCTTTTATGAAGATGTGTTCATGAAGATTTGTCTATTGAAGATTAATTCAAGAGATTTTTCTATTTGAAGATTTGTTCAGGAGATTTTTTCCTTTGAAGATTTATTCAAGAGGTTTTTCCTTTGAAGATTTGTTCAAGAGATTTTTTCTTTTATGAAGATGTGTTCATGGAGATTTGTCCATTAAAGATTTATTCAGGAGATTTTTCCTTTTATAAAGATTTATTTAGGAAATTTTTCCTTTGAAGGTTTGTCCAGGAGATTTTTCCTTTTAAAGATTTATTCTAAAGATTTTTCCTTTAAAAATTTATTCAAGAGATTTTTCCTTTCTGAAAAAAATGTTTTAGGAGATTTATCCTTATGAAATTTTGTTAGGAGATTTGTCCTTTGAAAATTGAAGCTCAGGATATTTTTCCTTTTGATTTCCTATAAGAAAAACATGATTTGACTTCTAGTCAGTTAACGTGTATAACTCATGAACTACCACTTTTTGATCTTCGTATTTGATGACTTTGATATGTATGGACTTATTCTTGTAAGAGCTTGATTCAAAAATGTTTAGAGTTTACTTGATAAAGCTTTGTGGTGCAAAGGTTTGAATTTACCTGATCGGTTTTGACATGGGTGATCTTACCTAAATGAGGCATAATTGAATGCCCCTAGTCTACAAATTAAAGCATGAATTTGAAAACCTTGACTTTTGACGGAAAAATGATTTTTTTTTTTTTTTTCAAAATGGATGAGGCATGATGTTGATACCGTATTTTGTTCGCCTTCGATTTGCATGCCGGACCCCGAAAAATCCAAAAATATCATTTTCTCTCCATGAGGTCACGAGAACATTCAGAACGACATGGCATGACCTGTTCAGGCACTGGGATGCCCGAAATGCGTTTTTCTACAAAATGCCCCTAGTTAGTCCTAGGTTTGACCGAAGGTCAAACAAGGTCAAAACTCTCACAAAACGACATTTTGCGTAGTTTTACATCAAACCCAAGCTTCTTGAAGATTTTTAACAAGTTTGACTTGAGGTCGATCTTGGGTGGGCCCAAAACCCTAATTTTGATTCGGTTGTCAGAATGGGTCGAAACCAATTCCATTATGAAGGTTATAAAATTCTCATTCCAACGGCTATTCACCGGTCGAAATCGAACTTAGGACAGTCGAGATATATCGAAAACTGGATGACCCATCAATCAATGTATTGCAAACTTCAGAGAGCCATAACTTACGATCCGACCTTTGGATTTTCAAGATCCATACCTTTTTGGAAATAGGAAGTCAAAATCTATTCAAGGGTGTTAGGATCAACCATTTTGAGAGCCTTTCGAGGCCAGCGGTCCTTGAAGGTCTGCTAGCAGCCCTTCTAGGATCATCGCCTCGGGACGTACCCGTAGGGCTATAAATAGCCCCAGGCACCCACCAGACCTGAAAGGAGCCACATTTTCTCATTTTTCACCTATGCCTGGTCTCTCTACATGTTTTTCTCTCTTTCCAACACCAAAAATCACACAAAAAATACATCAAAGCTTCTTGATCCTTGCATCTTTACCAATAATACAAGGTAGTGTTCTTGTACTCAATCTTCTTCTCCTTGGTTCTACATCTTGGATTTGGAGTTTAAGGGTGTGGATCATCCACACCCCTAACTTTCTAAATCTTTTTCTTAGCATGTTCTTGCTCCTTTTGCTTGAATAACATGATTTATTGTTTTCTTTGACATGTTTCTTGTTTTACCTTGTCTTTAGCATGTTTCTAGCTTAGATCCACGGTCTTCTATGCTTGCTCACATGTTTATTTGTCCTAATCTATGTGCTTTATACTTTGTGCTACATGTTTGTGCCTAAATCTATCTTTTCTATGTGTTGTTTGTAAGGGAGTCAATACCGTACCAAAGGTTATACCGGTTTGGCCTACGGTACAATATATTTCAGATACCGGTCAATACTGATGTACCGTTTCAGGTTTACCACTATATATATATATATAAATAACCAAAATACCCCCGAAACCAAAAAATAACCAAAGTACCCCCCAAAACCCAAAAAATGACCAAAATACCCGAAAAACTCAAAAAATGACCAAAATACCCCCGAAACCTAAAAATTACCAAAATATCCCTAAAACACAAAAAATTACCAAAATACCCTTGAAACCTAAAAATCACCAAAATACTTCCAAAATCCAAAAAATGACCAAAATACCCCTGAAACCTAAAAAATTACCAAAATACCATCGGAACCCAAAAATTGACCAAAATACCCCCAAAACCCAAAAAATTACCAAAATACCCTCAAAACCTAAAAATGACAAAAATACCCCCCAAACCCCAAAAAAGACCAAATTACTCTCGAAACTTAAAAAATACCAAATACCCCTAAAACCCAAAAGAATGACCTAAATACCCTCGAAACCTAAAAATTACCAAAATGCCACCGAAACCTAAAAAATTACCGAAATACCTCAAAACCTAAAAATTACCAAAATACTTCTGAACCCTAGAAATTTACCGAAATAACCCTAAAACTAAAAGATGACAGAAATGCCCTCGTAACCTAAAAAATGGTTAAAATACCCTTAGAATCTAAAAGATGATCAAAATAACCCCAAAACCTAAAAAATTACCGAAATTCCCTCGTAACCTATAAAATGAATGAAAGACTCTTAGAACCTTTAATTTGTCAAAAATATCCTTGAAACATCCAAAATACCCTAAACCTCTATTTCAGTAATTTTAGATGTTTCAGGTGTATTTTGGTCATCTTACATGTTTAGCGGCATTTTGGTCATAATTTGGGTTTCAGGGGTTTTTATCGATCATTTTTTTTAGGTTTTGGGGTTGTTTTGATCATTTTTTTTTTTTAGGTTTTTGGGGTATTTCAATCATTTTTTAGGTTTCAGGGTATTTTGGTAATTTTCTTAGGTTTCGGGGGTATTTGAGTTTTTTTTTTTATAGGTTTTAGAGGTATTTTATGAAGGAAAATCTGGTTTTTTATCCCATACAAAACACACAGTGGAAGCAAAAAATATGGATCTATTTCATTCATGATTGATAACATGCACTATGTGATTTTGAGAATTTGAAAACAAGATAGCGTACCTTGGTGCGATGAAATTTGAAACAAAAGATTAGAAGTTCTTGGGAACACTTTTAATCTTCACTCCAATTCCACTTTATGCCCAAGAAGTGTGGTATCTCAATCAGTTTCTAAGGGAGAATAATCGAGTGGTTTCACTCACACATACACACCACTTCACAATGATGATTCTCTTAAATAAATTTTTGTATTTTCTCCCTTTTAAAACTAACTGATTATCTAATTAGGCCGGCCTATTGGGCCTGTCCAATTGGGCTTTAATGTGTGGCTTGGAGTGGGACCAAAAGGGACCAATAAGACACTAACTCCAATGGACCTTGGGCTTTTCTGTCAACTCTTGACAAATCCAAAGTTACCATTAATTATATTTAATACCACTATATAAATATAATTGCACTCTAGGCCTTATTAATAAATTATATCTCAAGACTTTATTATACATGCAACCCCTTCATAAAATATTCGTAGTAATACAAAGTCATGAATGTAGACTGCCACTTTGAAGATTACTACATCTTAATCCTTGAGTACCCGGTTTAATCTTTTAAGTTATTCATCATATATTTATGAAATCTAATTTCATAAATATATACTTTAGTAATTTCTTACTAAAGTGGTTAGGCCTAACTCTCTGAATAACCAAACTCATTAAACTTATCTCAAGGGAATATTTTATATCTCCGTTAAGAGACTACGAATTCCATCTTAAGAATATATGTTCCATCAACACTAAATGTGGTTGCCCAATATACTGAGGTTTTGATCGTGCCTTTAGATATCATTCCTGATATATCAAAGCAACCTACACCTCATGATCAGGCCCATTATTCTCTCAGGATTAAGAGTTCATGCAAATAGGAGTCGTGAGATTTATTATTCATTTGATAGCCGTTAGGAGAATAATAAATCTCACAGCGGTCCAGTTCAGTATGTCTTAACTCTTAAAACAGATCAACATATCAACTAGAAGTCTCCACTTCCATGATCAAGACAAATCATCTTAGTTGATATGTTATAGTTTTCGCAGATGAAATGCCCAATTTCATCACCGACTACGAACCAAAATTATGAGTTTACAAAGAACTTGTGATCTATATCTTCAGTGACTAAATCACATAAATCACATACTATGCATCTCATGGACTATATGATAATGTCCAAATATTCATGTTACCATTATTTTAGATAAGAATAATAAAGAAACTTTATTGATCACAACATTAAGTCATACATAATGTCATACATAATAACATACATAGTTTCATACAATAGGATTTAAGAGCACTAATCCTAACATTTTAGTCATTTTTTAGGTTTATGGAGTATTTTGGTAATTTTTTAGGTTAGGGTGTATTTTGGTAATTGTTAGGTTTTGGGGGTATTTCGGTCATTTTTTTTAGGATTTTGGGATATTTTGGTCATTTTTTTAGGTTTTGGGGTTATTTTAGTCATTTTTTAGGTCTTGAGGTATTTTAATCATTTTATAAGTTTCAGAGGTATTTTGGTCATTTTTTTAGATTTCAGGGGTATTTTTGGTAATTTTAAGGTTTCAGAGGTATTTCAGTCATTTTTAAGGTTTAGGGGGTATTTTAGTCATTTTTTAGGTTTAGGAAGCATTTTGGTCATTCTTGGGGTTTTAGGGGTATTTTGGTAATTTTCTAGTTTTGGGGATATTTTGGACATTTTAGAGGTTTTGGGGGGGGGGTATTTTGCTCATTTTAGAGGTTTTGGAGGTATTCTTTTTTTTCATTTTGTGAGTTTTGGGGGTATTTTAGTCATTTTTTTGGGTTTTGAGGGTATTTTGGTCATTTTTAGGTTTCGGGGGAATTTTGGTTATTTTTAGGTTTCGGGGATATTTTGGACATTTTAGAGGTTTTGGGGGGTATTTTGCTCATTGTAGAGATTTTAGAGGTATTTTGGTTATTTTGTGGGTTTTGGGGGTATTTTGGTCATTTTTTGGGTTTTGGGGGAATTTTGGTCATTTTTTGGGTTTTGGGAGTATTTTTGTCATTTTTTGGGTTTTGGAGGTATTTTGGTCATTTTTAGGTTTCGAGGGTATTTTGATCATTTTTTGGGTTTTGGTGGTATTTTAGTAATTTTTAAGGTTTTAGGGGTATTTTGGTCATTTTTTGGGTTTCAGAGGTATTTTGGTCATTTTTTGGGTTTCAGGGGTATTTTGGTCATTTTTTGGATTTTGGAGGTATTTTGGTCATTTTTTGGGTTTTTGGGGTATTTTGGTCATTTTTTGGGTTTCAGGGGTATTTTGGTCATTTTTTGGATTTTGGAGGTATTTTGGTCATTTTTTGGTTTCGGGGGTATTTTGGTCATTTTTTGGATTTTGGTGGTATTTTAATAATTTTTAGGTTTTAGGGGTATTTTGGTAATTTTTAGGTTTTGGGGGGTATTTTGATCATTTGTTGGGTTTTGGGGTATTTTGGTAATTTTTTAGGTTTTGAGGGTATTTTGGTCATTTTTTGGGTTTTGAGGTATTTTGGTAATTTTTTAAGTTTTAAGGGTATTTTGGTAATTTTATGGGTTTTGGTAGTATTTTGGTAATTTTTTAAGTTTGAGGGGTATTTTAGTCATTTTCTAGAAATTTAGATTTTATGTTGTTTATTTAAATTTTAGATGAGTTTAATGGGTATTAGTGGATTTATCCATTTAGGCCCATCTAATTAAATAACCAAATGGGTCTTTACCCATTTAACCCAAATATTCAAATGGGTTGGGTTAAGACTTACCCAAATAAGGTGGGTAATGGGTGGGTTCATGGATATGGATAAAATTTGCCACCCCTACTAGAAGGTCAACTTCTGGATCTCCTGCTTCATATCTTTCTTTGAGCTTTTTCTGAGAGGATTTTTTCTTTCTCTTGGAATAATCTTCTTCAAAGCCTTCTTCTTTTTGGAAGTCAACACAATCACAAACGTCCCATCATATGTGACCAGAGGGTGATTTTCCTTCAGAACAAGGCTTTCCATCCACTTGAAATGCTTTGATTTGAAGTCCATCTTCATCGTCATAGGATACTAGTTTGAGCATAGCAATTTGAGTTGGGAAAACTGTGACATCCTTCTTCTTTGATGGTGCCATCAAGAATTTTGTTTCTACTTCACCATTACCAATGGACTGTTATGCGTTTTGGTCTTAAAAATGCCCTATCCCAATTCCAGAAAGCAATGGTAACGTTGTTCCAGCCACTTTTAGCCAATACATTAATCTATGTGGATGATATCCTTTTGTTCTAAAAAGATGAAGAATCCCATGCTAAGTTACTCACTAAATTTTATAATTTAGTCAAATCCCAAAGAATAATGCTTTCAGAGAAGAAAATGATCATAGGACAGTCTTCTATAGACTTTTTGAGAGTAAATATTTCAGATGGAAAGTATACCTTGCAGCCTCACATAGCGTCCTCTTTAGGTGAATTTCCAAACAAGCTCACAAACACTAAGCAAATACAACAGTTCCTTGGAATTGTAAATTACATGTCGAACTTCATTCCAAAAGTCTCCAGATACAGGAACTGTTTGGCTCAGTTGTTGAAGAAATCTCCTCCAGAATGGAACTCTACTCATACAGAAGCGGTCCAACAATTGAAAAGGTTATCAGAAAAACTTCCTCCCTTACAGATTCCAAGACCAGGCAAACGGATTTCGCAGACACATGCAAGTAATGAATATTGGGCAGCAGCTCTTTTTGAAGAAATTGATGGCAAAAGGAATATTTGCGGCTACAAAAGTGGTGCATTCAAGCCCTCAGAACTCCATTATCATTCTACTTTCAAAGAAATTCTTGCAGTCAAGCATGGAATTGAAAAATTCCAGTTCCATCTTCTTGGACATAATTTCTTAGTAGAAATGGACATGTCTTCCTTTCCCAAGATGCTCCAGTTTAAAAGGAAAATACTCCCACATCCTCAGCTACTCAGATGGTCAAATTGGTTTTCACAATGGTCTTTTCAAGTTAAGCACATTAAAGGTAAGGATAACCTTATCACTGATTACCTTTCCAGGAAACCTCCAATCCTTAATACCACAATTATCCCTCCACCTTTATGTGTATATCCTATTACGGACCCATCCTCATCCTTAGGTTCTTCCTCTGCAGATCTTAATGATATCCTTAATATGATAGAAAACCTTCCCTCATAAATAAAAGACCAAATCAAAACCTTGACCCTTGAAGCCAGAGCTAGAAGGAGTAGCCCCTTGTTGTCACCCACCATTTTCTCATTTTAATCGTGCAAAAATATGACAAAGAAAAACTCATTAGTCAAAAGAAATGTTAGGGACAATGTAAACTTATAGGATGTTCAAAGACTTAAGTGAATGGGCCTTGTATACAAATCCTCAAATTACAACTATTCTAAGAAAAGGCTTCAAAATAGAAAGTTACATCGTTAAATTTTATTTATTTTAAAAAAACATAGTTTTTCTTAGAAAATATTTTATAGTGAGATTTTGAGGAAAACATTTTTTGTGTGGTAAAAACATTTTGAAATCTTTTTATATATATATATATATATATATATATATATTTTTTTTAAAGGAAGAGAGAAAACACGTTTTTTTTTTTTTTTTTAAAAAAAACAACGTCATAAAACACATGTATTTTCGAAGGAGGTATTTTCTGAAAACATTTTGGAAAACGTTTTATCTTTGAAAATATTTTCTTTTGAAAACACTTATTTTATTTTTTAAGTTTCAGATCTACCCTCTTTGAAAAAAAGATTTTTTTATTCTGAAAACAGATTTTTTGCTTTGAAAACAGTTTTGGAAAGCAGATTTTCGTTTTGAAAAACAGTTTTACAGTTTTATATTTATTGAAAAAACAGTTTCTGAAGACAGTTTTGCATTGAAAACAGTTTTATTAAACATTTTTATATTATTTTGAAAACATTTTCTGAAATCAAATTTTTATTTGAAAACAGTTTTATATTTCTTTGAAAAACAGTTTTATGAAAAGCAGATTTTTTATCAAGAAAACTTTTTTTTTTGAAAAACAGATTTTTTTCATTTTGAAAACAGTTTTTTTTTTTTTTTTAATGGAGAAAACAGTGTTATAAAACAGTTTTTATATTCAGAAAACAGATTTGTTTTCGAAAGACGTTTTGAAAAAAAAATATACATTTTTATAAAAACAGTTTATATTTTTACAAGCAGTTTTGTAAAACCTTATTAAAAAAGAAAAAGAAAAAGGGGTTAAGCTATACCCCCTACTTGGCTGGCTCTGCCGCCTACCTGGCTGGTCTTATAGTTTTGCATTTACTTGCATTATTTTCAAGTTATATTATCACTGTATAACTGTGCTTCCGCTTCCAACGCCGTGTCCCTTCCCCCTTTATGGTATCAAAGCCACTCTTTTCTGGCCGGTGATAATGTTGTTGTGTTCTCTATCTCTCCGTCTGTGTCTACCCGAAACTTTGGTGCTCCGTTGTTGTGTTCCCTTCTTACCGTCGTTGGCGCCACCCTAGTCGTAAAGTAACTTCCTAGAACCGAACTGTAAGGCCCGTTTGAGCCAAGAAAGGGCATGTAGGGCATGAGAGGTATAAGGTTGGTTAGGGTATGTGTTACGAAATGCAACGGTTGTGAGAAAAACATGATAATTGAGTGTTAAAACTAGGATAGTATGGATAGATTGTGGAGATCCAACTCTTCTATCAGCTCGAGGACTGGTTGTCCTCCTGATATTGTAAATGAAGAAGATCACAATGTTGAGGATAATGAGGTCCCTGATTTTACTAATTGGATTATTCCTAAGGTTGATACAAAAAATGTTTATAAAATAAGTTGGGCTGAAAATACTTTTCATTCTGCATATAAAGTTAGAATTGTTGAACAAATATTCTCTATTTCAAAAACTCATGAAAAATGTTGCCTATTTACTAAAAAGAATATTGGTGAATTTTTTGCTTCTAAAAAATTCAATTACCTGCGTATTGGTATGGTTCAAGTTGCTATCAAACCTCTTACCCGAAAGGGCATTAATGCTTCAGTTCTCATGTGTTTACATGATGCTAGATTTAAACACTTTAAAGATAGCATTCTTGGTATGATTACTGCTTCTTTGTATGATGGTCCTGTTTACTTTAGTTGTTATCCTGATCTTACTTTGGCTTTAGATGATGCTAACATTATAAAAGCTTTGACTTTAAATATTGCTTCATCTGGTTATCACATGGAAGAAGGTAGTAAACCTTTTGCTTTGATTTATCGCATTTATTATAGATTGTTGGGTACTCAATTAAATCCTAGTGCTATAAATCATAGAGAATCTTCTGGTAAAACTATGTTAATTAAATGCTCAACTCCTGATGCAAAAATTCAAATTCCAAAAATGATTCAATGGCAAGACATCAAACTTCCCACTGAATGGTTCTTGGAACAAGAATCTCCCATTGCTAAACACGTTTTTGATGAGCTTGATCTTACTCATATTCAACAATATCTTGACGGTACTGTTAAAATAAGTTTTCAAAATAGTCAACCCTTAAGAATCAACGAAGGAAGACATTCCTTTGCTGGATCTAAAAGTATTTCAAAAAGAGACCAAGATCTCAATGAATTTTTGAAAAAGAATTTTTCAAAACCCACTGATTTAAAATTTGACAGTATTTCTAAAAGAGATCAAGATCTCAATGAATTTTTAGAAAAGAATTTTGAAAAACCTGTTGATTTAAAATTAAAAGGAATTTCAGATGATAAAGTTAGCAATGTTTACTATTCCACCAAACAAGAAAATTCCTCTCCATATGGCAAGCCCGCTAGTGAAGAAAAAGACGATGGTAATTCTGTTTGTCCATCTGAAAGAGATTTCCCTCCTATTGATGCTTCTGGTTATATTAAGCAATTAAGAGTTTTGACTGTTTTAAATGAAGATTTTAAAGTTGACCTGATTCCTTTGTATGATGAGTTTATACTTCCAAAAAACCAGATTAAAAGAAAATATTTCCAAGATAATTTTGCTCAATCTGAGAAAAACCGTGTTAAGAGTAAATGGTTAGAAAAAATGAATCAATTGAAAAAACATATTTTGTTTTTTTATTTTCTTGAAAATCATTATGTTTCAAATGATGAAGTTTCAAAGCAACATTTGAGTGTGATAAAAAAATCAAATTTTGTTAAAGCAAATGATAAATCTACTATTCGGTCTACTCATCCGCCTCTTGAGACAATTGTGATAACTTGTCAAGATAAAAAGACGGAAGTTAATGCTACTCCTTTCAAAATTGCTGATGATCAAACTCCTATTATCAGTATTATTGAACAAAACAATTTTACTAATGAATCCTTGCATGTTATTGGTCAACAGCTTGACCGTATTGAAGAAAAAATTGTTGAAAGAACTGTTTCCATAGAAAAACCTATTTCTGAAAAATCTGTAAAAACTGAGAAACCTTTGATTGATTTGCCCAGTCAAAGAGAGAAAGTCATGTTCAAAAATTCTTAGTCTAAAATGCTTGACGTAGTTGACAAAATGCTTAATGATTTAAAGGTTAAAACTGAAGGTACTTCTAGAAATACAACTTGCACTATTTCAAAGAAAGGAAAAGAAATTGTTTCTGATGAACATACTGATTCTGATATTGTTTCTTCTGTTTCTGCTACAAAGATTTTTGGTAATGATTTCCAGAAATTAAAAGATTTGTTGGAAATCCGAAACCCATGTCTTTTACAAAAAATTGGTATTCAAAATCTACTCCTCGTGATATGCAATTTGAAGAAAGAGCTTTTCAAACACAGTTTTCTGTTTCTGCTAATAAGCTTTATGAATGGAATATTGATGGTTTGTCTGAGCAAGAAATCATTAATAAAATGAGTCATATGTCCATGGTTGGTATTGCCTATCAAAATAACCATGATCTAGATCAGCCTGAAATTGTTAATTTGCTTGTTACTAGGTTTTCTGGAACTCTTCGTGGATGGTGGGATTCTTATCTCACAGAAGATTCCAAAGAATCTATTAAAAATGCTGTTAAAAAGAATGATGAAGGTTTGCCTATTTTTGATGAAAGTATTGGTCATGGTATTCTAGATGGTGTGAATACTCTGATCTATACCATCCTCAAACATTTTGTTGGTACTCCATCTAATATTTCATCTCAAGTTTCTGATTTATTAAATAATTTGAGATGTCCTAGTATGACTGATTACAGGTGGTACCAAGATGTCTTTATTTCCAGAGTGATGCTTCGAAAAGATTGTCACAAGCCTGATTGGAAAGAAAGGTTTATTGACGGTCTGCCTCCAATCTTTGCTCATAAGGTAAAACAAGTGTTAATAGGAAAAAATGATTTTATTGATTATGATAACCTAACTTATGGTGATATTATTAGTGCTATTAAAAAACTTGGTATTAATATGTGTAATGATTAAAAATTGTTAAAATTCCATTTACAGAATAAGAAAAAAGCCAAATATGAAATGGGTAATTTTTGTGAACAATATGGTTTGCCCCCTATTGCTCCTTCCAGGCAAAAAGGGAAAAAACATGATAAAAGTCACAAAAATTATAGCCATAAAAAATATAAATACAAAAATAATTTTGTCAAACCTAATGATTTTTATGCTAAAAAGAAAAATGTTTCCAAAAAACATGATAAACATATGTCAGAAAAAGGTAAATGTTTTAACTGTGGAAAACCTAGTCATTTCAATAAAGATTGCAATAAAAAACCTAGTAAATTAAAGAATAAGTTTAACATGTTAAATATTAATGATAAAGAGCAAGAAGAATTGTTCAGAATCCTTGAATCAAACAATTCGTCTGATTCTTTGGAAGATGATTTTTCTTCTTCGTCTAATTCTTGCTATCAATCTGCTAATGATTCTTCTGATTCCCCTAATATTAAAATTGGCTGTCGAGATTCCTGTTGTAATGTTATTAACTCTATTGATGCTCTCACTAAAAGCGAAGAAAATGAAAAATTAATAATCCAATTAATCAATCAAATTCAAAATCCTGAGTTACAAAAGAATATTTGGATAAATTTAAGAAGAATTTGTTAAAGGATGAAACTGGTAAAAAATTAAAATCAACCATAAACTTTGAAGAAACTTTGGAAAGATTTAATAAAAAGAAATTGAAAGACTTAACTGTTAATGATCTTCAATTGGAAATCACTGTTGTTAAACAAAAAATGCTTGATTTAAAAAATGAGTTTAAAAATATTAAAAATGATAATCAAAATATTAAACAAGAATTAATAATGTTAAAAATTGATAAAAGTCTTGATCCCCAACAAATTGATAATGAACAAGACGAGCATAAGGATGGAGAAGAATCCAATCAACGGGCCCTTCTTTCTGAAAAAGGTATAGTTGATCACTTCCAACTTAGTCCTGTCCATAAATTGATTCCTCCAAAATGGTTTACAAAAGTTAAAATTGTTGTTTCTCCTGATTATCATTTCACTGTTATTGCCATGATTGATTCAGGTGTAGATATGAACTGTATCCAAGAAAGATTGATTCCTTCAAAATATTTTGAAAAATCAACTGAAAGATTGGTTTCTGCTAATAGTTCTCAGATGAAAATTAAATATGAATTGAACAATGCTCATATATGCCATAATAATGTCTATTTTAAGATTCCTTCTGTTCTTGTTAAAAATTTGACTGATAAAGTGATTCTTGGTTTACCTTTTATAAATGCCTTATATCCCTTTCTTGTTGAACATGACGGAATTACCACTGATCCTTTTGGACAGAAAATAAAATTCAAATTTGCTTCAAAAATTGAAATAGATATTGACAATCTGACTTACGAAAAAGATTCTCCCATGAATACCCTTGTCCAAGAAATAATGATGAGTTCTTATCCATATTTTACAGATAATTTTAAAGATAATACTCACCAGACTAATACTATCAATCGTCCTCACATTATCAATACTTCTTTGCAAGAATCGGACGATGATGCGAGGATAAGTACCACTAATAAGTGGGATACTAGTAATATTTATACCTATACCACTAGTAAGTGGATTATTATGGCTTCAAAGGGAAAAGCTCCTGTACAGGACTATTCTCAACCCAAAAGGCTCCAAGCGGGACGACCTTTCAAAATGCATGAAGGCGCTTCTTCTAGGGTAAAATCCAATGAAGCAATATCCCTTCAAAGAGATGTCCCTGCAGAGGTGAGATACTCTAATGGTGATATAACAATTGCTTTACAAAAAGTTTTGGCAAAAAACTTACAATTCCACAATGGTACCTACTCAGAATTATCAGCTTCTATTAAACTCATTCTTGATAACTTGCAATCTGCCTTTATCGAAAAACACCATGAGGTTTTCCAACAAACTCTTCGAGCCCTCAAAATCCACCTTGTTAACCTTACTGCTCAAAATGAAGTTTACACACACTACTATGCTAACCATATTCCAGAAAAAACCTTTACTTCAGAAGATGACTTTATTCTAGAAAATGAGGCTTTTAGAAGCCATCATGTTAACCATTCAAATATTACAAATGATCTTTACCTCAGTCAGCTCTTTGGTAAAGAGGATGTCCACTCAAAGGATAAAATGACTATAATGGGCACAGATTGTGCTAGATTGAGTCTTAAGACCCAATCCGTATTAAGAAGTGCTGTGTTGCCAACTTGCCAACAGATATACAATTACGTATTCTGGAAAGCAAGGCTATGTTTAGATCTTTTGATCTATGGTTCGAAAATTTCAAAACACTTGTTACTGCTACTATTCCTGACCCAGATGAGTTAGATGAAGATGATAATGTTTTTCTCCAACTTGAATGGGAAGAACACTTTGGGAGCAGTCTTAGAGTGTATGAAAACCAACACCCATTTCCTGGCCTCCTGATAAATTATGATGATGGTTCATATATTGCTGATGTTTCAGATGATGATGATGAAAATGACAGGGACCCTTACTGGCTTTCTCAAATGTTTGAATATGGTTTCGTCAGATACATGAGATTAGCAAGCCATCTTCAAGTCAGCCAACTCCCACAAATTATTCAGGATTCAGTTAAAAAATTTAATACTCCTTTTGTTACCATCAGATGTTGGAGTACGTTACCACAATGGGAACGTGATAACTAGATGAATGTCCAGCCTTCAAAGCATCTCATTCTCATTAATGGCAATACTCACCAAGGGCCATGGTTTGATCGAAATTCTCATTTATCTTTTGCCGATCCTTTTACTCTTATAGAATGCTAGAGAAATTATTTTAATAACCAAATTATTAATATTGCTTACAGTCTATGGAAACATTACCATTTCATGGGAAGCACTGATAGAATTGCTGTCTTTGGTCCCAGACCATATTCTGATGCGGTTGCTCATTTAAGGGTGGCTGACCATTGTAATCCCGTAAAGTTTCTCACCCCGGGAAGACCTCCAGTGTTTCAACCAATTTTTTATTGTGGATTTTGTAATAAATATGCCATTTCCCATGATCATGATTGCCATTCTCCATGGGGTCCTTTTGATGGTTATCCTTCCGATGCTGCTTCCACTAATTAGTGGCTTATACCAATAGAGATTGATTCCTTTATTTGACTGGCCTGCACAAAGGCCAAAATGCTTCAAAAATTGTGTTACTAAAAAATTGGAACTGTTTCAAGATATCCCAAATTTGGCAGAACTCCGATTTGTTTGATATGCTCTTTAGTCAAAAGCTTCAATGAGTACTACTACTTCAAGATTACTTCAAGATTCGAAAATGTGATCCCATGCTCACGACACAAATATTGCTTCTGACAAAGAAAGATTCTGCATTATGCTTTTAGTCATGCTTTTGATTTAGTCATACTTTGTTTTGTCATGCATCTCCTGACATATTCTGCTCCATGGACAAGAATTTTGAGTTCTACAACTCATTCCCCACGTTTTGGGGCAAAAAGTGAAATTTACTACTCATCTGTCACTATTCACTGTTACTATTCACTATCACTATTCACTTGTTACTATTCACTCCAAATTTTTGCCTATTTAAGGGGGGTTGTCCCTTATATTTCAAGCAAGTTTTTAGTGTGCTTAGTTCAGGACTTCTTTCCTAGAGAGAGTTATCACTTGTGAGCCTTTCTTTGAGAAATCTCCTTGCTTACTACAACTTCCTTACTATCTCTACAAAGCTTGTAACTCCTAAGCCTTGTAACTATTTCCAACTTGTAATCACTACTACTGTAAGTGTTCAATTCTACTTTCAATAACAAGTAATTTCAGTTTTATGTTCATTACATTCATTATACTACTTGTTGCTACCGCCATCTTGGACGGATTACCGCCATCCCGGACGGTTCTATAATTTTTTCGTTTTCTTTAACTATTTAAGCTATACCCCCTACTTGGCTGGCTCTGCCGCCTACCTGGCTGATCTTATAGCTTTGCATTTACTTGCATTACTTTTACTTGCATTATTTTCAAGTTATATTATCACTGTATAACTGTGCTTCCGCTTCCAACGCCGTGTCCCTTCCCCCTTTATGGTATCAGAGCCACTCTTTTCTGGCCGGTGATAGTGTTGTTGTGTTCTTTGTCTCTTCGTCTATGTCTACCTGAAACTTTGGTGCTCCGTTGTTGTGTTCCCTTCTTATCGTCGTTGGCGCCACCCTAGTCGTAAAGTGAATTCCTAGAACCGAACTGTAAGGCCCGTTTGAGCCAAGAGAGGGCGTGTAGGGCATGAGAGGTATAAGGTTGGTTAGGGTATGTGTTACAAAATGCAACGGTTGTGAGAAAAACATGATAATTGAGTGTTAAAACTAAGATAGTATGGATAGATTGTGGAGATCTAACTCTTCTATCAGCCCCAGGACTGGTTGTCCTCTTGGTATTGTAAATGATGAAGATCACAATGTTGAAAGAAGTAGTGCTTCTGTTCTAATGTGTTTACATGATGATAAATCTAAGAATTTTAAAAATAACATTTCTTCTATAGCTGATGTTTCCTTGAATGATCATGCTTGTTTTAACCATTATTCTGAAGCTTCTTTTCTATATAGAAAAACTACTAAAAAAGAAAAAGATAGTGATAAACCTGTTGACCCTAACTTTTCTCCCATTGATAATTTTGACCATGTTAACCAATTAAGAGTTTTGACTGTCTTAAATGAAAACTTTGAAGTTGATCTGGTTCCTTTGTATGATGAATTTATGCTTTCAAAAAATCAAATTAAACGAAAATACTTCCAAAATAATTTTGCTCAGTCTGAGAAAAACCGTGTCAAGAGTAAATGGTTAGAAAAGATGAAACAATTGAAAAAACATTTTTTATTTTTTTATTTTCTTGAAAACCATTATGTTCCAAATAATGAAGTTTCAAAACAACATTTGAGTATGATAAGAAAATCAAATTTTGTTAAAACATCTCCTTTCAAAATTTCTAAAGATCAAACTACTATCACTAGTTTTATTGAACAACATAATTTCCCTAATAAATCACTACATGTCATGGGCCAACAACCTGACCATATTGAAAATACTGTTTCTATTAAAAAATCTGCTTCTGAAAAGTCTGTTCTAATTGAGAAACCTTTACTTGATTTATCCAGTCAAAAAGAGAAAGTTCTGCTCAAAACCTCTCAGTCTAAAATGCTTGAAGTTGTTGATAAAATGCTTTCTGGTTTAAAAATTAAAATTGAAAGTACTTCTAGAAGAACAACTTGCGATATTTCAAAGAATGAAAAAGAAATTGTTTCTGCTAAACATACTGATTCTGATATTGTTCCTTCTGTTCCTGCTAAAGAGATTTTAAATGATGAATTACCAGAAATTAAAAGATTTGTTGAAAATTCCAAACCTATGTCTTTTACACAAGATTGGTATTCTAGACCTATTCCTCCTAATATACAATCTAAAGAAAGGGTTTTTCAACCACAATTTTTTGTTTCTACTAAGCTTTACAAATGGAATATTGTTGAACAAAAAATCATGAGTCATATGTCTAAAGTTGATATTGCTTACCAAAATAACCATGATATTGATCAACCTGATATTGTTAATTTACTTGTTAATGGTTTTTCTAGCACTCTTTGTGAATGGCGGGATTTATATCCCACAAGTTTGCCGATTTATACCATTCTTAAATATTTTGTTGGTACTAATATTTCACCTCAAATTTCTGGTTTGTTGAAGAATATTTTAAGATGTTCTACTATGACTGATTACAGATGGTATCAAGATGTTTTTGTTTCCAGGATTATGCTTTGGAAAGATTGCCATAAGCCTTATTGGAAAGAAAGGTTCATTGACGATCTATCTTCAATCTTTGCTCATAAGGTAAAACAAGTGTTAATAAGTACAAATGATTCTCTTGATTATGATAATCTAACTTATGATGACATTTTTAGTGCTATTAAAAAATTTTGTACTAGTATGGGTAATAATGAAAAACTATTGGCATATCAATTACAAATTAAGAAAAAAGCTAATTTTTGTAAACAAAATGATTTGTCTCCCCTTGCTCCCTCCAAACAAAAAGAAAAGAAACATGATAAGAGTCACAAAAGTTATAGTCATAAAAAATATAAAAGATACAAAAACAGCTTTTTTAGACCTAATGATCTTCATGTTAAAAAGAAAAATGTTTTTGGAAAATATAAACAATTTGGTAAATTTGAAAATAAGCTCAACATGTTAAAAATTGATAATAAAGATCAAAAAGACCTATTTAAAATCCTTGATGATTTTTCTTCTTTAAACTTGTTAAATCTGTTAAAAACGATTCCCTGCAAAAATATTAAATTTGTTAAAACTCTAACTAAAAGTAAAGAAAATGAAAAATCAACTTTAAGCTGCTTTGAAGAACCTTTAAAAAGACTGAATAAAGAGAAATCCAAAGAGTTAAATGTTAATGATTTACAGCATGAAATAAATATTATTAAGCAAGAGATAAGCGAGTTAAAACATAAAAATAGAAATAATAAACATGATGAGTACAAAGATGGAGATGAATCCAGTCAACGGGCTCTTCTTTCTAATAAAGGTATTACTGATATATATATATATATATATATATAAAGGGGGAAGGGACACGGCGTTGGAAGCTAAAGCACAGTTATACAGTGATAATATAACTTCAAAATAATGCAAGTAAAAGTAATGCAAGAAAATGCAAAGCTATAAGACCAGCCAGGTAGGCGGCAGAGCCAGCCAAGTAGGGGGTATAGCTTGTATATTTAAAGTAAAGAAAAGAATTATAGAACCGTCCGTGATGGCGGTAATCCGACCAAGGTGGCGGTAGCAACAAATAGTATAATGCAAGTAATGAACATAAAACTGAAATTACTTGTTATTGAAAGTAAAATTGAACACTTACAGTAGTAGTGATTACAAGTTGGAAATAGTTACAAGGCTTTAGGAATTACAAGCTTAGTAGAGAAGGTAGTTGTAGTAAGCAAGGATATTCTCACAAAGAAAGGCTCTCTAAGGGAAAATTCTCTCTAAGGAAGAAATCCTGAACTAAGCATAAGAAACACTTGCTTTAACATAAGGGACAGCCCCCCTTAAATAGGCAAAATTTCGGAGTGAACAGTAACAGTGAATAGTACCAGTGAATAGTGGCAGTGAATAGTGACAGGTGAATAGTAATAGTGAATAGTAATTTTCCTTTTTTGCCCCAAAACGTGGGGAATCATTTGGAGAACCCAAAATTATTGTTTTTGTAGCAGATGGTGTCAGAGGAATTATGGCAAAGTGTAGAGAATCATGACTAGAGCATGGAAAATATGACAAAAGCTTCCCCTTTCTTTTTGGAAAGACTCCAACATATCTATTGTCAGAAGCAAGATCTTCGGCATGAGTGTGGGACTATATTCTGAATATTGAAGCAAACTTGAAGTAGTAGCACTCATTGGAACTTTTGACTGAAGTGTATTACGGACAAATGTTCCGCCAAATTCGGGATGTCTTGAAAATCAATCTTTATTGGTCTAATCAGTGGAAGCAGCATCAGAAGGATAACCATCAAATGGTCCTCGTGGAGAATGGCAATCATGATCATGGGAAATGGCATATTTATTACAGAATCCGCAATAAAAAATTGGTTGAAATACTGGAGGTTTCCCTGGGATGAGAAACTTTACAAGATTACAGTGGTTAGCCACCCTTAAATGAGCAACCGCATCAGAATATGGTCTGGGACCAAAGACAGCAATTCTATCTGTTCTTCCCATGAAATGGTAGTGTTTCCATAGACTGTCGGCAATATTAATAATTTGGTTATTAAAATAATTTCTCCAGCATTCTATAAGAGTAAAAGGATCAGCAAAAGATAAATGAGTATTTCCCTCAAACCATGGCCCTTGGTGAGTATGACCATTAATGAGAATGAGATGCTTTGAAGGCTGGACATTCATCCAGTTGTCTCGTTCCCATTGTGGTAACGTACTCCAACATCTGATGGTAACAAAAGGAGTATTGAATTTTTTAACTGAATCTTGAATAATTTGTAGGAGTTGGCTTGTTTGAAGATGGCTTGTTAATCTCATGTATCTGACTAAACCATATTCAAACATTTGAGAAAGCCAATAAGGATCTCTATCATATTCATCATCATCATCTGAAATATCAGCAATATATGAACCATCGTCAAAATTTATCAAGAGGCCAGGAAATGGGTGTTGCTTTTCGTATACTCTGAGACTACTTCCAAAGTGTTCTTCCCAATTAGCTTGGAGAAAAACATTATCATCTTCATCTAACTCATCTGGATCAGGAATAGTAGCAGTAACAAGTGTTTTGAAATATTCGAACCATAGATCAAAAGATCTAAACATAGCCTTGCTCTCCAGAATACGTAATTGTATATCTGTTGGCAAGTTGGCAACAGCACTTCTTAAAACTGATTGGGTCTTAAGGCTCAATCTAGCATAATCTGTGCCCATTATAGTCATTTTATCCTTTGAATGGATATCCTCTTTGCCAAAGAGTTGACTGAGATAAAGATCATTTGTAATATTTGGATGGGTAGTATGATGACTTCTAAAAGTCTCATTTTCTAGAATAAAATCATCTTCTGAAGCAAAGGGTTTATAATAGTGTGTGTAAACTTCATTTTGAGCAGTGAGGTTAACCAGGTGGATTTCAAGGGCTCGAAGTGTTTGTTGAAAAATCTCATTGTGTTTTTTGGTAAAGGCAGATTGCAGGTTATCAAGAATGAGTTTAATAGAAGCTGGTAATTCTGAGTAGGTACCATTGTGGAATTGTAAATTTTTTGCTAGAACTTCTTGTAAAGCAATTGTTATATCACCATTAGAGTATGTCACCTTTGCAGGGACATCTCTTTGAAGGGATATTGCTTCCCTGGATTTTACCCCAGAAGAAGCGCCTTCATGCATTGTGAAAGGTCGTCCCATTGGGAGCCTTTTGGGTTGAGCATATTCCTGTACAGGAGCTTTCCCCTTTGAAGCCATAATAATCCACTTACTAGTGGTATAGGTATAAATATTACTAGTATCCCACTTATTAGTGGTACTCATCCTCGCATCAACGTCCGATTCCTGCAAAGAAGTATTGAAAATGTGAGGACGATTGATAGTATTAGTTCGGTGAGTATTATTTTTAGAATATGGACAAGAACTCATCATTATTTCTTGGACAAGAGTATGCATAGGAGAATCTTTTTCATAAGTCAGATTGTCAATATCTATTTCAGTTTTTGAAGCAAATTTGAATTTTATTTTTTGTCCAAAAGGATCAGTGGTAATTTCATCATGTTCAACAAGGAAAGGATATAAAGCATTTATGAAAGGTAAACCAAGTATTACTTTATCAGTTAAATTTTTAACAAGAACAGAAGGAACCTTAAAATTGACATTATTATGACATATGTGAGCATTATTCAATTCATATTTAATTTTCATCTGAGAACCATTAGCAGAAACCAATCTTTCAGTTGATTTTTCAAAATATTTTGAAGGAATCAATCCTTCTTGAATACAGTTCATATCTGCACCTGAATCAATCATTGCAACAACAGTGAAATAATAATCTGGAGAAACAACAATTTTTACTTTTGTAAACCATTTTGGAGGAATCATTTTATGGACAGGACTAAGTTGGAAGTGGTCCACAATACCTTTTTCAGAAAGAAGAGCTTGTTGACAGGATTCTTCTCTATCTTGATGCTCATCTTGTTCATTATCAATTTGTTGATGATCAAGATTTTTATCAATTTTTAACATTATTAATTCTTGTTTAATATTTTGATTATCATTTTTAAGATTTTTAAACTCATTTTTTAAACCAAGCATTTCTTGTTTAACAACAGTAATTTCTGATTGAAGATCATTAACAGTTAATTCTTTGGATTTCTTTTTATTAAATCTTTCCAAAGTTTCTTCAAAGTTTATGGTTGATTTCAATTTTTTACCAGTTTCCTCTTTTAACAAATTCTTCTTAAATTTATCCAAATATTCTTTTTGCAATTCAGGATTTTGAATTTGGTTGATTAATTGGATAATTAGTTTTTCATTTTCTTCGCTTTTAGTGAGAGTATTAACAGAATTAACAATATTACAACAGGAATCTCAACAGCCAATTTTAATATTAGGGGAATCAGAAGAATCATCAGCAGATTGGTAACAAGAATCAGATGAAGAAGAAAAATCATCTTCCAATGAATCAAACGAATTGTTTGATTCAAGGATTCTGAACAATTCTTCTTGCTCTTTATCATTGATTTTTAACATGTTAAACTTATTCTTTAATTTACTAGGTTTTTTATTACAATCTTTACTGAAATGACCAGGTTTTCCACAGTTAAAACATTTACCTTTTCCTGACATTTGTTTATCATATTTTTTGGAAACATTTTTCTTTTTAGTATAAAAATCATTGGGTTTGACAGAATTATTTTTGTATTTTTTGTATTTTTTATGGCTATAATTTTTGTGACTTTTATCATGTTTTTTCCCTTTTTGCCTAGAATGAGCAATAGGGGGCAAACCATATTGTTCACAAAAATTACCCATTTCATATTTAGCTTTTTTCTTAGTTTGCAAATGGTATTTTAACAATTTTTCATCATTACACATGTTAATACCAAGTCTTTTAATAGCACTAAAAATATCTCCATAAGTTAGGTTATCATAGTCAATAGAATCATTTTTACCCATTAACACTTGTTTTACCTTATGAGGAAAGATTGGAGGCAGACCGTCAATAAACTTTTCTTTCCAATAAGGCTTGTGGCAATCTTTTCGAAGCATTACCCTGGAAATAAAAACATCTTGGTACCATCTGTAATCAGTCATAGTAGGACATCTCAAATTATTCAATAAATCAGAAACACGAGATGAAATATTAGATGGAGTACCAACAAAATGTTTGAGAATGGTATAGATCAGAGTATTCACACCATCAAGAATACCGCGACCAATACTTTCATCAAAAATAGGCAAACCTTCATCATTCTTTTTGACAGCATTTTTAATGGATTCTTTGGAATCTTCAGTGAGATAAGAATCCCACCATCCTCGAAGAGTTCCAGAAAAACCAGTAACAAGCAAATTAACAATTTCAGGCTGATCTAAATCATGGTTATTTTGATAAGCAATACCAACCATGGACATATGACTCATTTTATTAATGATTTCTTGCTCAGACAAACCATCAATATTCCATTCATAATCCTCTTTGCCAAAGAGTTGACTGAGATAAAGATCATTTGTAATATTTGGATGGGTAGTATGATGACTTCTAAAAGTCTCATTTTCTAGAATAAAATCATCTTCTGAAGCAAAGGGTTTATAATAGTGTGTGTAAACTTCATTTTGAGCAGTGAGGTTAACCAGGTGGATTTCAAGGGCACGAAGTGTTTGTTGAAAAATCTCATTGTGTTTTTCGGTAAAGGCAGATTGCAGGTTATCAAGAATGAGTTTAATAGAAGCTGGTAATTCTGAGTAGGTACCATTGTGGAATTGTAAATTTTTTGCTAGAACTTCTTGTAAAGCAATTGTTATATCACCATTAGAGTATGTCACCTTTGCAGGGACATCTCTTTGAAGGGATATTGCTTCCCTGGATTTTACCCCAGAAGAAGCGCCTTCATGCATTGTGAAAGGTCGTCCCATTGGGAGCCTTTTGGGTTGAGCATATTCCTGTACAGGAGCTTTCCCCTTTGAAGCCATAATAATCCACTTACTAGTGGTATAGGTATAAATATTACTAGTATCCCACTTATTAGTGGTACTCATCCTCGCATCAACGTCCGATTCCTGCAAAGAAGTATTGAAAATGTGAGGACGATTGATAGTATTAGTTCGGTGAGTATTATTTTTAGAATATGGACAAGAACTCATCATTATTTCTTGGACAAGAGTATGCATAGGAGAATCTTTTTCATAAGTCAGATTGTCAATATCTATTTCAGTTTTTGAAGCAAATTTGAATTTTATTTTTTGTCCAAAAGGATCAGTGGTAATTCCATCATGTTCAACAAGGAAAGGATATAAAGCATTTATGAAAGGTAAACCAAGCATTTATGGAATATATATATATATATATATATATGTATCTTCTATTCTACTATTTAAGGGGCTTTTCCTATTTGGAATCTTCACTTTTTTTTGTTCAAAAATGCTCCTATATTCCTATGTTTAAGTAGAGACAAAACTAACGGACAATACGGTAAAAATACAACTCTAACTCCCACTAAAATATTGTCTAAAAAATAGGGCCACTCTCTTGTTGATTTTCAAATTGCTTTATCTACTTATAAATTAAATTCTTAAAATAAAAATTATATATATAAAATAAAAACACAGGTTTTTTTTTTTTTTAGCTACAAAATAGGACCACTAATATTTTTTAAAAGGTTACATGTTTCCCCTTAAAAAACCTTTTTTTTTTTTTTTTTTTGAAAACTTTCTCTCTCTTTTTTATTTTATTTTTTTTAAGGGAGGAAAAGCATTTTAACAAAAAGGATTTTTATCTTGAAAACTCTTAAGAAGAACAAATGAGAAAACATTTTAAAAACACCTTCTTTTGGAAAAAGACTTCATTTTAAAGAAAGAGGTGGGAAAAGATTATAGAAAAAGAGCATTTTCTTAGAATAGTGTATAGGGGAAATGTTTACCTAAGCATATTTATTTTGTGGCAACTTTAATAATGAGAAATGATAAAGGAACAACAAAAATAAAGTGCATAAAATAAATTGCAAGGAAAATAAAGAGCTTGAAATTTAAATGACATAAAAGTAAAGTGCAGAAAATAAAATGACAACAAAGTAAAGAGCTTGGAATTTAAATGACATAAAAGTAAAGAGCTTTGAATTTAAATGGCATAAAAGTAAAGAGCTTGGAATATTGAAAAGATTCATTAATTGTTTCTCTCTTAAATAGGTTTTAATCTCTTTCAAGCCTTATGTATTCTTCATCACAAAGAAATGGGAGTTCTAAACCATCACCATTCTTATAAGACATACCCATATTGTGCTCTAATGTAGGTTCAAAAGCCATTTAAGAGAGATGATATAAAATCTTTATATATATATATATATATATATAAGTGCAATAAAATAAAGGGCGGAAGGAATGTGCAAGAAATTAAAGGGATGACATAAAATAAAAGGGGATGGGGATTGCTTGAAAGTAAAATGAGATGACATAAATTAAATGGGGATGGGGTTTGCTTGAAAGTAAATGGGATGACATAAATTAAAGGGGAGGAGGATTGCTTAGAAAGTAAAATGGATGACATAAAATTAAAAGGCAATAATAGTAAATCCCTAGATGCCTGGGTGGGATGGGATTTCTTTCCCTCAGGGTACTTCCCATACATAACCTAGTAGATGGTCCAATACCCATCTTGGGAAAAAAACACTAAAATATAAACCAACAACAATAATATAACCATTGAAATAAAGAGATAGATATATACACAATATATACAAGAATATTGAAAGTAAAACAATATGAACAACAAGCAAGATAAAAGAAAGATTTTTTATATATGGAGAATGACGATTAGAAGGTAATAAAGAGGGTGGGATGGGTATAGTTATTAAGAAACTAGCTCATTCTTATAGCCTTACACACGAAAATTACAACAAAAATGGATGGAGCTTTTTTTTGTGTGGGTTTCCTAGAGAGAGAGAGGAGAAAGAAACTTTTTTTTTTTTTTTTTGAATTTCTAAAGGTATTTTTGTCAAATTTCCTTACTATTTTCTCAATTTTTTCTCTCTATTCCACTATTTTCTCTACCTATTTCTTCCTATTTTTCTCCATGATTTTTCTCTTTTTTTTGGGGGTGGGGTGGGGGGGTGTAGTATTTATAGGAGAATGAGGAAAATGAGAGACTAGTATTAGTGTATCAGGATACACTACTGCTAGCCGCCCATAGCATGGGGCGACTAGCATTGGTGTATCCTGATAAAAATCCCCCAAAAAAAAATCTTTAAAAAAAAGTGATTTTACCTCATTAAAAAAAGGGTTTTTTTTAGAAAATGTTTCAAACACATTCTTCCTTTCTTTTTAAAATCCGAAAATTATGTCTAAATAAAAAGAAGTTTTCAAAAAAAAAAAAGAGAGAGTTTCTTTTACCACATTGGAATTCCTTTTTAAAAAAAATAAGGTTCTTAAAAAAAATTTCTCAAAACTTCTCAACAAAATCTTTTCTAAAAAATGTGCTTTTTCAAAATAATAAAAGTTGACATTGTAATTTTCTTCATACATTCTAATTTTAAGTTTTCTTAGAATAGTTGTAGTTAAGGATATGTGTTCATGGCTCATTCCCTTGAATCCTTGAACACCCTTTAAGCTTACATTGTTCCAAATATTTCTTTGGCACTAATGAACTTTAGTTTCATTTTTTTTGCATGATAAAAATGAGAAAAAATATTGATGACAACAAGGTGTTATTCTTCCAACTCCCTCTCTTTTGTTGTGTTATTAGCTTGCCTACTTATAATAGCTAGCATTCACATGCTATGTATATATTTGTTAAATATTAGCAACGCAATGTGATATACCATGTTGTGTATGCTAAAGTGGATGCGGAAGAGGAAGCATAGAATAGGAACATTGTGAACACGGGGGTTACGTGGTTCAGCCTTGGCGGCCTACATCCACGGAGGAATCCCTTAAGGGCTACATCTTTATTATGTATAAGAGTGTAGTACAATAACCTGTGTTACAATGAGCCATAACATGAGTATATATAGGCGACTAAACCCTAGACTACTAGTACAAGCAGGATTGGGTTTGGGCCTATTACATTGGGCTAATATGTTTAATATATATCTCTAACAATATTAAATATTCTATTCACATGTCTTTAGGTTTATTTTGAATGTTCTCTCACATGTTACCTATGTATATACCTCACATGGTTTGTTTGTAAATATTCATTGGAGTTAATATTCACATGTTAGCTCTATGGTAAATATTTATTCACACATATATATATGTACATTGTTTGCAAAAAATCTTTAAAAAAAAATCAAAATCAAAATGCCAAGTATTCTATTTCTTCATAAAAAGATAACATTTGAAATAAATTAAAATGATGTATTATCTTCAAATTGGCGTTGTGGGGTGCCTAACACCATCCCCAAACGTAACTTGTGGGGTGCCTAACACCATCCCCAAACGTAACCTAACTTCTGAGCCCATAATCTTTGGTTCGAGATTTTTTTTTGTTTGCCTTAATTAATGAACCCTTAAAATTTGGTTTAGTTAATTAGGTAACCTAAAATGAATTAGATCTCTAGGTGACCAATCATACCTAATACAAAACCAATGATTGGATGTGACTCCTAAAATAAAATAAGAAAGATGGACTCACATACACACTCCACCCTAGAAACACAAGCACACAAGAGTCATGTCGCTAAGGACCCAATTGTGACCAAACCTTGGAAAGAATCCCCTCATTGGGATTCTCCTTTTTCCAAGCATCCACAGGTACTCCATCACATAGCCTTCTATTTTCCCACACTCCCCTATAAATACCTCCCATCTTTTCGGTAAAAATATGGAAGTTTTTGGGTGGAAATTTGAAAAATAGAGAGAAAAATAGTGGAAAAAATCTGAAAAATTCTCTAGAAAATTCTGAAAAAGTTTCTCTCTCCTCTCTTTAGGAAACCCATCACAAAAAAGCATTTTTCATTTTATTTGTAATTTCTTATGGGTAAGCTTATAGGTATGGGATAGTTTTTCTTGTAACTATACGCATCCCATTTCTCTCTACTTCTTCTCATGTAACATCATCCATTTAATTTTTGCTATTCCCCCTTCCCTGTTATTTTAATGTCATCCATTTTATTTAATGGTATTCCTTTCTTCCCTTTATTTTAAATGTAATCTCTTTTATTTAATGCTTTTTCCCCAATCCATTTACATTATTGCCATTCCCTTTACATTATTGTCATCCCTTCTATCTATCCCTATTAATGGGTTTAAAACCTCAATTAAAGAACAATATGGGCATGTTGTCTTAAGGATGGTTGATGGCTTAGAACTCCCATCTTTTTTTGATGAAGGACCCATAAGGCTTGAAAGAGATGAAAGCTTATTTAAGAGGGATCTCTAAAAAAAAAACACTTTCTTAATGAATCTTTACTTTTATTGTCATTTAAATTTAAATTCTTATTTTTATTGTCATTTAAATTCAAGTTCTTTACTTAAATTCAAGTTCTTTATTATTATTGCTTTTTACTTTTCTAATTAATAATGTTGCCATAGATTAATTGCTTGGGTAACAAATTCCTTTATTATACTTTTCTAAGGAAATGGTTTTCAAAAAATTCTTTATTCCCCTTTTCAAAAGTTGTTTTCTAAAATAAAATTTTTTTTCTTTAAAAATCTTCCCTTTAAACTTGTTCCCAAACAAATTCTTTTCTCAAAAATATCCTTTCTTAAAAATGCTTAATTTGTTTCTTTTCTTTTTTCTTCAAATCCAAAAATAAGGCATTTAAAAAAATGTATTTTAAAAATGTTTTCTTTCACCACGTAAAAATATAATAAAAGAAATCTTTTGAACGAGCAAAGTTTCTAAAAGAAATATGCTTTTTCATAAAACTCATGGGATTTTTGGAACTCAAACCTTTTTCATAAAAAAATAAAACCCATTTTTTTTTTTTTTTAAATCCTATCCATTAAAAACCAATTTCCCCATTAAATTTCTTTTAATACAAACTCCCATTTCGCCATAAAAACCTTGGGATTTTTTATTCAAATCTTTTCAAAAGAAAAAAACCCATGAAATTTTTCAAAAAAAAGAGCTTTTCCCAACTCCTTTTTTTTTTTTTTTTTTTTTTTTTTTTAAGTTATCCATTCTTATATATATATATATATATATATATATATATATATATATATATATAAAGTGTAGGGACCAAATTTGGGTTGGACCCAAAATAGGATTGGATTTTAGCCCAATAAGCCTAAACAATGAATTTGTAGAGCGTGGGTGAAAGAACTGGTATATTCGGCAAAAAAGACAATAACCATCACTTATTTGAATAGAAAAAACACAAAGTAAGTGAGAAAAACTGTTCTCGGAGCTGTCCGAGGATGCTATGTATTAAGGTCCAATTCTTGATTTTAATTACAAAGGTTTAAAGGATTATTCTGCAGATCCTGTTGTACTGGTTCTCGAAATACAACATTCACTGCCTGGTTGTTGGCAGATCCTGGCTGCCCAACAAAATCTTTCTGAGGTCGGTTATTATGGGATCAGTTTAACCTGAAATACCTCCTCTCCTGAGGGATCACCTTTGCCTTTCCTTTCCTCTGCAATTGGTCCTCCTCTACTCTCCTGTACTTGTCAATCCGATCCATAAGTTGACGTACACTGGCAACAGGTTTACCTGTCAAAGATTTCCTCAAACCGTGCTCGACTGGGAGGCTAGCCTTGAAAGTACTAATGGCCACATCGTCATAGCCCCTATCTACTTCTTTAAACATCTCCCAATATCTATCAGAGTAGGCCTTCAGAGTTTCCCCCTCTCACATGGACATGGATAATAAGGATCCCAAAGGCTGAGGAACCCTGCTACATGTGATAAAGTGAGCACCAAAGGCCCTGGTGAGTCTTTTAAAGGAATCAATGGAGTTCACCCTTAGACCGTTTAACCATCTCATCGCCACTGGACCCAAGCTAGATGGAAAAATCTTACACATCAAAGCCTCATCTTTAGAATGAACGGTCATCTTCTAATTAAAATGACTAGCATGTTCCACTGGATCTGTTCGACCATTATAAAGGGTGAAGGTGGGTTGATGAAATCACTGAGGAAGGCTCGCGCCTTCTATATTTCCCGTGAAAGGTGACTTAGAAACTTGACTCAACGCCTTGTTCATGACATCGTTCCCTAGGCCTTTGCAGGATGGGCTCTTATACCTGCGTCTATGGCGATACTTCTCGTCATAGGAGAAAGTCTCACTAGGCGGAGTTCTGGATCTTCGTCTATAAGTAGCATCGTCTGTCTCCTCAGAGGATAGGTCAGAGTTGAGTGATGGATGTCTTCACCGTGCATGGCGTAATTCTCTCTTTAGTTCATCAATTTCATATTGCATGTCCCTATCATTCTTTGCATGGGAAACATGGCTTTTCCCTCGAGACTGACTTTTACTGGTATGAGTTGTGTGCGCACTTCCCTCATGATCTTCCCTCTGTTGAAGGTTTACAAACAGATTGCTACGTTAAGACCCCCTTGATTCTGCTTGGTGTAAATTAGCATCCCCTTGGTGTGGACCCATTGCTGCTTGGTGTGGATCTGATTCTTCCATCTTTTCGTTACACTGGAACCTCCTTCAGGATAGACCTAGTTCTTTCACCCACGCTCTACAAATTCATTGTTTGGGCTTATTGGGCTAAAATCCAATCCTATTTTATGTCCAATCCAAATTTGGTCCCTACATAAAGTATTTACTTTTTTGACCAAATACATAAAGTATTTTCTAAAAATAATGTTCTTACGCTTAAATAATTTTTCTTGAATAAAATCATGGAAAATTTTCAAAGTTAAACCTTCCTTCCAATAATGATCCTATGAATCTTTTTCTTTTGTCTTTTCAAAACTAATATGTTTTTGCTAATATAGTTTTTTAGAAACTTCAAACCCTCCCCCAAATTTTCGGGTTCCCCTTAATAAACATACACAGCATTTTCTAAAAATCTTTTCTTTTCAAAAAAATGAAGATATTTCCCATTTACAAACGTTGCTTGTTCAAAAAAAAAAACTTTTCTTTTAAAAAAAAATGATGAGTAATTTTTAGAACTTCTTTTCAAAAATAAGGAAATTTTTAATCATTAAAAATGCATCTCTCTCTTTTTTTTTTTGGTTGAGAAACTAGACCAAATGCCTGGGCAATTTATTCAAAACCAAAATCAATGAACATCTCTAAACACAAGAGGGGCAATGTCATCAGGTAAGTCTTCCAAACACACATGAAGCCCTAAAATAGAACTAGCCTTCTTAGCTAACGCATCAGCAACAGAGTTACAAACTTGACTAATATAATTAAATTCAACATGCTGAAAACCAGCTGCTTGGAAACGAATGTCCCCAAGAATGTAATTGAGTCAATGTTTTTAAAACTTGTTCATTCATTGTAATTTAATACTTTTCCTTCGAATAGCATTTGTAAGGATTTGTGCCTATGGTTCAATTCAATTGGACCCATAGGCACCAATCAAGCTTACATTGTCCCCTTCTTTTCTTGGACACTATCATATTTTTATTATCATTTTTTTGCATGATAAAAAAAATGAAAATAATTATGGATGACAACAAGTTGCTACCCTTTTAACTCCCTCTCTTTATTTTTACGTTGTATTTTATTTGTGCATAGTAGTTAGTATACACATGCTAATTATATAGTAAATAAGTAGTCACATGCTATTGTATTCTTTTCCTCTAATTACATACTTCCTCACATGTTATTTATGTATATATCTCACATGCTTTGATTGTATATATCTAACATGTTTTTTTTTTTTTTTTTTTTTTTTTTTTGCAACAGCTGATGCTAATGCTCTAATAGATCTTATTATTTTATTAGTATTATTTCGATTAAAAAAATAATAAATCAAGTTAAAGGATGCCCTTAGAACAATTGTTAATAAGCTATAAATATGAAAGTTTTGACACCACTTTCATAAAAAATATAAAAAGCTATCCATAACATTTATTATTTTATCATTCTCTTAATGAAATATTTTTAAAAATAGCTCCTAAACCAACCATTGCTCTTTGAATAGTAGTTAACAGTTTCCTTAAAAAAAATTAGTTTCAACAGAATCGTTTCATTTACTAAAAGCTAAAAAGAAATTAGGACACTCATTAAGAATTACTGAAATGCCATTGTATTAATGGCAAGTTGCAAAAATCTATGCAATGAAATGGTATGTGTCAATTTGATTAAAAGAAAACAAATGTTTTAGAATAAACCCAAAATACCCTTCAGCTTTTTCAGTTTTCTCCATTTAATGTCCCATCCACATGCAGTCCCACCCAACCCAAGAAGTCATCCACACATGAGATAAAGAAAGCAAACTAAAAAAATACTTGTTAATTTTTCCCTCCATTTCACATTTTTTTTCTTTTATTTTTTCCCTCCAACTTACTATTTCACCTTTTTATCTCCCACCGTTCCGTAGCCATTTTCTTTTTCTTTTTTATCATCACCCTTCTTTTTTCTCACTTTTAAAATCGCACTTTAGAAAAATATTGACACACACTGAAGCAAATTAAAAGACGGGAGGGCTCAAAGAACTTAATCAGAATTAAGAAGGTACTTTCATTTATTCATTTATTTATATTAAAAAAATGATTTTGCTTTATTTATTTATTCTTGTTATATTATTATAGTTCAAATGGATGAGGAATTAAGTTCAAATGGGACTCAACTATGCATTTCAAGGAATTATTTTGACTTGAATGAGCTTCCTAAAGAAGGTACTATTATTTTATTTGAAAAATGGCTATTTATTTTTATTTTTTATATTCATGTGTGGTGTTGATTTTTTTTTTTTTTTTTTTTTTTGAATTCTTGTGACAATATAGCACAAATGGATGAGGATTTTATTGCAAATGAAACTCATCAAAGTGATTCAAGAAATTATATTGAGTTGGATGAGTCTCAAACTTCAAATAATGAAAAAAATAGTGACATTTGTGGAGAGAAAGTTCTTGAAGAATATAATTTTGAGCCTTTTGTTGGTCAATGTTTTCTTAGTGAAGAAGAGGCTTTTATTTTCTATACAACTTATGCAAGACAACATGGTTTTTCTATTTGGAAAGGTCGATTTGTCACAAAAAATAAAGAAATAGTAAGGCAAGATTTCTTTTGTCATCGAGCAGGTAAACTACTATTAAAAATTGTGGATCCATCTAAAGAGCAAAGAATGGCATGTCATTTGATATTTTCCACAAGAATGGCATGTCACTAAGTTCATTATAGATCACAATCATGAATTGTTGGCTCCTTTGGAAGTGCGGTTTCTTCCTAGTAATCAAATTATCACTGAAGAAGATGAAGACCACATTCAATTGTTGAAAGAAGCTAATCTTTCAATTAGACAAATAATGCGTATTATGGAACTTGAGAAAAAGTGGAACATGGACATCTTCCATTTTTTCAAAAAGATATTCGTAACCTTTTTGAGAAAATGAGAAGAGAGCATGCAACGAGTGATGCCATGAGCCTCTTACAATATTGCAAAGATGCAACAGAGGAGAATTCAAAGTTTGAATATGCTTTTAAAATAGATGATGAGAGAAAGTTGGAGCATATTTTTTGGGCACCTTATCCTTGTATTGATTGGTACCAAAAATATGGTGATGTAGTTGTTTTTTACACTACTTATAAGATGAATGCTTATGACATGCCTTTCGGTGTCTTTGTGGGTGTCAATAATCAAGGAAAGACAATTCTCTTTTGTTGTGCACTTCTTCGCAATGAAACAACTACTACTTTTCGATGGTTAATGAAGGTAAATTTTCAATCTTGTAAAGATTCACAATTATTTTTTAATTTGGATAGTATTTGAATTTTTTTGCATTGTAATAATTTTATGTCTGATTGGTAGACTTTTGTATCATTGATTAAGAAGCCACCCAAGTCTATTTTAACTGATTAAGATCCGTGGATCACAAAGGCAATTTCAAAAGAATTGCCACTCACAAAACATGCCTTTTGTATATTGTATATTACCGCTAAATTTAGTGGTTGGTTTACATCAATTCTTCGTAGTCAATATTCGAGTTGGTGCATGGATTTCTACAAGTTATATAAGTTGGACTCATGTGAAGAATTTGAGCACCAATGGCTACAAGTTATTGCAAAATATGACATGTGTATGAATAAGCATGTGATTGGATTATACCAAACTAAGCACTTTTGGGTACCATGTTACCTTCGTGGATATTTTTTTGAAGGAATGACAACAACAGGAAGATCTAAAAGCATAAATGCCTTTATCAAACGATTTGTTAGTTCCCACATAAGCTTGATCCAATTTGTTAAACAAGTAAGTCATTATTTACCCTTATAATTTATTTTATTTATGTTTATATTTGTCAATGTTAGTATTTTTTATATTATTTTTTTAAATCTTGGTGTGTCATTTAAATGCTTATAATTTGTTGTCATTTTTTAATTTTAGATTGACCTTGCCATTGAAGATGTTGAACAAATACAATCACATGATACAATGTTGGAAACGTTTAGGAGTTCTTCTTTAAGAAGCCTTTCACCAATAGAAGACCAAGCCCATAGTGTGTTGACACCTTATGCTTTCAAATTATTTCAAGTGGAGTTTGGGAGTGCTACACTATAGTCCGTGCTTCAAAAAAATGGTAGTGAATTTGTGTTGCAATATTACAAAGACAAAACTAGTCAAAAACACAAAGTTTTGTGGGATGGTGAAATGACTAATTGTAGTTGCAAACGTTTTGAATTTTGGGGTATACTTTGTCGCCACATACTTAGGATATTTCTTCACAAAGATTGCCACCAAATTCCACATATGTATCTATTATCACATTGGAGTTGGGAAGCATCACTAAAGGGAAAAGAATTGTTAGTTTTGAATGATGAAGATTTAGTGGACAAGGAAACCAATATCAATGGTGATGTTAATGATGTGATTGATGAAGACTGTTTTATTTCTTGTCCTCCAATGTTGAAGACAGAAGGTCGTCCAAAGCAAAAATGAATGAAAGGTGGAAGAGAGTTGGGAAAACAAAAGAAGTCTTGTAGACTTTGTAAGCATATTGGCCATAACATCTCTACATGTCCAGAGAAGAATAGTAGTACTTCCTCAAATTGTGCAAACAAGAAAAAGAAAACAACATCAACAGATATTGGATTGAACCCAGTATTTTGTTTAAAATGTTAGGTGAAAGCTTTTTGAGATTGTGAAAGAAAAATTATGACACATATTTTGTTAATATTGTCATTTTGACAACATGTTTTTGAGAAGATTTGATGGAATTTATTTATTGAACTTTTTCTTTTGCTTGATCGTTGGTTTAATTGTTAAGTATATGTTGCTTTTTAATTATTAAGGATATGTTATTTTGGTGTGATACTTTTATTGTCCCATTGATTTTAAAATTTTTGTTCATTTTATCTCTATTTTGATCACTCCCACTCACAGGATGTTGTTTATGAAACTTTCGGTCTAACAGTAATAAATTGGTGGTACGTTAGCTATTTTTGTATTATCAAAATAAAAATTCTCTTAATTATTAAAAAAATAAAATAAAAAGACTAGAAAGATAAAAATGATGAAAAATTTAGAGCCATTTTAATGAAAAATGGAAGGAAAAAGAATATATATATATATATATATATAATCAGTAATTGTATATATTATAGGATTTTTATTAATATATTAGTGATTTCAATTGAGTTTGGGGATTTCTTCTCAAAAAAAAAAAAAAAAAAAAAAAGAGTTTGGGATTAAATTCAATATCTACATATTTGCTTGTGGTCCATGGACCATGACCACTAGCGTGTGTTAATGTTTTTTCTAATTATGTTTTTAGAAGTGAGTAAAAAAGAAGAGTGATGATACAAAAAGAAAAAAAAATGACTACAGAAAAGTGGGAGGTGAAAAAGGTGAAATAGTGGATTGGAGGGAAAAAGTAATTAAAAAAAAAAAAAAAGAGGGTAAAATGAAGGGAAAAATTAACAAATATTTTTTTAGTTTGCTTCTTTATTTATCTCACATGTGGATGGACTTTTGGGATGGGTGGGACCGCATGTGGATGGGACATTAAATTGAGAAAATTGAAAGCTGAAGGGTATTTGGGATTTATTCTAAAACATTTGTTTTCCCCTAAGCAAACAGACACATATGCCATTTCATTGCATAGATTTTTACGACTTGCCATTAATACAATGGCATTTCAGTAATTCCTAATGAGTAGCATTAACCAAAATAATTAATCAAATTGACAGATTTTAATAAGTCATAAAGTGAGTAAATAACTACTCTGCAAGTTTGTTGGGGAGGGGGACGTATAATTACTCTTTGTCGCCATCTAAAATAAAATGCATCGAGAACATGACAGCTGCTCCCCTGACCTCAGTAAACATCACCTTTCTCAATAAGAAATAATACTTTCATTAAAATAAAATTATTTAAAAAATAAAATTTTTTTTAGAAATAATTACAACATGCTGCTAATCACGCAACTCGAATCCTTATTCTCTTAGACCCCAAACACTTTATACATAAGGAATTGTTAATTCAACTACAAAACTTTTAACTATTTAAAAAATAAAAATGAGAGTTAAAATTTGAAAAACTTGGCGCGAATAAAGTATAGTAATTTAATTCGACCGCCAATCATAACTTCAATGTTGAGTTGTCTTTAATATCGAAACTGGAATCTTATGCAGCAACAATAACTAACGTTCTATCTCAAAAAAAAAAAAAAAAAAAAAAAAAGAACACAATAACTAATGTTCTGATCAATTGGTCATAAACGAGTCAATTAGTTGATGATTACATTCGTATTCACACTCATTTTTCACTCTTCTCACGTCATAACATTTGCATCATCAACACAACACCAATGTCAATCGACTCAATCCCACTTGACTCTCTCTCTCACCCATTCAACCCCAAAATTGAATCTAATTATGGTTCAACCCTTCCGCATAATAATCCAATCAAAACCTACGAGAAAAAAAACCAAAATATAGTAAAACTCATACCAAATTAAGTGGTTGGCATCCAAAAAAACACAACTCAAATTTATTAATATTTAGAAATACAAATTGGAAAAAAGAACAATTCATGAAAGAACACACCTTGAGGTTGCAACACCACACTCATAACAGCTTCAACATTTTTTTTCAAGCTCCAAGGATGTGTGTGATTGCCTATGTGGCAGGATGGAGTTCTGGTGCAAAGAGGAGGAGGATGAGGCGGAGGAGGAGGTTTTGCATTTAGGTCTCCAAACATTTGTATGTGTGTTTGAGGATTGGGGATTTAAGTGGGCTATGATTGTATGTGGTAGGGTGTATTGAATTTCCACTAAAATGCTGATGTGGCATATATTCATTAGGGGCTAAAAAACCAACATTTTTCACCCTAATTAGTTCAAATTTAAACTCATCAAAAATTGATATGAAAGGACATGAACAACAGAAAATATACTCTGTGGTGTGTGTGTTTATTAATAATTTGAAAATATACCTATGAATCTTTTTCTTTTGTCTTTTCAAAACTAATATGTTTTTGCTAAAATGATTTTTTAGAAACTTCAAACCCTCCCCCAAATATTCGGGTTCCCCCAAATAAACATACACAGCATTTTCTAAAAATATTTTCTTTTCAAAAAATGAAGATATTTCCCATTTACAAACTTTGCTTGTTCAAAAAAAAAAAAAAATAAAATTTCTTTTAAAATAATGATGAGTAATTTTTAGAACTTCTTCTTTTCAAAAATAAGGAAATTTTTTATCATAAAAAAAATGTGTCTTTTCCAAGCATTGCTTTCAAAAATATAATTGAGTTAATGTTTTTAAAACTTGTTCATTCATTGTAATTTAATACTTTTCCTTAGAATAGCATTTGTAAGGATTTGTGCCTATGGTTCAATTCCATTGAACCCATAGGCAACAATCAAGCTTACATTGTCCCTTTCTTTTCTTAGGCACTATCATATTTTTATTATCATCTTTTTTGCATGATAAAAAAATAAAAATAATTATGGATGACAATAAGTTGCTACCCTTTCAACTCCCTCTCTTTATTTTAACGTTGTATTTTATTTGGGCATAGTAGTTAGTATTCACATGCTAATTATATAGTAAATAAGTAGTCACATGCTATTGTATACTTTTTCTCTAATTACATGCTTCCTCACATGTTATTTGTGTATATATCTCACATGCTTTGATTGTATATATCTCACATGTTTTTTATTTTTATTTTTATTTTGCAACAGCTGATGTTGATGCTCTAATAGATCTTATTATTATATTAGTATTATTTCGATAAATAGGAAAATTTTGACATCACTTTCATGAAAAATATAAAAATCTGTCAATAATATTTATTATTTTATCATTCACCTAATAAAATATTTTTAAAAATAGCTCCTAAACCAACCAATGCTTTTCGAACAATAGTTAACAATTCCCTAAAAAAATTAGTTTCAACGGAATCGTTTCATTTGCTAAAAGCTAAAAGAAATTAATCAAATTGACAGATTTTGATAAAGTGAGTAAATAACTACTCTGTTCATTTATTAGGGAGGGGGCGTATAATTACTCTTTGTCGCCATCTAAAATAAAATGTGTCAAGAACATGATAGCTGTTCCCATGACCTCAGTAAACATCACCTTTCTCAATAAGAAATAATACTTTCTGTAGATGACTAAATTTCTCGGTTTGAAATGAGTCAAACAAGTAAAATAGTTTCACAAATGCGAATTTATATTGATGAATGTGTGCTACAATTCTCTGTGATTACAAAAGAGTGATCTCTGATTCGATTTGCTTGAAAGACTTGTTTATTGGATTTGTAGTAATGTAATTTTGATTTGAACACCCAATATACTTCAATTTGCCTAAAAAATGGATTGAAGATCTTCGGAACAGAATTACAATGAATCTCTGGCTATGAGCTTGTTGGAAATCCTTTGTTCTTCACGTTCTTTGTGTTCTTCGTGTCTTCTTTGTCTACGAAGGTTTGTGGTGGAACTTTTTCGAGGCTTTAAAGACTTGAATTTGTAGAACTTCACTGATTTGTGATTTGTTGAAGTTTCTAAAAGCTTTTAAGCTTGATTCCAGCAAACTTTAGGATCTAGACAGATAGTTTGGATGATTCTACTTCGAGTGTTCTTTAGTTTTGAGGTTGAAGTTCTTGAAGGCTTTGAGGCTTGATTCCTGCAGAGCTTCTATACTTTTGATGCTTCTGAATCTTCTCTAATGTTGCTTATGCTCTAGATGATTTGGTGTCCTCCTAAATGCCTTAAGAAGGCTTCTATTTATAGGAGTTTAGGGGTGAGTGAGCGACATGTGGCGGAGTCTGATTGGTGACACATGTCACAGCCTAATTGGTCCACTTATGTCATCGCTTATACGTGCTAGATTGCTTGTGTCATCGCTTACACGTGCTGAACTGCTTGTGTCATCGCTTACATGTGCTAGACTGCTTGTGTCATTGCATACACGTGTTGGACTGCTTGTGTCATTGCTTACACGCGTTGATGTGTGATTGGTTTTTGCATGACACTTGGCAAATTTATGTTGGTTTCTGAATAGTCATAGCAAAACCTAGTAGCAATACGTGGTGTTTTGTAATTGGCTGTATTTTGTGGACTTGGTAATGTAACATGTCAGCTTGTGATAGGTTGGGAATTTTCCCTCTCTACAAATGCCCCTCGAGACTTGTTTACGCACATAGTTTTGGAGTGTGGTGTGGGAATGAGTTTCGAAAATGGATTTTTACACTTGACTCTTTAAGTGAAGTAGTTGAAGGTGGTGGAGCTTTCAGCAGGATGAGATAATTTTCGAGGAATAGACCCACTTATATGAAAGGCTTTGATGAGACCGAAAAGGGGTCTGCTAGTATTTGAATGTACTTGTGTGACCGAGCCTTCTCAGCATAGTTTAAGTTGACGTAATTTCAAAAAAGTGTTCTATGGTATTTGAAGTGGGTTGGTGAGGTTGAAAGTTATTTGCAAGAAGTTGGATGTACTTGCAAGATTGAATCATTTCAGTAGAGATTAAGCTGAGGTAATTTCAGAAGAGTATTTTGGATCGTTGGCGGCGATCACAGGGTGTAGAAGATGGGAAAGATGCGAGAATGGTGGTTGGGTACAGCATGCAGAGTCATGGGGCTAGCCTTGTGTTTTTAAGAACTTCTGGTGAAGTTATATCAGAAGAACATGCTTTGGATTACGGTGAGGACATGTGGGAAAGTGGTTAAATGCGCATGTGTTAATGTATCATTCAGGTTAAGTTGAGTTAATTTCAAAAGTCTATGGATTTTGGGGATGCTGATGTTGGTGTGAAGAAGATGGAAATGAAGCAAAGTGAATAGGTGAAACATACGCCACCATGGCCCTAGCCCTGTATGTTGGGGACCCTCTGGTGTAGATGTTTCTGGGAAGTACACCTTTGGATATGGGACCGACTGCATGTTGAATAAGGTCTGGCGGCAAGTCATTGAATATGCCTGTGTGATGGGACCATGCTGACGGACGTTAAGTTGAAGTAATTTTAGAAAAGTACTTTATGAAATACTTTAAGCTAGATTTAAGTTGGAGTAATTTCAGAAAGTGTGTTTTAAGGTACCAGCAATGATGACCTTTGGGTCCCACATTGGTGGGAACATGGAATAAGGCTTTGGTAACCATTTACCAGCATCAAAGGCTGAATTCTGATAAGCTGGTGCCTTGGAGGTTATTTCAAGTGTTGGATGGAAGACAATTTGTAGGATACCCTAACACTTTTTTCCATCTTCACCTACTACCACTTGTTGGAAAAGCACAGAAAAATGAAAGATGGAGCTTACTTGTGATTCTGGTCTTAGAAACTAGCCAAGTTGCTGTTTGTTCCGAACCGCTGCTTCTGCTGGAAGACCAAGCAACTGGAGAGAGACTACGAGAGCCTTGAGCTTAGGAATAGGTGTCTCTGCTGGACTTAGATTTCTTGGACAACCAAGTTCGAGGAAGCATGGCACAACGATACCAACCTTGTTTAAGTAATTTTATGGACAAATGTGGTCGTTAAGGGGAGAAACAAAATTTGCTTGGATCTAAAAAATACAATGATGTTGTGAATAGGGTTTCTACCGAACCATGAGAGGGTTGATCTTAAACTGATTATGAAGCAATATTGGTTACTGGGTGTTGAGAATGATGAGGCCATAGTGAGAAATGGCTGTGAGAAGGAGGACTTGAAAATTTGAAAGAAGCAAATCTTCATTTCATGATTCAGTGTGTTTTTCTAGATGAGTTCTTGATGAATCCGAAACTTCTATTTATATCAGAGAGATGAAGAATGGTCGATGGATAGTTGAGAAAGGCAGTTGAGAATTTTTGGTGAGAATGGTGGATGAGAACGGTAGGCACCGAATGGGAATGGTAGGTTAGAGACTAGTAGGCACCGAACAGGAATGGTAGGTTGAACTAGTGACCCAGTGTAATTTCAAGTTCAAGACACACTTGTGAGATTTCATTTGCACTTTGAAAGGGAAGCCTTGATGAAGTCTGGAGAATAACCCAGAGGGAATCAAGACCAAGTGGATGAATCTCAAATTTTAATCTTGGGAGCTTAAGTTTTGGACACTGCTAGTACTTCGAAGAAGTGGGTCACATAGGTGGTTTCCAAGTCCAAAACAAATAAGCGGATTTTACAATCAGAATCTCTGTGAAAATTTGAATAGGACAAGCTTTGCTCGGACATCTTGATTCTTGGTCAAAGTTCACATTAAAGCCAACAACTGTAGAATCACACTATTTGAGAAATTTTGGATTCTCAAATGAAGAAATAGACCCCAAAATCAGAATCTACGTGAAAAATTGGGCAAAACAAGTCCGTCTTGAAAATTTTGACTTTCGGATAGGATTTGTGCAAAAGTCAACTTCTTGGAAATTGGACAATTTGTACAATTTCTGAGTCTTGAACAAAGAAACAAATTCCAAAATCATAATGTACACAAAAAACTGAGTGGGACAGGCCCCTTTTGAAAATTTCGACTTTTTGGTGAAAGTCAAAGGTCCACTTGGTCAAAGCATTTTCTTTGTCACTTTTTTTTTTTTTTTTTTGTTTCAAGCGGTTTGGACCGGGTCAGATTTCCAGGTCGGTCCGAGTCAAATCGGGTTAGCTAGACAAACAGGTCAGACTGGGGTGTGGAGGACAAATGGGTCAGGTCAGTCCATGACATCATAGCACTGAGGCGCGTGTGTAGAGCATGGTGTGTGAACGAGCGTGAGTGAAGTTGCCAGCGCGTGCGAGCGTGTGAATGGTAAGGGTGGAGCGTGGAAGGGCGTGGACTTGAAGTTGTGAACACCAGCATTTTCGGAGGTGCGTGGCAGCTTTTGCGGTCTCGAATTTTTTGGGTTTTGTCGATCTAAGGCCATAGAAGATCCCTATAGGGTCAATTTTGTGAAATTATGAACAGATGTGCACAAGTTTGAAGGACTAGGCCACAGGTCGTTTGAAAGATCGTGGGTTCGTGTAGGGGCGTGTGTAGCCGTTTTTGGTCTTGAAACTTTTAGGTTTTGTAGATCGTGGGCCGATGGATCTAGTGGTGGCATCAGTTTTGTAAAAATTTTCTCAGATTTGTGTAGATTTGAATGAGAAACTCATGGGACATTGGGAATTTGTGGCCTCGCATGGCGGCGCGTTATGGCTCAACTGTGGACGTCTTTTCTAGGTCTTGTTGTTCGAAGTCCTTAGAAGTTTTCTATGATGTCGGTTTTGTCTTTCATCCAAGTGCAATTGCCTCTTCCAACAGCTTGATCCATTTATGGGTATTTACCCCTTTTTTTTCAAGGTTAGGTGCAATGTTCTTTGACTTTAAGCGCATTCAAGTTGCAAAGTTTGACTTTAAGTGGCAGCATTTAATGGCTTGCGTACTCACCATTTTTTTTTTTTTTTTGGTCTATTATCTTAGAAGCTTTCTATATAAAGCCACTTAATATGCATTCATTTGTACAAGTAGTCTCCCATGTGGGTAGTGTCACGCCCCAAACCCGATACCCAGATTTGTGACTATGACCGGCATGCTAATATCAAGCCTAAACCTGATATTAACAAGAACCAACTTAACTTTTAACAAAACTTTTACGGAAGCTTTTCTCTTTCTTTAAATTCTTATTTTTTTAACTTAAATGATATAACTTTCCCACTTCATATTCAGAGCATCTACATTGTACTCCAAAGAATAACATAATTCACTAGTTACTCAAATTCTAAATTTCACATAATACATCTCTTAATACTTTAAGATACACACTTTTATTAAATCCTAAAATACATCATACCACAAAAACATCACATCAAATACTTATTTAGGATCTATACAAATAGAACTAAAACCAGTCCCTTCCAAACTTGACTAAGGCTCCCTCTGCTTCAAAATAAAACCTGCTAACTGAAAGAGTGGAAGGGGTGAGCTACACAGCTCAGTAAAGGTAAGATATATGAGAATTCAATAAGAATGCATGTAAATCAGATTATTTCATTCTATAAATATTCGAATAGGAGAACAACTTTTCATGCATAGTATTTTATACTATTCATAATAATAACTTATATGTTTTCCATAGGAAAATAATTGTTCTCCCTTTTCTTAT
Source organism: Quercus rubra (assembly GCA_035136125.1). Taxonomy (NCBI): domain Eukaryota; kingdom Viridiplantae; phylum Streptophyta; class Magnoliopsida; order Fagales; family Fagaceae; genus Quercus; species Quercus rubra. The sequence continues at coordinate 7,023,248 of CM068739.1, read as the reverse complement.
CAGAATAATATTACCAAAACCTTTCGGATTGAACTTCTTTCATTTCTTACAAAGTCACCAATTAGAATATTGATTATATAGAATTGCATACATACATATATATATATATATATATATATTTATATTTACTGTGAAATAATTGTTTTTATTTAAATCAGATAATTGGTAACATTGTCTTAGCTAGAAAAATCTTAAAGAATAACAAAACTTTTCTTCATAAACTTCTTCTCGTAAAATATTATAACTTTCATTGTTATAAAACTTAACGTTTCATAAGAACCGATATTTGATAACTTTTAAATATAAACTTGTACTTTCATAAGAAGCTTTATCTTTAAAACATAACAAAACTTCAGAAACTCTTACCTTTAAGGAACAGCTTTTCTTTTCATCATAAACTTCTTTTCATGAGAGCTTTTAACTTTTCATAATGCATTTAAACAAAATCATTCTCTCATGATTAATAACATGATATAGCTGTTCATAAATAACTTATTGGTTAGTCCATATCTGATAAGTCTGTACTTATTTGTGAGGCTTCTAGCACCACGGTGCTAGGCATCCAGCATTCCCCACAATGCCAGGTATTCCCGGGATCACATCATAATACATATCTTTCAACCATGGGGGTAGGTTGACTTCCCCCACAAGTTGGCCGTAACCAACAAGGGGCGGGTACAGCAGAGCCAGTCCCACTTAATGGCCAATCATATAACATTTTCCATGGAAAGCCAGTAATTAACCCCTACTGACAGAGTTCAGATCACCAGAGGACATAACCCGAAAACATTTCATTCTTTACATCATACTGAAATTTCTTATTTTGCGTAACATTTCAATATTAATAGAATTTTCATTCTTTTCTTTAAACGTCATGTTCGTGAAATTAATAATAGCATCAATATGCTTAAATCATATACATAAGTTTTTCAAAAGCTCACGAACATATCTTTGTCAGAATAATGATTACATGCCATATCTCTAATCAAAAACATTTTAATGCATAATATTCTTTAAAATAACCTCATGACTTACCAAATGCCCATACAACTTATCCCTTACCTGAAAGCAGAGGAGCTGAGAGCCTACAGTCGAAGGAGCTTAGACCTGAGGAACTGGTAACACCTAAACCAAATATCAAAACTTATCACTATCCATTACTCCTTATTATAACTTACACATTCATCTCAAAACCTATATCTTAGAACCAAGAAAATCCTATGCCCATCACATAAAGTTCCCCAAAACACATAATACAATCATCAAATACATTCTGCACCCAAATCAAAGAGAAACCAATTCATAAAATTTATATATAATCCTAACATACCAACGGATGAGCATATTAAATTATAGCTCAAAACATTCACCCTAACTTGCGAATTAAATCCACAAAGTCAGGTGTAGCATATGTGGTTCACTGCACATTCCAGCAGCATACTCCCCATTTGTAAAATAAAAACGGGCTGTCCACACACATCCAATTGTCATGAAATTTTACAGAACTACTCCCCTGTATTTCCAGTATCTACCATAAAAATTTTGGAGTCAAATCATAAACCCATGATTTACTAAAAATCACGCAAGACGGCATACTCAAATCTGTCCTGACAGAATTTCATGCAACTTATAAATTAACCCATTATTTTTATATTAATCCAAATGCTGTGAGACCACTTCCATAACAACCATATGTATCTTATACTCCACAGGAAATATCCCTAGCTTCCAAATTCACTATATGCAATTTAATACATAATTTATCATGCATGAACACAGAATCTGTCACAGTGACAGCTTTGTAACGTTTTCTTGTAAATTCATAAACAATTATCAAACGATGGTATTTTCATATGGGGATTTTTATACACTCATTAGACATGTTATAAAACACTTACACATAGTCATTTAACCATTTAGAGCAAAAATACACACAATAAAAATCCCAGCAGTAACATTAAAAATACTCATCCTAACTTTTTCTTACTTCCTTAATCATATAGGATCATTAATTAGGAAAAACCCTAATCTACCTTCAACAAATCCCCAACACAACTTCAAAGCTTCTTAAAACAGCATATATTTATATATATATATATATATATATATATATATATGTAGACTTACATGAAAGGATTCCCTTTCCTAGTGGCTGGAACAGAAAGTATGAGAGGTAGAGAGCTTGAGAGAGTTGAAAGAGGCTTCCTTCTTGCTGCTGGACTTTCTGTCTGGGCAGCCAAGAAAATGAGATAAGGGGAAGACTTTTGGGTGGGGTTTTGTCTTTCTTTTGGGTGTGTGAACCGGTGGACTTGAGAGGAAGACTCAAGGGAGCTTCCTAGCACCTTCCTTAAGAGAAAAAGAGACAAAAGTGAAGTGAGAATTCAGATTTTTGCATGGACCCGTGGGAGATGAGAGGTTCTTGAATGTTCTATTTGTTTGAGAAAGTCAAGGAAGAGGTGAGGTGGAGCTTGGTGATTGTATGTCCAAGTCTTGGTCTTTGGGACTTATCAACATGCATGGTTCTTTGGCTTTGCATGTGTTGGATTTCAATTGATTGCATGTGGGTGGAAATTCCACTATAATATCTCATGCATCATGCATAGTTAAAACACCAACAACTATATATATATATATATATCTCATAACTTAACCACTTAATATAATACCAACAATTATATATCTAATAACTTAAACCACTTAATATAATTTTGAACATACTTAATATATATATATATATATATAAAATACAAATAGCCATTCAATTATTTATAATCTTTACAATTCTTATTCAATAGCATTATAAAATAATATGCTTATTAAAAATTCTTATATTAATTTTAGAAAGTAAGTGGCTTAAAAATTATAATAATACTTAACCACTTAAACATATGGTTTAATTATAAAGTTGGGTCGGGGTGTTACAGGTAGCATGATAAAATTATGCTTTTTTTTTTTTTTTTTCACATGCTTGGTTTGTACTAACTTTTTTTTTTTTTTTTTTTAAGATGTGCCAATTTTTTTTGACAAGTTCTTTGTTATTGCTTGTTTTTGTTATGCAGCATGCTTTCCTTGTTCTTTAAGTTTTAGCGTCAAGCTTTACATCAACATTCTTAACTTGACGTCCATCTTTATTTGGCGACTTTACATTCTATTGAACACAGCGTTCTTACAATGATGTTTGTCTCCATACTATTAAATTATTACCTTACAACAACAATCTCTTGGTGATATCCATCCTTGATGTTCTCATAACGACAGTCATCTAGGCAACAATGTTGTCATCGGTATTCTTGATACAATGATGCTATTACTAATACTTGACTTTGAAGTTGTACTGGCTTTTGTCTTGGCAATTAAGCTGCACCAACACTTGTCTTTTCAATGCTACCATATCAAAAGTCTTTACCACGACACCATGCCAACATTTGTCCTTGTAATGAAGCCATGCCAACATTCATCTTTGCTATGAAGCAATATTTGCACTTGCATCTACTATGAAGTCGCACCATCATTTGCATTGAAGCCGTGTTAACATTCATCTTTGCCATAAAGCCATGACAACACTCCACATTAGTGCTAAAGTCATGCCAATGCTCGTCTTTGCCATGAAACCATGTCAACACTTCATCTTTGCCATGAAGCCACAAAAACACTCCATCTTTGCCATGAAGTCATGACAACACTCCACATTAGCACTAAACTTGCATTGAAGTTGCATCAATATTTGCACTGAAGCTGTGCCAACATTCATCTTTGTCATGAAGCCACGATAACACTCCACATTAGCACTTGCACTCGCATTGAAGTTGCACCAATATTGACCTTTTATAATAAAGCTATAACAGCACAAATTTTCAAAGGCAACATAGCTCAGACATCGAGGGTGCATAGCATTGTAGCTAGACATCAAGATTTAAAAGGTGCCAACAAGACGTTAAAGATGCAAGGAGTCCCTATCAAGACTTTGAAAATGCAAGGAAATGCCAACAATACTTTGAAGATGTCAGAGCATGTCACTAAGAATTCGACATTGCACGAACATGCCCATAGAAGCAAGGTGATGCAACACCAACTTTGGATACATGATCTATTATCATTCTAGAGGAAGTTGACATTGTCCAAATTTCAGAGACATGATGTGAAATGACACCACTCAGAAGGGAGATGATGTGGTTCAAATTTCAGAGTTATGAAGTGGCATAACCTAGAAAAGAGACGATGTAGCTTAGATTCACAAGGTACAAGAAGATGCCCCAGGAGATAAGTGATGCAAAGCATACTTCAGAAACGTGGGAGAATGTCCATAGAAGATGGGCAATGCCATGCAGACATCTTTTAGTCTTCATCTTCGACTACAACAATCTTTGATCATCCTATTGAGCAGTTAACTATCTTTAAGCAATGCCTTGCCAAGCAAAGGGACCTTAAAAGCATATTGATGACCGTTGGAAAACTCTTCAAGCTAGATCGGCAATCCTTCTTCTTTTCATGTGATTGAACTTAGTGACAAGTACTAAACTGCCTATGTACCTCGGAGAGGGATCAAGTCATCATGTAGTTCAACAGATTTTTTTTTTTGGATGATTTTTTATTTTATGATTTCTTCTTTGTTTTTTTTTGTTTTTGTTTTTGTTTTTTTGTTTTCTTGTTTTTTTGTTTTTTTTTTTTTTTTGTTTTTTTTTTTTCAAAAGGGAGGGCTGAGTGTGTAATAGTGGGTATCACCACTAATCGAACCCTCGACCTCGACCTCAAGGGTGACATGGGCATCCAACCACTACACCACACTCGCAATTGGTTACATAGAGTGGGATTAATTTTTTCTTATTGGTACGCTTTCAAGGGTAATGGGAAGACATCATGTACTCTTGCAGCACTATAGTGGGCAGTTTAAACTCTTACCAAGGAGCAATCCTCGATTTTCAAGCATAGAAGCGCTTAAGGAACTTCCCATTGATGGGCTCAATCCTTTCATCATCATTGTTGATCAACTTGCAAGCTTGGTCGGTGTTTACCCCCTGCTTGAGAGTTGGAAGTACATCACAAGCAACGGTCACATGGTTTGACCTAACAACTTCATTGAAGTCTAGATCAATCTTGTTTTCTTTGGCAAGTTTCACGATTTGTTCGTTGAAGATGAAGCATTTTTGGATTGGGTGGCCAATGATGCGATGATATTTGCAATAGTTAGGGTCATCAACTTTCCCTATGTCTTCTAGTCACCTGCATTCTGGCAATTTAATCAGTTTCAATTGCAGTAGTTGTTCTAAGATGTTTGGCACATCTTCATTGGGGAACGAATATACTTTTTGCTCACATTCCTTAAAAGTTAGACGATGCACCTCATTCTTTTGCCATCCTTCAAGTCATTTTTCATTTGCATTTGCTCCTTTTCTTGGAACTTTGACTTCAGCAATGTTTACAACCATTGGGTCTTTGAAGTTGACTTTTACATTCCTATCATTCCTCCTTACTTCCCTTCTACTTTCCTCAGGTATGGGAGGTTTTGTATTTACGCGACTAGCAATGCTTAGCTCCATGTCGTGGGCACGAGTTGCTAACTCTTCAAATGTTTGAGGCTTTATCCCTTGAAGGATGTAAAGAAGTCCCCAATGCATGCCTTGGATGCACATCTCTACATCAGAAATTTCAGAAAGTCTATCCTTGCAATCCAAGCTCAAAGAGCGCCATCGATTGATATAATCGACCACCGACTCATTTTCCCATTGCTTGGTATTAGTAAGCTCCATCATGCTTACTGTGCGGCGTGTGCTATAGAATCGATCAAGAAACTCTCTTTCAAGTCATTCCCAACTATCAATTGACTTAGGTTCTAAGTTTGTATACCAATCAAAAGCATTCCCTTTGAGTGAACAAACAAATTGCTTTACAAGGAGGCTTCCTTGAGTTCCTGCGTTTTCACAAGTTTCTACAAAGTGAGTAATGTGTTGCTTAGGATTTCCTTTGCCGTCAAACTGCAAGAACTTGGGGGTTTGATACCCATTTGGCATTCTTATGTTATCGATGCGCTTTGTGTAGGGTTTTGAATATGTGAGAGAACTTGTAGAAGAACCTCTATATTGTGCTCAAATGGTATTTGTTATCATATCTTGTAATTGTTAGACTGACAACGAAGCCACCGAAGCAGATTGTTCTCGTTGGGGAGTGTTTTCAATTTCTCTCCCTTCGTCATCCTTCGTAGATGTGAATTTATGACCGTGGCTTGATTCACCAAGATCTTGTACTTTAAGTTTGTTCATTAAAGTTGCAATTTGGGGGTCCTTGTCTTCAAGTGCTTTTATGAGAAGGACAACCCTTTGTTCCATTTCAACCATCTTTTCTTCCATGGTAAAGGTGTTAGTCATCATGACTGACATAATTTTCCAAGATGATGGAGAAGAAAGTGATTTAAAGTGAGCACGTGAAATCTTATCTTTTGGGTTCCCTTTGATGGAAGAGAAATCATGCGACCAACTTCTTGTGAAGGAAGAAGGGGATTTGCCCCCATACTTGAGGTGTTCTAAGGTGGAGATGTCCTTGTTGATGACCTTGTTTCTTATGAGAGGGTCTAAGGAGATGATTTTCTGGACCTTGGCTTCCTTGGTTGATTGAGCTTGAAGTTGATTATGAGCTTTAGGTTGGCTACAATTGATTACACCAGCAGTTGCTGGTGGTAGCCGTACCAAGTCTAATTGAAGTAGCTATTACTGAAGCTTGAATGTTCTTGCTAGAGGCCATTGAAATTGATAGCAAGATGATGAAGATTTATTTCTTTGAAGGAAAATGAGATGAGAGGCAAAGAGATCCCACTAGGCGTGCCAGAATTTATGGACGACTAAATTTCTTAGTTCGAAATAAGTCAAACAAGTGAAATAGTTTCACAAATGCGAATTTGTATTGATGATTGTGTGGTACAATTCTCTGTGATTACAAAAGAGTGATCCTCTGATTCGATCTCCTTGAAAGATTTGTTGATTGGATTTGTAGTAATGTAATATTGATTCGAACACCCAATATACTTCAATTTGGTTGAAAAATGGATTGAAGATCTTTGGAACAGAATTACAATGAATCTCTAGCTATGAGCTTGTTGGAAATCCTTTGTTCTTCACGTTCTTTGTGTTCTTCACATGTTCTTTGTCTTCGAAGGTTTATGGTGGAAGTTCTTCGGGGCTTTAGAGACTTGAATCCATAGAGCTTCACTGATTTGTGATTTGTTGATGTTTCTAAAAGCTTTTGAGCTTGATTTAAGCAAACTTTAGGATCTAGGCAGATAGTTTGGATGATTTTGCTTTGAGTGTTCTTCGATTTGAGGTTGAAGTTCTTGAAGGCTTTAAGGCTTGATTCCTACAGAGCTTTTGTACTTTTGATACTTTTGAATCTTCTCTGATGTTGCTTGTGCTCTAGATGATTTGGTGTCCTCCTAAATGCCTTAGGAAGGCTTCTATTTATAGGAGTTTGGGGGTGGGTGAGCGACACGTGGCGGAGTCTGATTGGTGACACATGTCACAACCTGATTGGTCTGCTTATGTCATCGCTTACACGTGTTGGACTGCTTGTGTCATCGCTTACACGTGCTAGATTGCTTGTGTCATTGCTTACACGTGCTGGACTGCTTGTGTCATTGCTTACACGCACTAATGTGTGATTGGTTTTTGCATGACACTTGGCAAATTTTTGTTGGTTTCTGAGTAATGATAGCAAAACCTAGCAGCAATACGTGATGCTTTGTAATTGGCTGTATTTTGTAAACTTGGTAATGTGACGTGTCAACTTATGATAGTTCGGGAATTTTCCCTCTCCACACTTTCATTAAAAAAAATTTATTTAAAAAAATAAAAAAGAGAGTTAAAATTTGAAAAAGTTGGCATAAATAAAGTACAGTAATTTAATTTGATTGCCAATCATGACTTCGATGCTGAGTTGTTTGTTAGGACATATGTGGATATTGTTAGAGACATATGTTTTGTAAATTGGTTAATCCTTTGACAAAACGCACTTTACTTGAAATTGGGTAGATTTAGGATGGCTTAAGTCTTCAAGAAACATGTTGTTCAAGTCAAGAGTTAAAACCATGCAAGTATGTCCAAGAAACAAGTGAAGAAGTGTTATTCATTAAAGCATGATAGATGTCTCGACAGAAACAATCTATCGAGGTTTAATGATGAAACTCGATAGAATATGTATTTGTCAAGAATTACAAAATTCGAATGTCTAGATCTGATTTCACGCATATCCAAGTGTATTTGTATAGGGTTTCTTTTCGCATAACCTTAGACATATATAAGTTAAGGGCCATCAAAGGTGTACAAGGTTATGCAACTTGATGAAAAGTCATTGTGCATGCAAATTGTGATCGGAGACAGAATTTGCCCTAATTCATCATATTCTTTGTAGAAGCTATTGTGTCTTTGTGCCAAGTGTTTTGTAACCAAGGAGCTTCTTAATCTTCATCATTTGTATGAACTAAAGATCTTTGCAGCCAATATCTTCCTCAAGTTGGTGTGTTAGTCACGTACTTGGATCCGTGCATTAATGGGTTAGACACGTACTGGGAGCCATGCATTGAAAAGAGAGATTTTCACTACATTACAAGTCCAGTTGGATATTGGGGTAAGGGTTCAACTGTATGTTGGTATAAGGTACTGGGATTTCTTTACTTGTAACCACTTGTTTTTATAATAGTAGATTCTCAAGAATGGTGACCTTAAATTTACCTAGTGGGGTTTTGTCTCGGTACTTTTTCTCATTCGTAAACAAATCACCTGTATCAAATTTATTTTTTGCTACATTTAACTTAGTTGGTGATTTGTTTGTGTTACCACGCTTATTGCATGTAATTGAATCTAATAAATTCACTTGGTTAATTAATTGATTAATTTTTTCAAAGGAGTCAATACATTTTTGGCCTATCAAGTGGTATCAGAGCGAGCACACTCTAATTAGGGTTAATCTTTACTATGTGATCCATTAACCCCCTGTTTGTTATGGATAGAGGATAATCTCTTATTATACCTCCTTTATTTGATGGCACTAATTATGCATACTGGACTAAGCCAAAGGAAGCACCAGTTGATTGGAATAATGCCAAGATCAAAACGGTAAACTTTAACAATAGAGCATTGAATACTCTATTCAGTGTGGTCACCAATGAGGAGTTCAAGAAGATATCCTCAACCAAAACTGCTAAGGAAGCCTAGACCATCCTCCAGACAACCTATGAAGAAACTAAGGCTGTCAAGGATTCAAAACTTCAAAGGCTCACTACGAGTTTTGAAGAGATTAAGATGAAGGAGGATGAGTCGTTTAATGAGTTCTATGCCAAGCTAAAGGACATAGTCAACTCTGCCTTTAATCTTGGGGAAATTATTCTTAAACCTAAGGTTGTAAGAAAGGTGCTCAGATCTCTGCCTGAGAGATTCAATGCCAAGATCACCACCATTGAAAAATCCAAGGACATTGATAAAATTCCTTTGACAGAGTTGGTCGGCAACCTACAAACCTATGAATTAGGTTTGACTAGAATTAGGAAAGTAAGCAAAGGTAAAACCATAGCACTGAAGGCCAAAAGCAATGAGGCAAATGAGTCTTCTGATAATGAAGATTCCAAGATAAAATCCTACATCACTAGGCAATTCAAGAAGTTCATGAAGAATGCCAATGCGAAAGGATTCGACAAGGACTGTAAGTAATCCAGTTTATCTTAGTTTAAAAGCCTAGACAAAAGAAAGAAGGATGCTAAGGACGGTGGTCAGTACACTATTCCTTTTAGGCCAAAATGCTTTGGATGTCAAGGATTTGGACACATGAAACAGGAATGTCCAACATATCTCAAGACTATTGGGAAAAGTAAGGCCTTTGCTGGTACCTTAAGTGACACCAAGCTTGACACTAAGTCAGATGACAATGATGATGAGGGAATTTTGAATGCCTTCACTGCCATAGTGAATCCTACTGAGGGGATTGTCGAAAAGGTAGATGAAGAAGCGAACTTGGTGGAGTTTAAGTTTGAGAAAATGAACAATCAAGATGACATCCATACGGCCTATGCTAAGTTGTACAAGGTTTCCTAGAAGCATGAGAAACTTTATAGGCTAGCAACCAAGAAGCTATGTGATGTTGAGCTAGATCAAGAGGGGCTCTCTACAAAAGTTGATGAAGCAAATTGAACCATTGGAGCTTTGCGATTCGAGAATAACTTCCTTCCTGAAAAGACAAAGAAGCTTGAAGCAGAACTGTTACAGGTAAGAGCTCAACTAGAGAGGACTTCTAGTGCAGAGCTTAATTAGATGCTAAGTTCTCAGAAAGTTGCTTTTGACAAAATCGGTTTGGGGTATGATTTCTCTTCTCCTAATATTGTCTCTTCTCGTAATATTGTGTTTGTCTCACCTGCTAAGATTGTTAATTCTGAGAACAATGATCTTAAAACTTATATAGCTAGTCAGAAACTAGACAAAAGCAAATCTATTCTTAGAGCACCCCCTAAGGTTGAAAAGAAAGAGACTAGAAACTCTAGCACTAAAAGGGATAACAACAAAAAGTCTCAACAAAAGAAGTCGCACTTCTATCATCACTGTGGAGCTTCAAGGCATACTCATCCAAATTGCTATAAGTGGTTAGTCACTCAACAAAGCAATAGCATGCTCTCGTCTGGAAATCAGAATCAGTTTCCATCCTTTCTACTCCTCTTGGAGATCTTCTCAAGGCCATCATGTTTCTTTCGAACTTGAACGGTTTCAATTCTTCCCCCTCCCCTCTGAAACAAAGGTTCACTCAAAGGAAATGTTCTTCCAAGGTGTAGAAGGAAAAAGGTTCAAAGTGATTCTGTCACTTTCTCTCTCTCTCTCCCTCCTTTTGGTTATGGATTACTTGTGTGTTTTGCTTTCTTATTTCTTTGAGTCGGTCTAGTTTTATGCTTTGTTTTGTTTAACATGTTTTTGTTTGTTTGTTTTCAATTTTGTTTTATTTTTGCTTTTCATAAAAATAAAAATAAAAATTGAAAAATCATAAAAATACAAAAACAATGTGTGTTTTGTGTATATTGGTACTTGTGTACCTTGGATGGCTATTGAAACAAAGTTCTCTAAACTTTGTATCTCTTATAGCTTAGATGAGCATATTAATGCACAACTAAGCAAGTGAGCTTTGTGGCTTGTGTTTGTGATGAGAATGTTTAAGTTATCTCTTATACTTAACACTCATATCACTCTTTTTGACGGGAAGGACTAGAAAATCCTAAGAGAAAGGCATAAATAACCATCTCATCACTAAAGTCCGCCAATCATGTATAACATCTGTATGCTTCGGCATAGCAAAATTGTGATGTTTTAGCTTACATAATTGGGTCTTTCTTTTCTCCCTCTCTTATATACCCATGCATGATATGCTCAAAAAGAAAAATATGCAAAGAAAATCAAAAGCAAAGAGAATCAAAATGTTTTTCAATCTAGTTGCAAGCATATTTTTAGGAGATGTGGGAGTTATAGGATGTACCTCAAAGGTGATAGTCCCCATCAAGCAATTATGATTGTGTGTGAGTGTATTTGGTCTTTTCATATCTCAAATCATCATAATATGAGACACTTATGCACTCTTGCCATGTTTTTCACATAGAATACGCAAATTCTTTACTACTTTTGATACATGTGCAGGTACAATGTGATTTGGCCATTGCAAGGAATGCATGTGTTAATTTATACTCACTAAACTGTCTTAACCTTTTTTTGTAATATAAAATTTGTTAGACTTGTTTAGTGTGTGTGTGTGTGTGTTTTGGATCTTTGAATGCCTTGCATTTTCTTGTTGAGAGATGTTTTTGAGAGCTTAATATGTTGATTGGGTCTTTGTTTGAGTTGCTTGCTTGTTGCATTCATCTTTATGTGTTTTTCCCATCTTTGAAAAACTACTTTTTCTCAAGCTCGACAGCTTCTCGACATATCCTCTACAGATTCCTCTCTATTAAGCTTTTCATCTTCTTGTCTCGATAGATCTTATTGCAATCCCAATCCATCGACCTTTTTGAAATTTCTTCTCAATAGAAACTTGATAGATTTGTCGATCCATCGAGATACTTTCTATTTGTTTGATAGATCCTCGACAGCTTCTTGATCCATCGACAGATCCTTGAGAGCACCTCGACAAATTCATTTGTCGAGTTTTAATGCTCGATAGATCTTGATGGATGCCTTGATCAATCGAGCTGTGATTTCTATTTATATGTTGAGCGCAAAATCAGATTCATTTCTCACCTTCTCTCTCGACAGAAACTCTATCTCTCTCACCTTAAACTTCTTTCTTTCATTTAAATCTCCTTGCCCAAAAGATTTTCGGCCTAGACCAAGCTCAAAGCACTTGGTAAGTGTCCTAAATCCTTCATTCTTCATACATTAATGCATTTTAGACCTAGGTTTTGGGGTTTTTGAAAAAATTTTGGGTTTTTATGAAACTTTTGGGTTGGGTGTTGTTTAATTAATGTTATATGATCATGCATTGCATTCCATTGGCATTTTCACAATGTTTCATGCATTTAGATGTGTGCTTGATTGTTGAAAATTATGTGTTGGTAGGTTTGGATTGGGTTTCAACCCATGATGCAATTATATTTAGCACATCACATGTTCATGCATATTTCATGCATACGTACCTTTCTTTTCTTCTTTTTGTTTTGGTTGTGATGTTGCTTTTTTGTTTTTTATTCTCCTTTTCTCATCTTGGATAGACTACACATGGCACCCAAGCGCAAATCCACTTTAGCTCAGAACCCTCTTCGTGGTTCTGGGTCTTTTGGTTCATCTGATCCTCTCCCCCATTTTTCTGTCTGGTTCCATGATGAGAAAGCCCATAAGGACTTCTTGGAGAACTTCCAGCGACGTGGCGTTCATTCGAAACGCCAAGTCATTCTATCGGACTTTTCCAACACTCCTCTACTTGATGTCATTCGGACTCAAGGATGGGAATCTCTCTATTAGATACCTGTGAGGTGTCCCGTCATGTATATATAGGCGTTTTACTCCAATGTACATGGTATCGATACCTTTGTACCTCGCTTCACCATGATGTTTCGAGGTACACATATCATAGTCACTTTGGATCTTATATTCGAGGTGCTACACGTACCTAAGGTAGCGCATCTTGACTACACTAGTTGTTAGCGTCTGAGGACTATGTCCAAAGACAAGCTCATATCTCACTTTTTTAAGAGACCTTTTGTTTAGGGTAGGCGTCAAAACACCCTATGCTCAGACTTTGCAAAAGGTCCGAGATTCCTTAACATAGTAATGACATTTGTTCTTACTCTGTTGTCTCACTATAACTCCATCACAGAGCCTTGTGCTAGTTTTCTTTTATCCCTCCTTAAGGACCTCACCATAGACTTCCCTTCTCACCTCATCACATCGATCATCGATGTTTATAGGGATACGACTACATGTGATAAGCATATCTTTCCTTTTGCTATCACACGTATCCTTTGACATTCCTTGGTCAAGATCCCTAATTCCCTTTTTCTCTTTCCGGTCATGGGTGCCATAGACACCATTATTGTTCGACAGAGTGAGGCCTAGCTTCGACTAAAGCAGTTGCGGATAGAGATGACTGATCCTCTAGCCCCTACTGGTCCTTCCACCTCCGCTCCTTTATCGAGTGGTGGTGTGACTCTCGAGGCTATCATGGTGCAGCTTGAGTGCATGGATGCTCACCTTGACACCCTCAGTGATGAATTATGTTAGGTGAACACCCCTGTTAGTCGTATCACACGACGCCAAGCTTAGCTCGGTGGCTTTGTCGCTTCTCCCTCTCTTTCACCCGAGGCTTCTACAAATGAGGATAACGATGATGGTGTTGATGATGATGATAAGGATGAGGATGAGGATGCTAGCTCTTCTGGCGATGATAAGATGACGACCTCTCAGTGATGAATTACCCTTTGTCACTTGTGACAAAAAGGAGAAGTAGTTTTGGATGATGAGAGTAGTCTTGTATTTAGGGGGAGAGTTAGCATAAGATATTTTTGTTAGGGGAAGTGTCTATATATATATATATATATTTTTTAGAGAGATATGGTGAGGATTTTATGTACTTTTCTTTTCTTTCTTTTTAGTTATATTATCCTCATGTATACCAATCTTGTGACCATTTATTTATGACATACATTGTATTTATGTTCATTTATATATATAATTATCTATGTTGTTTTTCACCTATCTTTCCATGTGTTGTTTCTTCTATCTCTTTATACACATGTTTCTTTATGCATGCAATCCTTTATTTTTGTTTCACACTAAGATGCCTTGATGAGTTTTGTTTAAAGTGTTACAAAAAGACAGGTTGTAAAAATTTATCATGCCATGAACTCTCTTCTTGCAAAGTTTTTCAAGAGTTTGTATTAGGATTAGATTTTATTGTATTCAATAAGTTAGAGATTTAAGACTTCTCTTATAATTCATTTGTTTGTTATGGTTTTGTCATGGATTGCCAAAGGGGGAGCTTGTTAGGACATATGTGGATATTGTTAAAGACATATGTTTTGTAAATTGGCTAATCCTTTGACAAAACACAATTTACTTGTAATTGAGTAGATCTAGGATGGTTTAAATCTTCAAGAAACATGTTGTTCAAGTCAAGAGTTAAAACCATGCAAGTATGTCCAAGAAACAAGTGAAGAAGTGCTGTTCATTAAAGCATGATAGATGTCTCGGTAGAGGCAATCTATCGAGGTTTAATGATGAAGTTCAACAGCAGCTCGATAGAAGCTGTATCTGTCGAGAATTACGAAATTCAGATTTTCAGATCTAATTTCACGCATATCCAAGTGTATTTGTGTAGAGTTTCTTTTCTCATAACCCTAGACATATATAAGGATTATTTTAAGGGCCATCAAAGGTGATGCAAGGTTATGCAACTTGATGAAAAGTCATTGTGCATGCAAATTATGACCGGACATAGAATTTGCCCTAGTTCATCATATTCTTTATAGAAGCTACTGCGCCTTTGTGCCAAGGGTTTTGTAACTAAAGAGCTTCTTGATCTTCATCGTTTGGATGAACTGAAAAACTTTGCAGCCAACATCTTCTTCAAGTTGGTGTGTTAGTCACGTACTTGGATCCGTGCATCAATTGGTTAGTCACACACTGGGAGCTGTGCATTGAAAGGAGAGATTGTCACTACATTATAAGTCCAATTGGGTATTGGGGTAATGGTTCAACTGTAGGTTAGTATAAGGTACTGGGATTCCTTTACTTGTAATTATTTGTTTTGATAATAGTGGATTATTGGAAATGGTGACCTTAAATTCACCCGATGGGATTTTGTCTCAATGATTTTCCCCATTCGTAAACAAATTACCTGTGTCAACTTTATTTTTTACTGCATTTAACTTGGTGATTTATTTGTACTATGATAAGTGTAATTTTTACATGATTTTTATTATCCTCTTATTTATTAAAATTGTTAATTTTCCTTTATTTCTTTTGATTTGATTTAATTTTTATTTATATTTATCTATTCATTTGTGTTTTGAAGGAATGAGAAGATTCCAGATTAATCTACAAGGGCTTTACATGCAAAGTGGGGTTAGGCCAATTGAATCAAGTCAACTTATATCCAACCAGGCATGAATTCAAGAGAAGACCAACCCAATTAAATTTAAATCCAACTGGAGTAAGGAATCAAAGGAAATTTGCACCAAATCTAAGTCTAATTTGGATTAGGATTTCAGCCTGCACATCAGTTAGTATTTTCAGCATAACTTTGGGCTCAGGTGTCCAATTGAGATGATTCAAGTTGGGCTGGCAAGTTAATTTAAAGGGCTACAACTTTGTAGTTTACCAAAAGCCCAAATTCTGAAGTTAAATGGGCCAAAATAGTCGGTTAAGTGAAGCCTAAAAATTTGAGATTTTCTCCAAACGGGAATTCAACTTGTAATAGAATTCGTTTACCTATTTAAAGGCTCTTTAGGGCAAAAATTCAGTGTGCCGCATTTGAAGAATTTTCTTTGGAGTATTTCTGAGGACAAATGGACGCTGCTTCATGTTGATTAACCAATTCAGATGAAAGACATAAGTTTTATTTGTTTTCTTTTCAATTTTATTATGAACTAAATTTTATTTTCTAGAGCGTTGATGTAGTCTAGCAATGAACACACAATTTATATTATGAGTTATTTTGTTTTTAATATTTCCATGATTGAGTGTTTAATTCTTATCCTTAATGCTTACTATTTTTTTACGAATTATTGTTTAATCAATTGAATGACAATGAGACCGATAGGTGATTTGTTATTTTAGTTCTAGAATTAAACACCATTAGTTGAGTAAAAGTAGAGATGCTTTACCGCGATTAGTGTGATTTTTCAAGAAAATTCAAAGTACGTAATGAGTCTCCAAGAGATATGGAATTATTAGTTGAAGACATTTTTGATATTATTTGAGAGAAGATATTGAATACTTAGGAATTTTTAATCATCAATGGGAGATTATTAGAATTTAATAATTATGAATAATAAATTGTGTGAGATTTGTTAGGTGAAATCAATCAATCTAGAGCCATTCTTATCATATTTTTTCCTTTACACTTTTAGACTTTTACGTTTTGCGAGATTTATTTTTATTAAATAGTTTGATTTAATTTAGATAGTTGAACATCCCTTTTATTTTCGATTTTCCAAATAGTAATTAATTTAGTAAATTTTGGTATTCAATAATATAATTAATCCCTGTGAGTTCGACATTCGTTTCCTAAAAACACTTTACTACTTGTTACGATTCTATGCACTTGCAGATTATTTTTCGCGAACATACTACCACTCTTATTGCATGTAATTAAATCTAATAAATTCACTTGGTTAATTAATTGATTAATTTTTTCAAAGGGGTCAATATATTTTTGGTCTATCATGGTCTTTAATCGTATCTGGAATCTTATGCAGCAACAATAACTAACGTTCTGATCAATTGGTCATAAACAAGTCAATTAGTTGGATTCACATCTAGTGCAATAGCTAGGGTATTGCACGGGGTGCAAAACCTCAATACTCAGCCATAGATTTAATCTAATGGCTTAAACCTTTGACGCCTCATCAATCTACGCTGCCAATCCGTGTGCTCACTTTTCTTTTCATAATAGCTTCCCAAATTTCAATTTCAGTAAAACGCTCTCTCCTCTCTCTTTCTCTCCCACTTCAACCGGTGTCCGTCTCACCTTCACCACTCTCTCAACACCTCCACGATTCCCTCAACCTCCGTCGTCACCGCTGCCAGCATACTCAACTCAGACCCATCAGCAAAATCAAAGAATGAACTCACCATTTGAAGCCAAAACCCCCACGCCTTGTAGAGCGCTTTTTAGGCCCAGATCAGAGAGCAAGGTTGGGGTTTGGAGAGAAATGGGTGTAGAGGAGTTGATGAAGCTCTCTCTTCACGGCACAGCCACAAGTTCGGATCTTCGGTTCAGACGATATTAGCCTTTTTCTCATCGGAAATCCCTCAAATCACCGCTTCCTACATCGGAAATCCCTAAGCTTCTCTCTCTCCTCATCATCTCTCTTCTCTCTTGTTCCTTTATACTAGCTCCTCACCTCTTCTTCAACTATGTTTCCACTTTCTCTCTATTCTGTAAGCTTTTCTCTCTCACGGGTTCCCTTATTTTCCTTTGGTTTGTTCTTGTTTTTCTCTGTTTTATTTGAGTCTTGACGTGTATTTGTGGCTTTTGTAGATTCATTTGGAGACCCCTTTGCTGATATGGGTGCAAATACTCCCGTGTTCTTCATTCTCTAATGGTTAGTACTACTATCTCCTTTTCTTCTTTTTTTTTTTTAATTTCCCAATCTGGAATTAAGTTTATCCAACAGTATTGATGTACTGGAAAGGAGTTGACTATGTGATTATAAAACCCTCATAATATCTCCTTTTGGTAGGTGAGAACAATTAATTTTAATCTTAAATGGCTGTATGTTGGCTGTGTGTTTAACTGTTTGAGGTTTGGTGAATTTAATTTGGGATTTGGGACACCCCCCCCCCCCCCCCCGCGTGCATACCCCCACCTCTTTAGCCCTCTGCAACAGAGCAGGGGCTGATTTTTTTTTTCTTTTGGATTGAGTTTGATCCAACAATATAATCATGAACTGTTATTAAAGTTTAGAAAGATACTAATTTTATTGTTACTCTTCTGTAATACATGTATGGGTTTTAATTAGTGAATTTTCTTTTTGTTATTATATATATGCAGGAACAATATGCTGTGATAGGAGCAATATTCGTTCTGATATTTGTGTTATGAAAGGGGATGTTAGAACACACTCTGCTTCCTCTTCAATCTTCCTTTACACCTCAAGAGACGAAAATGATTTCGTTAATTATGGTGATGAAGAGGGAGATGAGGTAATCCAGCATGAAAAGATTAGACCATATACACGAAAATGGGAAAATGTTACTATGGACACCATTGATGAATTAGACCTTATTGCAAAGAAAGAACATTCTAGTGTAAATCATTGTTGTGATGTCCGGCATGATGTTCCGGCTGTGTTCCTATGCATGTGATGTGTGGCTTAGTTATAAACTTATAATTATATTTGTAATGTGCAGTCAAGAAGCAAGAGGCACACCAAGTAGAACTTTAATGAGTAGGTCATGCTATCTAAGGTTGTCAAAGAATTTGATCTTGAAGCATACAATTTGTGGGAATTATGTATTATGAATTTATGATGATGGGAAGAGTTGTTTCTTGTTAACAAAGTGTATATTTCAACAAAACTATTGTTATATGGCCTTGTGGTCAAAGTATACATTTTAATAAAACTTTGTTCATTTTTAGATCAAATTCGTTTCTTGTCTACTCTCTTGAATTAAATGTTGATTGTAAAATAGGCCAAGCATCCTTTGAAGACTCTTGATATGTATTCCTTGTTTTCAAAAGAATGAGTCGTGTAAACCTTATAAAAAAAAAAAGAATAAGAGTCATGTGAGTACTTGCTTCGAGCAAATTCATACATAAAAAAAAATTCCATTTAGTCTAGATAAAAATTCAAAATGCATTAAGAAAGCTTATAACAGAAACAAAATTGTATAAATTACATATATTCGTCAACACAAAATCAGTTACAACTTAAATGCAACAACTTGCTCAGCTATTCACACAACACCATGTGTTTTGTTTCCATGGAACAAGTCCATTTCATACTTTTTTTTCCCCTCTACACAAGATTTATGGTGGAAAATACAAGATGTCCTCATTATTGTTGACAAAGCCGTCAGTTGATTCTTGGATTCCCCATAGCCAAAATGGGAAATGGAATTGGCCAATTGAAATTGATAGTCTTCTTGGTGCAGGAAGTAAAAAGAATCAACCTTTTAACTCTATTCTTCACCTTAGCTAGAGCCTAGATCCTTCTCATGTCAGCAGGAAGTGAAAAGAATCAACCTATTAGGGGAGCATCCCTGTGCATTTCACAATCTGATGACCTCCCTCAAGACTGCACAACATGCATATAAAATAGCTTAGCTTAACTTCAAAGTTTCAAATAGATTTTTTGACAAACATTTTCCAAGCATTTCCAAATCAACTTTAAAATAAAATAAACACAATAGTAACAAAACTAAGACAATGACAGAATATGAAAGAAAATCATATTCAAAGTCCAAATTTAAATATAGTATTCGGTCAGACCACTGTTCAGCTAAGAAAATCGTATGCAACAACTGCATTAACTGTATTGGTTTTAGTTGGTCCAACACCAGCCCCTGCATGAGTATTTTTTGAACTCTATTGAGATGACAAATTTTGGCTCACTTACTGGACAGGGGAAACACAACAAATTTAAATAGGCAGACCATTTTAATGAAGTGGTGGCAGCATACGTATTATGTACATAACATATATATATTCAGCCTTGGCCTTAAAAAAATGAGAATATAGCACAAAGGGACACCTATTTAATATATATATATATATATATATATATAAAACACATTCCTGGAACTCTAAACGAGTTCCAAAACTTAAAAGGTCAGGCTTATTGGTCACTCATATAAAGCTACTGGCAGACCAGTATACCAGCCATCATATTGAGAGAGAGTGATATACTTATCATTCTAGCAATGTAACTAAAGCAGTATGTTTCTGTTGCACATGGAGTGTTGTTATGATTGTCAAAGGGGGTCATACTAAAAGACACAATTGGTGATCTAATATAGAACGAAATTCCAAATGCTAGAGCAAGCTACAGCTATGGAGCCCCCATGGAGCACTGGCCAGAAAATTTGGAATAATGCAATAGCATGAGACTAGTACCTAACTATCAAAAAAAATGAGACTAGTTGATTTAAACTAAAGCCAAGGATACAATGAAAGTTAGTACAATCATCAGATCCAGCGTGCAACAGCAACACCAAGGGTAACCAAATGCTCATACAGCAGAAATATCAAAAGTTCCATTGCTACTAAATCAGGTATAGCACTTTGAATAAAATGAGTACATATCTCTCTTGCTTTGTCTATATTCCTCTTGGATGTTTAATTCTAACTGTGGAGTGTTTATTTTCATATATATATATATATATATATATAAAAGAGAAACGAAAATAAAGCCTTTCACCTAGGAGAAGTATACCTATATAAACAAGGTTCATTTGAAACTGTCCCCATATTTGCTTCTTCAGTTTGAAACAATGGAGATCCTCTGGTCCTGAAGCATATTCAAGTTTGGAGCCAACAACCAGGTGGACTGGTCCAAATATAGAAGCTGCTTCATGAGAAGTGCAAATTCACGAGGAAGTCTCAATCCATAAGATTTACTAACACAAACCAGTGGAGCAGTAGAAAACATTTGAAACGGTAATAAATGAGAATATCAGTAGTTGTGCACCTCTGCATCATGTTCTAGTTCTGTCCTAGACTATAGAGTTGTAGATTAAAATTCAACTTTGAATACGATTAGCTTGGAGTTCTAGTATCAATGTGAAATTGGAATTTCTAAACTTACACATGGGAATTTCAATAATAATTCAAAGTCTCAGTCATAGATAAAAAATAAAAATAAAAAGCATACATACAGCAACAAATATATTTCTCAATAGTAACAAATTCCAATTTCAGAAATTATTATTAAGCTAAGAAGCATAGTAATGTTTCAATGAAAGAAACTAAGAAAGTCATAATCTTTAGTGCCTATAAATGAAAGAAAATGATGATCTTTGGTAAAAAAAATCAATGGAAGAAAAATAAAATTCATAAATCTAATATCAAAATGTTTAAATGGCAAAGCCAAGAGACCCATACATACAGCAACCTACAAGCATGTCACTTTTCATGTAATCGCAGTACATTCTGCCATACCCAGAAAAACCCAACCCAAGCAAAATCACCAGAATTTACACGCATCAAGAAAACCCAATATCAAACTAATCAAAACTAATACAAAATGGTAACCATGGGTTTCGATCATCGAAGCAACAGTGATGGCGAAGAGAGAGGCTTGGCCTTGTGTGGACTGGTATCGGGCTGCTGTGACAATGGATTGAAGGAGAGGCAGAGAATGGGCTGAAGGAGATGCAGCTGCGCAGGGGAGAGAGAGAAGGAAAAAAATTGAGTTTGTGAAAAGTTAGGGCTGAAACTGAAACAGTGGGCGGGTGAAATTTTTTAAGGGCAAAATAGACTTTTTGTTATTTGGTGAAGTGTCAAAGTCTTAAGCCATTAGATTAAATCTATGGCTGGGAATTGAGGTATTGCACCCCGTGCAATACCCTAGCTATTGCACCCCGTGCAATAGCTAGGGTATTGCACGGGGTGCGAATCCCAATTCGTTGATGATTAAATTCGAATTCACACTCATTTTTCACTCTTCTCACGTCATCACTTTTGCATCATCAACACAATACCAATGTCACTCCGACTTGACTCTGTCTTTCTTACCCATTCGACCTCTAAATTGAATCTAATTAGATCATTCTTATCAGCTCTCTAAAAAAAAATGTCATTTTGATACATCAAAAACTCACTTTATCATTTTAACATATCATTTTACAATACCTCATTTATCAGATATTTTATTCTTCTCTTCTATTTATTAAAATAATATTTACACCACATTAAAATAATATATTAAACTTCTCCAACAACAACTCCTCCACCACTGCCACAACAACAACAACACCAACATCCATCACCACCGACATCCACCACCAACACCACATCCACCAACGGCACCTTAAAAAAAAAAAAAAAACACAACCAGAAAAATAAAATAAAATAAAATAAAATCCACAACAACCCAAAAAATAACCACCACCACTACCCAATAATCACCACCACAACCACCAAATTGCCGCCACAACCACAATACCACTGCCACAACCCACCACATTCACAAACCTCAAAACCCATCCCAAATCAAACAAACCCACAGCTTAGGCGTCGAGATCAGCTTCAAGCGGGAGACGTCAGCGGCGAGATCGGCTTCAGGCAGCTTCAGGCGAGATCGGTTTCAGCGGCTTGAGGTGGCTTTAGGCGAGATCGGCTGTAGGCGGCTTGAGGACGAGAAAGGAAGAGAACGAGAGTGAAGAGGGAGCTGTGGAGGACGACTATGGCTCCAGCGAGATCGGCGGCTCCGGCAAGATTAGTGGTGAGATTGGCAGCTTCAGCGAGATCGGCAAGAGAGAAGAACTCAGATCAAGAGAGAAAAGATGAGATTAAGAGAAAGAGAGAGCCAAAGTGAATATGAGAGAGAAAACCCGTGAATAAACAAATAGTAAAAAAATTTAGCATGGCTGTCCGTACCATCTCATATTTGAGACGGTACTGTAGCATGTTTCAAATTTTTGAAAAATTTAGAACATCTGATGAAACATGAACAGTGACAGTTGGTGTGTCAAATGTGCCAAATATTTGGCATGTGGCACATTTGAGACAGCTGATGATAGTGCTCTTATGGTGCAACCCTTCCACATAATAACCAAATCAAAACCTACAAAAAAAAAAAACTAAAATATAGTAAAACTCATAGCAAATTAAGTGGCTGACATCAAAAAAACAACTCAAATTTATTAATATTTAGAAATACAAACTGGAAAAAAGAACAATTCATGAAAGAACACACCTTGAGGTTGCAACACCACACTCATAATAGCTTCAACATTTTTTTCAAGCTCCAAGGATGTGTGTGATTGCCTATGTGGTAGGATAGAGTTTCGGTGCAAAGAGGAGGAGGAGGAGGAGGAGGAGATTTTGTGTTTAGGTCTCCAAACATTTGTATGTGTGTTTGAGGATTGGTGATTTAAGTGGGCTATGATTGTATGTGGTAGGGTGTATTGAATTTTCACTAAAATGCTGATGTGACATATATTCATTAGGGGCTAAAAAACCTACATTTTACACCCTAACTAGTTCAGATTTAAACTCTTCAAACATTGATATGTTACACCCTAACTAGTTCAAATTTAAACTCTTCAAAAATTGGTATGAAAGGACATGAATAACAAAAAATATGCTCTATGTGTGTGTGTGTGTGTGTGTTACATTGATATCAAAACATTGTGTGTGTGTGTGTGTGTGTGTTACATTGATATGAAAACATTGATATGTCACACCCTAACTAGTTCAGATTTAGACTCTTGCTAATATCTTAGATAAAGTTTAAGAGCATTCCCATTCACCTATGCATAAAAAATGCAATTTGCATTACAAAAAGTCATTTTATTTATTTTACATAATTAAATTAAAAACACACCCTATATCTCGTTCTTTATTTTACACTACATAATATATTTTTTTACACACACCAGCAATAACAACAGCACAACAACCCCAACAACCATAATCAGCACAATCAGTGGCGGTGCCACCTTAAAAAAATATTATATATAATAATTTAAAATTTTATATTTATTTACCGTTAAAAAATTTTTTGGGACCACCCTGAATTTTATTTTATGCCAATAAAATTAAATTTTGATCCATAATTTGAGCAACTTAACAATATATTGGGGTCTTTCAAGTAAAAAGGAAAAACTCAAAAAAAAAAAATGAACTAAAACCGGAAAAAAAAAATTATAATTAAAACTACTACAGGCTAGGCAGTGGCCTGATTCTTTCGACTAAGCACACTGCCCAATACAACACAATTTTCAACATTTTATTATTTTTTATTACAGTATTATTTTTCCTCACTAGGCCTATATTACTTACTTCTAATTTTTAATTATTATTTTTTGTTTATTCTTAACCACACCTCCTCAATTTTTATACTTCATACTTTTAAATTTTATCACATCTTTATCTACACTTTTACACCTACGTTTTGCCTTCCTCTGTGTTCGTAACTTCTGTGTCTTCGACTAATACCAGTGCAGTAGTGTCTCTTCTTAAGTTTTGAGTCTCAAAATTCTTAATACGATTTTTTTTTTTATTATAGCTGTACAGGTAGCTTTGTTCAATTTTTTTTTTTTTTTCCTTTTGAGGTTTTTTGGTTTACAAAATGCAAATTTGTTTTGGTTTTTAAGAAATTTTTTTTTTTTTTTTTTTAAGCACAAACTTCATGCCGGCCGAATCTTGAATTTCAATCGGTATTTACCGAAACACCCCAAAACACCTAGAATAGACCGGAATGACCCAAAATTTTTTCTAAAGTAGAATAGGGTGGGTTACTATTCCGGTTTGTTTATTGGCACAGTATTTTTCAGCCGTTACGGCCGGAACGGAATGGAATTAATAACATTGAATCAAACCGAATTACCTAAAGGCTAAAAAGAAATAAGATTGTGTAATTTATGCTTCCTAAGGAACACCTTGAACAAAATTCTTGGAGCTGCCACTGAGCACAATCACTAGCCTTATTATTAGGCCACCGTCATTATCACCAACCTTATTAATCCACAAAACATTTTAATCTCAACCCTAATTAACACAAAATCTACACAACCCATTTCTATTGAGCTCAAAATACTCAATCAAACTTGAGATTCTTCTTCAAGCCTAAGCTCCACTGTGACCACATTGTGACCAACCAATTTGAGAGAGAGAGGCCAATGGAGTGAATAAAAAATGGATTTTTTTTTTTTTTTTTTTTTGCATGTTAGCTACATTAGCTCTATTTTTAGATGTTACTATAGGAAAACTGCATTTGCTATGTTATTATGCATGTCCAGGTGTGGGTGTGGGTGTGTTTTGAGTGTTTTGTTGCTACAGTGTTAAGCAAAATGCATTTATTTTTGGTATTTGCATAACCCAATGGGAATGCTCTAATGCTTCCATTTTACAAATATACTACTAGCCATTAATACATGTAGTATATAGAAAAATCCAAGAAAAGTTTTTTTATATGTGAGATATATTTAATTAATAAGTACTAATAAATAAAAAGTCATATAAATATAAATGATTAGACAAAATTTAATTAAAATTTGTTTAGAGGAATTTAATTATAATTAGTTAAAATTCCTTCAAGACTAAAATGCAATCTTTAAAACGTATTAAGCCTGAACAAGGCGAAGCCAAAGGAAACTCTAATGAAAGTCTACAGTAATACCAATATCTAGATCATTCATCTAACTTAGGCATAAGGGTGAAAGACTAATCAAATCGTCTAGTAGCTAATTACCTTTAAAGTTTCTCTCATAATAGTTTAAGTTCACATGCGAGTTCTATTGGAAACAAAGTCAATTATTATAAGCATTAGGAGTGTGACGCCCTCAACTTATTCTCAAACTTTAAATAGGTAAGATCACGACTGCTTCTTTAAGCTACACCAAGGAATCTAATATATGTGATGAGATATATTAGATTAATAAGAGTTGACTAAAAAGGCCAAAGCACATTGGAGCTAGTGTCTTATTTGTTCCCTTTTGGTCCCATTTCAAACCACATACTAAAGCCCAGTTGGAAAGATCCAAAAGAGCTAACTCAAATAGATAATCAGCTATAAGGAGATAAAGATACAGAATTTTGTAACTGAATGAAATGATATGTATGTGACTGTTGGACACTCTTTTATTCTCTTTTGAACTTACACATATAATTGATTGAGAGACCACACTTCTTACGCATCAAGTGGAATTGAAGTGAAGATTGAAAGTGTTCTCAAGAACTTATGATCTTTGGTTTTGAAATTCACCATACCAAGGTCACTCTCTTATTCCTAAATTCTGAAACTTATTTAGTACGTGTTATCAATTGCGAATGAAGTAGATCTGTTAATTTTTTCGTTGTGTATGTTTTGTATGCGATACAAACATGTGTTTTTCCATCAATATGTATGTGAAACTCCATCTTGGAGACTTGAATCCCAACCTTTACCTTCCACACCCCACAAGTAATTATACTTGTGGAATGAACATTGTGCCAATGGTGCGAAGTGATAAGCTTTGGCTATTAATATAAACAATATAATATAATATTATCTTTTCTCCCTCCAAACATAAATTAATAAACATTTTAATTTGTGCTCCACCTTACCTTTCACAACAATAACACGATATTTGTCGCAATAAAGACTTTAACTTCAGCTAATTGGAAATCACAGAATGTTTTAATTTATGATTAGTTTGGATTGAGGGAGAGTAGAGTTGAGTTGATTCAAAATTAGCTTATTTTCAGCCAACATTACTCTCACCCCTCAGTTCAAATGGACCCATAGTTTAGAAGTTAATCTTAAGGAAAAATATTATAAAAGAAAATTAAACTAGCTTATTTTTTAAAATTTAAAAAATAAAAAAAATAAAAAAGAAAGAAAGAAAGATAATAGAAAGACAAAGATGACTTGATTCATAGTCTTGGTGAGCCTTAAAAGTAAAAAAAAAAAAAAAAGAGACGATTAAAAAAACTTTAATTTGATTTGCGGGCTCCCATTCTTCATTCCAAGAGAGCAAAACGCGTGAAGCAGTACAAAACGCGTAAGATTGAAATAATTAGCCTCCGTCTGGATTACACCGAAAAGAAAAAAAAAAAAATGCGTGGCCTTTTTTTTGGGGCCTTGTGCACCGTTTATAAGACTACAATATTTAATAGGCAAGAGTAGTTCTATTTTTTAAGCAATGTTTTAGTAAGAGTTAGAGTTACATTTTTATCAGAATGTCCTTTAGTTTTGTCTCTACTTAAACATAGAGATGTATGAGCATTTTTTAACAAAAAAAAAAAACTGTGTTTTTATTTTATATATATAATTTTTATTTTGAAAATCTGATTTATAAGTAGATAAAACAATTTGAAAATTAACAGGAAACTTATCCTATGTTTTAGGTAATGTTTTAGTGGGAGTTAGAGTTGCATTTTTATCATATTGTCCTTTAGTTTTGTCTATACATAAATATAGGGGTGTAGGGGTATTTCTGAACTAAAAAATGAGAAATCCAAACAGGGGAAGCCCCTTAAATAGTAGTATAAATGACCAACAAGTCAAGGTCAAGTATAATACTTCTCATAAAAAAAAGGTAAAATACTCGTTCAGAAAATAAAAAACTTCACGTATAGAACTCTGCTATAAATAAAAAAAACGTCTTTTATTTCAGCAGTAGATGGACTCAATATCACCGCTCTGCTTCCGGACTCCGTTGTTGGTTCATCACTTTACGATTGGTCTCGCCGGCGTAGTCTATCTATTATTTTCCAAAGCTCACTCTTCGATTGAGTAAGCGCCGTCTTAAATACTTAATCCAGCTGATTTTTGTTTGTTTTCCCTTTTAGCAATTATTACTTTTTTTTTGGGTGATAATCTTTAGCAATTACTAGTTCATTAATTATCTCTTAGATCGGTCATCTTTGACCACTCCATTACTGCGAAAAGGAGGAGATCGAATTGGTTGCTACCTGATTCTGGTCCAGAAGTTCAGATCTTGAATATTGGGCTTGTTCTGGGGTTTGTAGGCGTAGTTATGGGTTGGAATTTTTTTTTTTTTTTTTTTCCCTATGATTGAAGTTCTCAGATCTGGAAGATTGGGCTTGTCCTGGCTGTTGTAGGCGTAGTTATGGGTTGGGTTTTTTTTTTTTTGTTTTTTGTTTTTTTTTTTTCCTGTGATTGGGTTTCAATTATCAATTGGTTTTTCCTGAAGTTCTCAGATCTGGAAGATTGGGCTTGTCCTGGGGATTGTAGGCATAGTTATGGGTTGGGTTTTTTTTTTTTTTCCTCCTGTGATTGGGTTTTGTTCTCAGATCCGAATATTGGGCTTGTCCTGGGGGTTGTATAGATTGGGTTTTTTTTTTTTTTTTTATCCAAAAAAATTATCATGGATATGCTGACTGGCGGTAGCAATTTTATTTTATTTATGGAAATTAATTAGTTATTAATTAGTAATTATAGTATGCAATACAAGATGAAAGAGAACTGCACTAATTATTCAATTAATTAATATTTTTAAATGATTGATAACTTTTTATAATAATTTTTTATTATAGATCCGGTTTTATTTAAATTTGTGTTTGTTTGATTTTGACATTATACTCTTGATGTATTTTTTGTTAGGGGAAAAACATACAATGGGCAGAAATAAATTTAAAATTTGGAAGCATGTTATGCCAGTAAAAAATTGCCAGTCCAGTAGAGGAAATATGATAAAAAGCGGCTTCAAATGTTACTATTGTCATCAAGTGTTCTCTGGAGGTGCCTCAAGAATAAATATACATCTTGGGAAAATTAAAGGTCATGGAATTAAGGTTTGTGAAAATGTGTCTCAAGTTCAAGAAGGTCATTCAGCATTTGGGCTTGCGGAAAATAGAGGTAACAGTCAACGCCCTTAAACCTCTTGTTTTTTAATGTTATATATATATATATATATATATGGAAAATCGTCATATCTTAGTACTAATTACAAGGAAGTAGATTTATTTGTTTTCTTGTGTGATTGAGATTAACTTAGGTTGTGTTTGTTTTGGCTTCAAACTATTTCCGAAAATGCTTTTACATGAGCATATGTGCTTGGTAGGTACAGAAAATTAGGTCAAATGGAATTGATTTTCTATGTTGACTGTAAAATAAGGCTTGAAGGCTGTAAAACCATTTTAGGTTTTATTTTACCTTCAAATGAATTACACCCTAGGAAAATAGAAGAGAGAGAGAGAGAGAGAAAAACAATAAGGAGATCGCACCAGAAGCACGGTCTCGTTGCACCCAGCATTGGCAAGATCGTGCCGCTTGAAACACCGATGAGATCGAACCCATTGGCGTTGCCACCCAAGCTCGATCCACCCAAGCCTAATCGTCTCCACCCAAAACTGATCTCGTTGCCACCTCTAGATCGACCCACCCATGACCGATTGCCTCTATCTCTTTCTCGATTTGCCTCTCTTTTTTCCTCAATTACTTACTCTTTCTTCCTCCCTCTCTCAGTTTGATTGAGGATACATGTTTGATGAATGGTTTTTTGTTTTGAGTTTTGTTTTTTTAAGTTTATATATTGAAATTTTTTATTATAAAATTTGTTTGGGAGCTGAGAAAATGTGAAAAACTTATAGAAAATGAGCATTTTCAAAATGCAACTAAACACTTAAAAATATTTTCTTTTTCCGAAAATATTTTTACCTGAAAATATTTTACACTCAAAAAATGTTTTACATTCAACCAAACACAACCTTATAAGCTAATTTTTTGTTTTCTATTTTTAATATATAATTTTTTTTATAAAATATTCCCTTACATTTTTAAAGAATAAGTAAACTTTATCACGCTTTCAAAAAAGAAAAAAATTTATACAAAAAACTAAATAAGTTGACATGAATTCATACGAAATTAATTGTATACTCTAATGATGTTATTTATGCGATTACTAATTAATGAAGTTATAGCCATTTTGGGATAAATAATTTTAGGCTTGATTTATATTGCTTAGTATTTTCTCACATATGCAAATTATGCAAATTTGTCTTTTTTTAATAAATATATTGAATTATAAACAGTATCGCAACAACAGCACAATTCTCTGGAAGACGCATCGCATGACGTGGGCCTTCCAAATCCCCCTATTCAGCAGCAGCAAAGTTCTCCGGGCCCAATCCTCTCAAATCCCCGCTTGCAAGACCCGTATCACTTGGAGCATCCCAGCAGTCAGCCAGAAGGCCCAGAACCTCTGAGCCCATTCTACACAGATTTCAACATGTCTGACCTTCACCTTTGTTTAGACGGACCTAGTGTATAATTTATGTAATGCTACGAGTAATCTCAATTTTACTTAATAGATTTTGCTAATAAGAGTGATCCCAGCAGACAAATTTTTGTACTCTTTTATCTTTTAGTTATTTATTTTTTTAAATATATTTTTTAACAAATTCTTTATTTTATTTATTATCTCATTTAAATATTATTTATTTATTTATTATTTATTTATTTTTTAACAACTATACATTCTCCGATATTTTTTTATTTAATAGCCGATTATTATAATTTAAAAAAAACATTTGAAGAATAATAAGTAATCCACCAGACTTAATGAGCAAGTTACTGTTTATGAGCTAAAAAAATTTCTATATATAGAGAGTCTATTAGAGACCTATTCTGTATTAGAGTAAGGAGAATTTTGTATTTAACTCTCCTGTCAGAGATGCTCTACTAAGCTGCAGCACAATGATAGGTTTGAGTAAGAGTCTATTGATAAAAATAAATTTTTTTTTTTTATTATAGGGATATAAATAAAGATAAAAATTAATTAAAATAATAATTTAAAACTAAAATATAATATTAAAAAGTACAATAAAATTTATATATCCCATAAATAATTACAAAAATAAGCGGTAAAATAAACTGACTTTAATTTGATTTTAATTTGGTGTCAAACGGAATCAAACACACAGCCTCTTTTATTGATAGTTTGATGGCAAAAGTATATTTTAAAAATAATAATTTAAGTGGAGAGTTCATTTTAGAACCACTAAGTCAATAACTAATTGCTTTATTATAAAAATATCGTAGAAGCAGCACTTATCAAGATCCAAACCGAAACAGCGTTACTTCTATTACCATTAACACACTAGTAGACTAGTAGATATCAAAGCTTAATCGCACACAAACAAATCTGTCCCATGAACTGTGCTGTAAAAAAAAAAAAAAAAAATTCTAAATAAAAAGGAGTATGAAGAACATTAGAACATGATAATTACAAGAAACACGGCTTTTGGGTAGGTTTCAAATTTTTCGAGCAGTAAATTCGCATCGGCCGGTAAAAAAAGAAAAAAGAAAAAAGAAGAAGATCTCACTATTTATTTTTAAGAATTTCATGGACTCAATGATCTTAAGAAGGACCACAACTTGCAGATCTGCACCGGAGCAGCTGAAAATCTTCCTTCATCACCATCTTCGGTCAACCTCCTGCTTCTTCAACTTCTCTACACTGTCTCTTGGTCTTTCTTTCTTCTGTTTCTCTCTCATATTTGATTTTCAAAACTCATCTCTCTTTTGATACATGTGTGGCGTGGCCGACAAACGAATGCTTTGTCCACCACTTCTCTTTAATTTTCATTTTATCATTGAGTGGCTAGCTGTCAGCTACTTTCCCTCCCTCTAACCTTTTTTTTTTTTTTTTGTGAGAAGGTTCCCTCCCTCTAACCTGATTATTAATATATTTTTTATTTTTTTTTCACTCTAAAGAATTGAAGAGCCTGATTATTATTATTAATTTTTTTACTCTAAAGGTCGAAAAAATCTGAAAAGTCAGAGAATAAAAAATAGTGTGTTTGGTTAGGATTGCTTTGTCCACTACTTTTTAATTTTCATTTCACCGTTGAGTGGCTAGCTGTCAGCTACTTTTCCTCCCACTCACCCCTGATTAAATTTTTTTTTTATTACTTTTATTTTTTTAAAACTTGAAAAATCAATGAAAACTGAAAAGTCAGAGAGTAAAAAAATAGTGTTTTGGTTAGGAATGCTTTGTCCACCGCTTCTTTTTAATTTAGTGGCTAGCTGTCAGCTACTTTTCCTTCCACTCACCGTTGATTATTATTATTATTATTTTTTTATTTGAAGAATTGATGAAAACTGAAAGGGGAGAGAATAAAAAATAGTATTTTTGGTTAAAAAGATAAAAAAGTAAGAGGTGAAAACTTATTTATTTGGTTGTAAAGAAAAATGAGAGATAGAAAATAAAATTAGTATAAATTTACAATTATCTTCTTATTTGATTAAACAAAAGTAATAATTTTTTTTTAAAATATTATATAGAC
Source organism: Quercus rubra (assembly GCA_035136125.1). NCBI lineage: Eukaryota > Viridiplantae > Streptophyta > Magnoliopsida > Fagales > Fagaceae > Quercus > Quercus rubra. The sequence continues at coordinate 6,991,121 of CM068739.1, read as the reverse complement.
ACTTATTTTTAAAAGTAAAAAAATTATCATAAATTTTGAGTAGAGTTTAATATACTTTTATGTGAGAACCTCTTTTTTTCTACCTTGAATGTATGCGTTTGTGTTTGTTTCTTGAGTTAAAAAAAAAAAAAAAACTAAAGTATTTAAAACAAATGGAAAAAAAAAAAAAAAAAAAACCACAAGAATGATAATTGAAGAAACGGACAAAAGAAAGAAGAAGCAGACAACAAAAGACAAAGAAGAAAAAGCCACAAAAGTGAAAAAAGAATTGAAAGTTGCTTAGAAGAAGGAATGACAATTTCAAATTTGGAAATAAAAAAATGAATTTCTTTATAGCATTTTTGAATTCCAAATTTGGGATCCATGCCAAATGTCAAATATTTGACACACCTCATTTGCGTGCTACCCAAAAAAAAACTGAAATTGAGTTGTTTGTACAAAAATGTATTAATCATTAATTTATGTGTAACATAATTTTTCCTTTTGATATTATAGCCATTAGAAAAAATATGAGAAATAACTCTTTTTTTTTTTTTTGGTAAACAAGGCTTAAATTATAACACTAAACCAAAGAAGCAGCTAAAGAAACGTTGTGATCATACAAAGTCCCTACTGGATCTAAGCTAAGTAGCAAGGAAACATTAGGGGGATCAAGAAAGATTACAAAATCTGAAAATCCTAAGAAAGGAGGGCGTCTCTCCTAGCCAAAGCATTTGCACATTTATTTGCTTCCCTATAACAATGCTAAAACCTTATTAGAGGAATTCTTTGCAGACCTTACTTACAATTTGCCACAACAATCTCATTAACGTTTGCACTACTCTCTTCTTTGCCCAGTCGGTCAATGACTAATTTGGCATCCAATTCGAACACCATTGCCTAAAGCTTAAGGGCGATGCATAATCAAATGCCATCCCTTAAAGCCTAAAGTTCCGTTGCTACACTTGTGGTAGATTTGATAGCCCTTGCATAGCCTCTAAGCCATTAGCCTTTGTCATTCCTAATAAGCCCACCACCACCCACAAGACCAAGATGGCTTAAGGAGGACCCATTAGAGTTAACCTTAAACCAATTCACAAGGGGAGCAATCCACTTTACTTGAATGGTGGATTGACAGTTGGATTTCTTTCCATCCAAACCCAGAAAAGTGAATTCAATTGCCCTGGCAATGGTCTCTAACTTCAGATTTCTTTGGAGCCCCTAATCTCTGAAGACAACACTATTCATGTGTAACCTGTGAGAGACTAGAGAAAATTCCATTTGGTGCTCTCAAAAAAGAGATTTTTGAGTGCTTTTTAGGGCACCTTTCTTTTTAGATAAGTGGTGTGGAGTCACTACTTATTTTTTTATACAAAAAAGAACAAAAAGAAAAAACTAAATACAAAATACATGACTGAATTGTTCCATTCTCATTGATTGAACAAAAGAGAATACATGTTTGATAAACTGAATATTACATGGCTTTTGTAGTTGTACTCTAGTTATGTAATGTATTATAAACCCAATTTAAAACACTAATATTACTATTTTCATGTGTGTTCTAATAAGTATTACTATTTACTAAAAATATATATATATATATATATTACATGATTTTGAGTCCTAGTTACAAACTACCAAATAATTACAAGGCTTTTTGTCCTAGTTACAATCTACCCAAAATAAAAATAAAGATAAAGCCTAGGTCTACCTATCTAAAGACACTAAATTCGAAGGTTGGGTTACGGAATGAGAAGGTGTTAGACACCTATTTCGCCCAAACAAAGTCTGGTCTTCTAGACTTTCATGACCAATGTACCCCTTTTATGCATGACATGAATGATATGTTGCACACACGAAAAACTTAATCACATAAGTCTATTTATGAATGCATCCTCTTCTTTGTTAAAAATTCAAATCTGTTTTGTGATAAAAAAAATTGATTTTGGTTTAGAAAAATCATTTATGTTTTTGTATATGTAAGAAAAATAGTTTTTGATAAAGAAAAGTCAGTTCTGTTTTTATTAAATAAAAAAAAATCTTTTGGTTTTAAAAAATATCAAATTTGTTTTTGGAGAACTAGAAAAAAATTGGTTCTTGTTTTATATGTAAAAAAAATCAGATTTGTTTTGTAATGAGAAAATCTAGCTTTGTAGAGAATTAGAAAAAAAAAATCAGATCTGTTATTTATGTGAAATAAAATAAGAAAAAGATTTTTTAGAAGATGACTATATTCATAAAATAAACCTATGCTACATGCATCAAACAAAACAAACAACGCTACTCATGACCTTTTTTTATTTCAAAATCTACTATGTTAAAAAATTTAGATCTACATCTAAAAAAGATATAGATCAGTTTTTTGGAGTTAAAAAATTCAGATTTGTATCTAAGGAAGATACAAACTAGTTTTTGTTAAAAAAAATTCAGATTTGCATCTAATGAAGATGCAAATCAATTTTTTGATTGAGAAAAATTTAGATTTGCATCTATCGAAGATGCAAATCAGTTTTTTTGATTGAGAAAAATTCAGATTTGCATCTAATGAAGATGCAAATCAGTTTTTTTATTCAGAAAAATTCAGATCTGCATCTAATGAAGATGCAAATATGTTTTTTGATCAAAAAAATTCAGATCTGCATCTAATGATGATGCATATCAGTTTTTTGATTGAGAAAAGATATGATAACCAGTAGATTTTTGAAATAAAAAATAGATCTTGAAAATAAGAACGTAAAAAATATATTCCAATAAAGAACATATTGACAAACATTATATGAACAACGTAAAATCAAAACGAAACAAATATTTATTCATGCATCACAAAATTAAAAGAGATCGAAGAAGAAGAAGTAAAGAAAAGCTATCTCTTGCATGGACGTACTCTTTTTCTTAAGAGAATATTTTAGGGTTTAAAGAAATTTATGCAATTGTCTTTGAAACCTAAAAATCCTTTTTTACAAAAAAGAAATTCTTAAGATTGAAGTCTACATAACCTTTTTAACGTAAAAGAGAAAATAATAGAAAGGGGAGTCAGAAAGAGGGGAAATTTGAAAGCGTGAAAAAGTGTGCTGAATTTTGAGATCTAGTCTCTGTTTATAGAGGCTAGAAGACTCGAAAAAATAGGCTAGACGATTAGAATACGAATCGGGACGCATTCTTATCGCTAAAAAATCGAAAAGGGTGTGTTTTATCGTCACCCGAATGCCATCAGGCCAAAACCCTAATGTGTGCCATTTAGCCAATCCCGCTTGTGAGTTTGTGTGCGTTTTGGACTCATTTTTTAGGTTTTCTTGAGCTGGGACTTGCACTTAGACGCGTTTTTAATCCGTGCTCTAAAATTTAAACTCTTTTCTAGATAATTTAGGTCTTTTTAGCAACAATTATCTTGTAGATAAATACTCTAAATTAAATCTGGATAAAGTTCAAATTATCCACAATTTTATCGTTATCCAATTATCCTCTTTATTCCCATGCAAGCAATCCTATTTTTGACACTAACTATCAACCAATTACAAAATTATTTAATTAATTTTAATTGTTTAACCAATTAGAATTAATTTAAATTAATCATGCGTGGTTGACTCCTTCTAGACATAATGCATGCTGATCATGCAAACTTGATCATGCGATATCTTTCGATTCGACGGTCTGATTTGGAAATTGGACATACCGTCACAACTGTTAGAACCTCACGATAATTTTTATGATATGCAATGAACAAATTAACGCATATAATGCAATCATGATTTTTGGGTATATGGATGGTCACTCTAGTCATCTTCCTTAATTAAATCATGAGTGCAAAATCGAGTGTCTACATAACCAAAGAGTCCAGATTTCAAAGGAGAACAATAAACCCTAACTAATATTTAGGATAGATGAAGGCCAATTGCATCGAAAATTGTGGCGGAGCCAAGTCAAGAGATTGGAGAGAATTCCAAAGTTCTTGAGCGTGGGGGCAGTCCCTTAAGAGATGAATTATTGATTCAAACCCTTCATTACAGAGGGGGCATTGGGTAGGGAGATCCATACCCCTCGCAGCAAAGATGGCGCATGTGGGAACACTGAGATGGCAACATTGCCAGAGGAAGTAACTAATTTTCAGGATTGTAGGCACTTTCCAGACCCAATCAATATCAAGGGGAGTCTCACACATGTCACTCTCTTCATTTTTGGGTAAATTGTAGGCTTCCTTGAGAACAAACTCCCTACTCGCAGAGGGTGCCCAAGAAATAAGATCCCCACCAGTAGCTGAAAGCGAGAAAGAAGTGGCTTTAATTTCCAACACCAATGATTTAGGAAAGGAGAAGGAAATGAGATTCCAATTCCAATTATTGAAGCCAATAATGTCTTTCAAAAGAATGGACTCTTCACCATGATTAAAAGGACCCTCTATTAGGATTCTCAAGGTGCCCCTGTTGTGCCACTTATCAAACCGCATTTTAACTCTTACATTTGCACATTTTAAACTTAAATAGTATCTTTTTTTTTAAAGTGAAACAATAATCATCCATTCCTAAAATAGCAATTGTCAAGGTACAAAGTTTCTAGAATAGGTGGTGGAGATTCTTCCAACCATACAACTTCGTCATCTACTTGTCTAGCATACCTTGCTAATGAGTGTGCAGCGGAGTTGGCGCTCCGCTTGACACAGCTAACAAAAAAAGCTTGTAGATTCAACACCATATAGCCTATGTCCTTATAAATATGTCCAAGCCTAGAATAGTTGGCCTTTGATGACATAATGGTCTTCATCACATTGACATTATCCCCTTCTATTATTAGCTCTCTAAACCCAGCTTTCATTGCAAATTCTAAGGCACGACTGCACACCAGTGCTTTAGCTTCTTCACTGTCCACCACTAGAGGCCCTCTTATTGATACAGCTGCCATAACATCTCCCCTGTTGTTGCGAACTAATACTCCAAAACCTAAAGCTCTAATCCCAACAAACACTATCACATCAAAATTGAGTTTGTAGTCCAAACTCGTTGGTGGGATCCATAAAGCCTGAGACTACACCGAACCAATGCTTATCTAGACTGACAGAAGGTTTTAAGCCTCTCTAAACTCCTGCAAAGTCCTCTGCTTTCCTATTTAACCGATATGGTTCCTGTAAACTTCCCCCTATATAGTACAGCATTTCGTTGATTCCATATAATCCAACACTAGAAACAGCTCTAGTTCCTCCCCTAAAATTTTGTCCAACAAGTCTTCGAGCAACTACAACATATCAAATTGGCTTCTTGCACACTTCTGCAGACCAATTTTGCTACTTGCCCAAACATCTTGAGCTACCCCACATTCCCATAATATATGCAGCACCGATTTAGAATCATGTTTGCATAATTCGCATGAACTATCATCGATGATCTTTCGACAAGCTAAATTTTCACTTGTTGGCAAGATGTCCTGGCAAACCCTCCATCCAAATATTTTAATTTTGTTAGGTAGTCTGCACTTCCACAGTTTCTACCATATCAAACCTCTGTCATTCCTCATCGAGCTCTCCTCCAAACCACCTACCTCTTGTGATAACAATTTGGCGGTATGATAGCTTGATTTCACCGAGTACATTCCTTTATTATTAGAAAGCCACATTATAGCTTCTGGTACTTGTCTTCTACACAAGGGAACCCGAAGAATAGCCTCAACATCTTCCCTATGAAATTTTTTAGTAAGTACTCCACGGTCCCAGTCATGCACTGTCCAATCAATGAGTTTTGAAACACGCCAATCTCCATCCTCATCCAAAGGTGGGTGTAGGACCTTGTTGTTGGATAATTTGGGATCCACCTATCTTAATTGACCCAAATATTTGAGCCATTTCCTACCCTCCAATAGCATCCTTTTTTCAGAATAGGCTAGGCTGCCATCAAGCTTTTCCGAACATAGGAACAATTAGACATATCAAATGCTTCCAAAAAAATACTTCTTGGAAAATACCTCGCTTAAAAGCACCTATACAATAGTGACTCAATGTCCTGTAGCAATCTCCATCCTTGTTTCGCCAACATTGCTAGATTAAAACATTGTATATCTCAAAAGCCCATACCTCCTCCTTTTTTTGGTTGAGATAGCACATGCCAATTCTTCTAGTGGATCTTCCTTTCGTTACCAACCTATCCCCACCAAAATCTAGCACACATAGCATTTAGATCATTGTATAATTTTACCGGTAACTGGAATATCCCCATCGTATAAGTGGGAATAGATTAAGCCACTACTTTGATGAGGACGTCCTTACTGGTTATAGACAATAGTTGCCCTTTCCAATCCTTGTATTTCTTTCCAAACTTTATCCTCGAGATAGGAAAAAGTTTGATATTTTGATCTGCCAACAAGAATAGGTAGCCCCAAATAAGTCTCAAATCGGCCAACCTCCTTAACTCCCAAAGCCATCTTAATCCTTGCCCTCTATTCACCTTTCGTATTGCTGCTCAAGTAGACAGATGATTTCTCGAAATTGATGCATTGCCCCGATGAAGTTACATATGTCTGTAATACCTTAATAATGTCCTGTAGGCCTTGCACTTCCTCCTAATTTGCCCGACAGAATAACAATGAGTCATCAGCAAATAATAAGTGGGAGATATTAAGTGCTCTTCTGCATATGGATACCCCATGAATTCGCCTATCCTCTTCTACCTTGTCTAATATGATGAAAAACCTCTTGCACACAACAGGAACAAATAAGGTGATAAAAGGTCTCCTTGGCAGATCCCCTTAGAAGGCCGGATATTACCATAAGCTTTTCCATTAATGCATACCAAAAATTAGGAGATGTCACACATCTCATGACTCTATCAATCCAAGTTTCAGGCAATCCCAATCTAGAAATAATACCCTTTAGGAAAGGCCACTCTACTCGGTCGTATGTTTTACTGATATCTAATTTTGAAGCCAAAGAACCCCTTCTACTTGATCTCCTACCGTGCATGGTATGCAGAGTCTCATATGTTACTAAAACATTACCAGTAATTAGATGACCAGGAATAAATGCACTTTGGGTGGGGGATATCAACATAGGGAGAATGAGCTTCAATCTATTAGCCAACACCTTAGAGATAATTTTATATATGACATTACAAAGACTAATAGATCTATAATCAGATATCCTTTTAGGTGACTCAATTTTTGGAATAAGAGCAATATGAGTATAATTAATTTCAGGCAGAATCGTACTAGAATTCAGAAAATCTAACATAGCAAGAGTCACATCATCACCTACTATATGCCAAAACTTTGGATAAAATAAAGCATTCATAATATTAGCTCCAGGAGCCTTTGTTGGTCCCATCTGGAACAACGCTGCTTTGACGACTTCTTCCGCACTATATTCACTTGACAACACTTCTAGCATATCTGAGGTCACTTTGTGTGATACTGTGTTAAGACACTCATCCATCTGTTCACATCCACCGGAACTGAAGATAGACTCAAAATAATTTGTCGTCATCCCAGCAATATCATCAATCTCCTCTACCCAATTTTGTTGTTCATCCATTATGCCTTTAATAAAATTTCTTCTTCTTCATTGGGAAGTCTTGGAATGAAAAAACTTTGTGTTTTTATCACCGTGTTTAAGCTAAGAGACTCTAGACCATTGATGCCCATAGATCTCTTGCTTGGTGAGAAAGTCATCCAATCTCTTACTTACCTCCAGGAACTTGGCTTTATTCTCCTCAGTTGGCTCACCCAGTAGTTAATACCTTGACCTTTTTCTGCAGTCTTTTAATTTCCTTAGCATCGAGATGGGTCTTCAAAGAGCCCCATGCTAGCAAATCTGCCCCACAAGCCCTTATTTTTTCCTTTATAACAATTATAGCCAAACCTATCCTATTTCTTGATATCCATGATTCCTCCACAGTTTTCTCACAATCCTCCCATAATAACCATGATTCTTCAAATTTGAAACCCCGTGCTCCCTTTACTCAACCCCCCATATTTGATCTAGTTTGCATGATCAATGGGAGATGATCCGATGCATGTGACACTAAATGAGTGATCGTGGTAGTAGGAAATCTCTCCTTCCAACCAATTTTAGCCACTGCTCGATCCAACCGCTGCCTGGTGTTTGCTCCCCCTGGTCTTTTGTTATTCCATGTGAAAGGATACCCATGAAACCCCAAATCCACTGATGTGCATGAAATATATACAATAAAGTACTCATATATCTACATATTTAGCCTTACTTTTATGTTATTTTGTGACTAATTATATAATATTTTTGTGTTGTAGGTAACAAGGGCTTAACAAGGGCTTTACATGCAAAGTGGGGCTAGGCCAATGGAATCAAGCCAACTTACATCCAGCCAGACATGAATTCAAGAGAAGACCAACCAAATCAAATTTAAGTCCAATTGGAGCAAGGAATCAAAGGAAATTTGCACCAAATCCAAGTCCAATTCGGATTAGGATTCTAGCCTGCACAGCAGTTAGTATTTTTGGCATAACTTTCGGCTCAAATGTCTAATCGAGGTGATTCAAGTTGGCCTGGAAATTTAACTTAAAGGGCTACAACTTTTTAGTTTACCAAAAGTCTGAATTCTGAAGCTAAATGGGCCAAAACTGTCGGTTAAGTGAAGCCTAAAAATCTGGAATTTTCTCCAAACGAGAATTCAACTTATAATAGGATTCCTTTACCTATTTAAAGGCTCTTTAGGGCAAAATTCAGGGAGGTTAGTGCTAGGGTTGAGGGCTGAATGTATAGAGAGCAGCGGTTACCTCTTCCATGATAGTTAGTTTTAATTATTTTTTCTAGTTTAATGTTTAGTATTTGATTTTCGAGTTTTCTTTCAATTATTATGAGTAGCTAAATTTATAATTAGGGTTGAGAATGAAACCTTGTTAAGGATTATTAGTAATATTTATGTGATTTGATTTTTCCCACAATAGATGTTCTTTAATGATTTAAATTGTTCTTGCTTCATATCAATTGACTAAGATGGGATTCTAGATATGAGTTCAATCATGTTTTTAGGATTTATCTTAATTAATTGAATGCTTGGTTTATTAATTTTTTATTATAAAATTGGATATCGCTTGTGATTTGTTTGTCAATGGATACAATTTATGATTTGATTTTTAGAATTGGATATATCTTGTGATTTGTTTGGCTACAGATATAATTGATAATTTGGTTTTATACTTAAGAAGCGAAGAAGAACATGCTTTAGATTTTTAAACATAAGTTTTAATGATGATATTTTCCATGATAGCAAGATTGATTTTTAGATTATCATGTAGTGAGTTGGGAAAAATTAATGATCATAAATATATGCTGATATGACTTACAAGGCGGATTCCAAAACCTTAATTCCTTTCTCTAGATTGTTTACATCCTTTTACTGCTTTATATTATATCTTTGCTTAGTTTAATTATTTGCTTAGTTTATTTAATTTCAAAACAACCAATTTTTATTAAACTAGATTAGGATTAATTTGGTTAAGGTTTAATTAATTTTTCTACATTCATTCAAGTCCCTGTGGGTTCGACCTCGTTCTTGTCCAACTATACTTCGGTACGATTTGTACACTTGCGAGTATTTTAGAATTTCACAACAAGTTTTTTGGCGCCATTGCCGGGGACTTAGTTAGGAAAATAAATTAGGTCTTAATTGAATTTTTCCTTCTACTAGTTGTAGTTAAAATTTATTTATTTTTTAAATAGAAAAAAAAAACACAAAAAAAATATTTATTTCTTTGTGCTTGGTATATGAGAACTTGGATACGTGATAAAGAAAATCGACTTGTTAGTTCTGATTATTCATCCACAATGAGAGAAATAGGAGAAGATTCAAACACTCTTAGGGAGTTGTTCTCACCCATAACCACAAACCCTCCATCTTGCACAGTATTGCCTGCAACCACTGCTACACATTTTGAGTTGAAACCACAGATAATTCACATTTTTCCTACTTTTCATGGATTGGATAGAGAAGATCCTTATATGCATGTGAAGGATTTTCTTGAAATTTGTGCTACTTGTAAGTTACAAAATTTCACTGATGACTCTATTCGCTTGCGTTTATTCCCTTTTTCCTTGAAGGATAAGGCAAAAGCATGGCTTAATTTTCTGTCACCTGGATCTATCACTTCATGGGAACTATTGGTCACAAAATTCCTCTCTAAATTTTTCCCAATGGTCAAGACCAATGCTTTGAGGAGAGAAATTGCAGATTTTTATCAGGATGAACAAGAGAAATTTTATGAGAGTTGGGAGAGATTTAAGGACTTGATCTTAAAGTGTCCTCATCATGGCTTTGAAACATGGAGACTAGTACAATATTTTTATAATGGCTTGACTCAGACAAATCGTAACATGATTGAGTCCATGAATGGTGGTGGATTTTTGAGTCTTGTAGATGATGAGGCATACAAATTTCTTGAGAATTTTTTTGAAAGTTCACAACAATGGGATTTTTCCAACTGTAAAGAGAGATCTGCCCCTGCAATTAAGAAAGGAGGATTGTATGAAGTCAATGAAGATTTAGACATAAAAGCTAGGTTGGACAACCTCACTCGTAAGGTTGAGGCTTTAGCTTTAGGTAGAGGGATGAATTCTGTCAATCAAGTTCAAAGTGAAACATGCTCTATTTGTGCAAGTCTTATGCATACAACACAAATGTGTCCTTCTGCAGCTGGGTACCCTGATTTTTATGCTGAGCAAGCAAATGCACTGAATAATTATGAAAAACCATTTGCTAGTCCATTTTCAGAAACATACAATCCAAATTGGAGGAATCATCCTAATTTCTCATGGAGGCTAAATCAGCCTCCCATAAATGTAGGTGGACAACAAGTGCATCAACAAAGTCAATTTCGTCCACCTACTCAAGCATTTCCTCCCTTTCCTCAATCAACTCCTCAATTTATGGCACCACCAAGACAACAATCATCTTTGGAGGAGTCTCTCAAAACTTTCATACAATCAACTAGCCATGCCATTCAAGAGATAAAAAGTTCCACCCATTTGAATACTCAAGCTATTTCAAAGTTGGAAAATCAAGTTGGCCAGTTAGCAACCCAAGATGGAGAGAGGGAAAGAGGAAAGTTTCCTAGTCAACCTATACCTAACCCAAAAGGACAGTATGCCATCAATGGTTCTTCTAATTCTACTCATGCACATGAATCTGTTCAGTCTATTACTACCTTTAGGTCTGGTAAGCAAGTTGATAATCAAGTGAAAATGCCAGAAGTGGAGGATAATGAAAATACTGTGTTAAGGGAAAAAGGAGTTCACAATTCACAGGATGATCATAAAGAAAAGAAGGGCAACTCAACCTCAATTCCAATTCAGGAGGTTTGTTCCTAGAGCTCCATTCCCTCAAAGTTTAATTAGTCCTCAGAAAAGTGCACAATTTGGAGATATTTTAGAGATTTTTAAGCAAGTGCAAATTAATATTCCATTTCTAGATGCAATTTAGCAAGTTCCTGCTTATGCTGAGTTTCTAAAAGATCTTGTGACAATGAAGAGAAAGACAAATGTCCCTAAAAAGTCATTTTTGACAGAGCAAGTTAGTTCAATCATTCAGAATAAATATCCAGTGAAATGTAAGAACCCTGGATCTCCTACAATTTCATGTAGGATTGGGGATTGTCTCATTGAGCGAGCTTTGCTAGATTTGGGGGCAAGTGTGAACCTAATGCCATATTCAGTATACTTACAGCTAGGTTTGGGGGAGTTGAAACCGACAACCATGACACTTCAATTAGCTGATAAGTCTGTGAAAATCCCTAGAGGTATTGTTGAGGATGTGCTAATTAAGGTGGATGCATTCTATTTTCCTATTGATTTTGTTGTGTTAGACACTGAGCTTGCTTTAAATGCTAGTACACAAATCCATGTCATTTTGGGTCGCCCTTTCTTAGCCACATCCAATGCTTTGATCAATTGTCGGAGTGGTGTGATGAAGATTTCCTTTGGGAATATGATTGTTGAGATTAATATCTTTGACATAAGTAAGCAAGTACTAGACAATGAGGATATATGTGAGGTTAACATGATTGGGAGCCTAGTCCATGATACTTTCATACAATCAAGAGGTGAGGATCCCCTAAAGGCTTGTTTAACCCTTTTTTATTGCAATTTGGATACTGAAAAATCAATGGAGGAGGTCAATGCATTGTTGGATTTTGTTCCTCTCTTAAGTACTGATAGCTGGCAGCCAAAAGTGGTCCATTGTCCACTTTCTTTATCCCCATTCCCATCTATTGTAGAACCACCAAAGTTGGATGACTTTTGGGAATACCAATTGATAAGTATACTTCAAGAGCATAAGGAAGCTATAGGTTGAAAAATTGCTGATATTAAAGGTATTAATGTTTCTGCAGTTATGCAAAGAATTCACATGGAAGACATTGCAAAAGCTTCTCAACATGTTTTTGACCCAGGTAAGTTACAATATCATTGGACTAGTCCATTCATAATATGCATTATTTATCTCCATGGTGTTGTTGGGGTTTGGATGCTCCTGTTTATCAGGATTGATCTCCAGTTGTGTTAAATCTTTTTGAAAATAAAAAAAAAACTTTTTCTTTTTTATTTTTTGATTTTAGATTAATCTTTGTGTTTATTTTCTTGTTTCATTTTATTTTCTTTTGTTCTAGCTGATATTTGACAGAATTTAAAATATATACCAATCAGCTTGATCAGGTACGTCTCCTCTTTCTTTTTACCTTACTTTTCCTACTTGATTTTCTCATGTTGCATATTCATATTTTGCTTTCTTTTCATTGAAGACATATAGTTGAGAGTATCATTTTTAACATTGAAGACAATGTTTGGTTTAGGTTTGGGGGGGATGTATATAGATTTCTATCCTTTTGTTTTGTTTTGTCTAGTTGTGTTAAAAATTAAATAAATAAATAAATAAAAATTCTTTTGCCTAGCTTGAGGTTTATTTTTTGAGTTCATTATACTACTCTTGCTTAAAAAATTTCATTGCTTTCATGCTCAATTCATTGCACATGCACGTAGCAACTCAGACACAATTTGTTGTTGAAGGATAAAAGTGATTAGAAAATCTTGAAGATAACAACGTGGAGATTGTAACCCCTGTGAGTTTTGAGCCAATCATTTTTTTGGAGGGTTATTTATTGTTTCTAATCTTAAAGTTCATTTGGAAGTGCGTAACATATTTCCCTTGTTATAGTCTCATTGTTTTTTCTTTTGTCCTAGAAAAAAATATATGATTTTATGCCACACTTGTATCTTTTGAAGTCATTGATGTTGAATGAACTATACTAGTGTTTGAGAGATGAGATTAGGCCATTTTTGTCTACTTTGAGCCATATACTTGTTTTGCTTTTTCTTTCTTGATACATTATCACTAGTCACCATGTTGAGCCTTTTAATTAGCCTTTCTTTCTTAAAGCCCTTATCCATAGTGTTTCAAGATGGAATTTGATCGATTTGTTTCAATGTGGTGGTTTGTGCAAGAATTCAAAGAAGAAAGAAAAAAACAATTGAAAAAAAAAATTCAAAGAAAAAAAAAGAAAAGAGGAAAAGTGTCAAAAAGAAGAAAATAAAAAGGGTTCTCATCAAATTTTGAGAAGTGAAATGGAAGGAAGGAATACTGCTTTGAAGAAGAAGAAGAGTTGAAAAAAAAATGTGTTGAATGGAAATTCCAAAAAGAGTTGACATTCCGACAAATCTTGAAAACACTACTTATATTTACCTTCACCCATTTTTATTTCATGCCCTTTACTTTTACCCTACATTACATCCTAATAAAGTCCTTATTTGATCTTGAAGATTGTGCAGTTCAGATATTGATATGACTGAATAAAAAGTGTGGTATAAATTCTTTTTGGCATCCTTTCATGAGACTACTTGTTCATTCTTGGTTAAGCGTTTTTCATTCAATTTATATGTGAGGTATTTGATTTTGTTTACATTATTCTACTCACATATATTGTTGAAAGTGTTACACCCCATTTAAGAGTGATTTCATTTGTTGAGTGATAACACCGGAAAGATTTGAGTTGAATCGTACGTTCAAATAGAGATTCGAGTCAATACTAAGAGTATGTTTGGGTTGGCTACCACTTTTCACTCACATTGAGTTTTGATGGTGGTGGAAAAGCACTTTGTTTCTCCACAACATATAAGATTGCATTAAAATCTCCTATGTAACACCAAGGCCCATTAACCAACGTGGAGATATGAGATAAGAAAGCCCAAGATTTTGTTTTTTGACTAGCTTCAGGCCATCCATAGAAGCAAGTTAAGTACCATTCAAACTCGTCATCCTTCACTACTTTAGCTAGAATATGATTATCTGTATAATTAATCACATCAAGCTACACTTCCGATTTCCAAATCAACGCTAAACCCCTTCCCAAATTCAACTTCTTAACAGTAAGTTTATTTCGGCATGGTATTTCTCTATAGTGTCTATCAAAACCTTCTTTATCCAATATTGTTTCCATTAAGAAACACACTATGGGTGCTTGATACCTCATAATTCTGCAAAGGCTATGAACTGTCCAAGGGTTCCCAAGCCCTTGGCAATTCTAGCTTAAGAGCGTCATTGTGCTCGGCAAGGGTGGTCTGGCACCTCCGTTGTTTTGGTTGTTTGTGAAGCACCTTTAAGCTTCTCATGTTTCTTTAATTGTTCATTAGTGGCTAATCCTAGGTGCAACTCTTTTTGCTGCACTCCTCCCTTTCCTAGGATAGGTGAACCATCATGTGATAACTTGATAGGCCAAGAATGTATTGACCCCTTTGGTAAATTAATCAATTAATTATCCAAGTGAATTAATTAGATTTAATTACATGCAATAAGCGTGGTAGCACAAAAAAATCATCAAATAACTAAATGCAGTAGAGATTAAATTGACACGGTGATTTGTTTATGAATGGGGAAAACTTACGCGGCAAAAACCCCACCGGGTGATTTTAAGGTCACCATTCCCGAGAATTCACTATTATCACAACAAGCGGTTACAAGTAAAGGAATCCTAATACCTTATACCAACCTACAGTTGAACTCTTACTCCAATGCCCAATTGAACTTGTTCTATAGTGACAATTTTTTCTTTGTAATGCACGGTTCCCAGTACGTGACTAACTAATTTGATGCGCGGATCCCAGTACACAGCTTACTCACCAACTTGAGAAAGATGTTGGCTGTAAGTTCCTTCAGTTCATCACACGATGAAGATCATGAAGCTCCTTTGTTACAAAACCCTATGGTGTACAAACACATTAGCTTCTTTAAGAGAAAGATGAATTAGGGCAAATTTTGTTTTTGGTCATAACTTGCATGAACACAACTTTGCTTCACACTTGCGCGACCTTTGACGGCCCTTAAAACAATCCTTATATATGTTTAGGGTTGTGAGAAAAGAAAGCCCAAACATGTATTCACAGATTGGATTGAAATCAACTCTGAAAAACTGAATTTCATAAACCTTGATAGATAGCTTATTTATCGAGCTAGCTGTTGAGTATCGTGCTTCAGTAGCTTTTTAATCCTTGATAGATACTATCTGTCGAGATAACTGTCGAGTTTTAAAATCTAGCGCTTCTTTACTTGTTTCTTGGACAGACTTGCATGGCTTTAACACTTAATCTTGAAACCTTGTTCCTTGAAACATTAAACACATCCTAAATCTACCCAATTACAAGTAAAATGCATTTTATCAAAGAATTAGCCAATTCTAATTTGACATATGTTCCTAACATTAAATCACATATGTCCTAACAATTTATCTGAACACAATAAACAAATGAACATATGAGAGAAGTCATAAATCACTCAACTCATACTCACTTGTTGAATACAATAAAATCTATCCTAACACAAACTCTTGAAAAACTTTGCAAGAAGAGAGTTTATGACAAGAAAGACTTTGACAACCTGTATTTCTGAAACACTTTAAACAAAACTCATCAAGGCATCTTAGTGTGAAACAAAAATAAAAGATTGCATACAATATATAAGAAGCATGTGCATAAAGAGAGAAAAGAAACAAAACATGTAAAGATAGGTGAATAACATACATCAATAGATATAAACCCAAATATAAGTACAATGTATGTCAAATGGTCACAAGACCAATATACATGAGATAAATGTAAAAGAAAGAAAAGAAATACATAAAAACCTCACTACATCCCTCATAGACACTCCCCCTATCACAAAAAAATCTCTTATGCTAACTCTCCCCCTATATATATGACTACTCTCATATCAAAACTACTCCCCCTTTTTGTCATGAGTGACAAAGGGTAAGTATATCAAGCAGACATCTCATCATCACTAGGTGAGCTAGCATCCTCGTCCTCATCGACATCATCACTGTCGGAGCCATCATCACTCTTATCCTCTGAAGCTAGTGGAGATAGAGAGGTATAAGCAATGAAACCACCCATGACAGCCTGTTGTCATGCGATACAACCAACACGGGTGTTCACCTAACACAACTCATCACTGAGTGTGTCAAGGCGAGCATTCATACGCATAAGCTGTGCTATGATGGCCACGAGAGTCACTCTACCCACAGAAGTCGAAGGAGCAGAGGTGGATGGAGCGATAGAAGCTGAGGAGTCACCGTCTTTGTCCGGGGCTGCCTAGGTTTAAGCTATACCTCGCTCCGTTGAATGGTAGCAGCATCTATGGCACTCATAACCATGAAATGAGGAGACTCAGGAAAGGAGACTGAAAAATGGCGAAGAAGCCTCATGATAGCGGAAAGAAAAATGAGCTTATCACGAGTCGCCATATTCCTATAGACATCTACAAGAGATAGAATAAAATGAGAAGGGAAATCAATAGACATGTCCTCTAAGAGGGATAATAAAAAATCGAGCACGAGGCTCTGTGATAGAGTTATAGTGAGACAAAGGATGAAGAATGAATGTCATGACCATATTAAGGAATCTTGGACCTTTTGAAAAGCTTGAGTAAAGGGTGTTTTAACGGTCACCCCAAGATGAGGGTGTCTCACAAAATAGAGACAAGATTTCATCTTTGGACACAGTCCTCAGATGATCATAGCTAGGGTAGTCAGGATGTGCTACCCTAGGAACGTGTAGTACCTTGGATACAATATCCGGAGTAACTACAATGTGTGTACCTCGAACGCGAGAGAAAAAATGAGGTACAGAAGTATCGAATCCATGCATATTGGAGTAAAAATCGTGTATGATCATGGAGGGACAAGTGATTGGGATGTCACACAATGACCCCCAACCTTTACTGTAGATGATAGTGGGAAGGTTAGTATCAGAAAAATCCAATAGGATGACTTGGCGTTCTGAATGAATGCCTCATTAAGAAAAGTTATCCCAAAAGTCCTTTTGGGCTTTATCATCATGAAACCTTATGTGAGAAGGAGTAGGGTCATAAGAAGAAGTGGATGCCCCAGAACGAAGAGGGTTTTGGGACGGAGTGGATTTGAGTTTGGGTGCCATAGAGCAGACTAACACAAGAAAGAAAGAGAGGAAGAGAGAGAGACAATCAGAAAAGCACCAACAAAACAATATAAAAGAATATAAAGAATTGAAGGTACGTATGCATGAAAATGCATGAACATGTGACATGCAAACTTAAAAGCATCATGGGCTCAGCCTAATCCAAACCTACCAGCACATAACAGTTTAGCATAGTAATCGCACATCTAAAATGCATGAACATATAGTTAAAATGCAAATGTGATGCAATGCATGAACATTTAAGATCATTTACACAAAACCCATCCCAAAAATTTCACAAAAACTTCATCAATTTTGAAAAACCCAAAAAATTTCATAAATCCAAAAACCTAGGTCTAATGCATGAAATGCATGAAGAATGAAGGACTAAGGACCCTTACCAGAGAAGAAGAACAAGATCTAGGCAAAAGAACGCTTGGTAATGAAACTTGGAATGAGAGAGAGAGAGAGGTTTTAGGAGGTGAAGAGACAAGATCTGTCGAGAGAGATCGGGGAAAATGAGAGAAAAGATCGCGCTGACCGTATAAATAGAAAGTCATAAACCTTGATAGATCGAGAGGTGTCGAGAGGTGTCTAGGTTTAAAACGTGAGAATCAGATGTTAAAGAGCTGTCCAGGATCTATCGAGAGGTGTTCGCAACAAAAGGATCTCGATGGATTGAGAAGCTATCGAGAATCTATCGAGCATCCAGAAAGTTTCTCGATGGATCAAGCAACTGTCAAGAAGCTATCTAGAATGTAATGAAAAGAAGCTGAAAGGGCTTGATAGATAGCCTAGCTGTCGAGAGGTGTCTAGCAGCTGTCGAGATTGCTTAAAAACATTTTTTCAAAGAAGAGAAAAACACAAACATGAATGCAATCAAGCATGCTATACAACCAAAGATCCAAACAACATTTTAAGCTTTCAAAATCATCTTTCAATAAGAAAAATGTCAAGTACATAGATCCAGAACACACACACACACACAACCAGTCTAACCAATTTTATATTTCAAAAACAAGCTAAGACAGTTTAGTGAGCATACATTAACACATGTATTCCTTGTGACGGTCAAATCACATTATACCTATACATGTATCAAAAGTAGCAAAGAATATTGCATGTGGTGTGTGAAAAACATCGCAAGATTGCATAAGTGTCTATATGTTATGATGATTTGAGATATGAGAAAATCACTTTAACTCACATACAATCATAATTGTTTGATCGGGACTATCACCTTCGAGGTATATCCTATAAATCCCACATATTCTAGAATACACGCTTGTAATCATATATAAAGCATTTTAATTCTTTTGCCTTTTTATTTTTCTTTGCATATTTTTCTTTTAAGCAAATCATGTATAAAGCATTTTAATTCTTTTGTCTTTTTATTTTTCTTTGCATATTTTTCTTTTAAGCAAACCATGTATGGACATATAAGAGATAGAAAAGAAATACCCAATGATGTTAAGCATTTGACATTCCACTTTTGCTATGCTGAAGCATACAAATGTCATTTTATGATTAGCGGGATATAGTGGTGAGATGGTTATTTATGCCTTTCTCTTAAGATTTTCTATTCATTCCATCAAAAAGAGTGATACGAATGTTAAGTACAAGAGATTACTTAATCTTACTCATCACAAACATGAGCCACAAAGCTTACTTGCTTAGTTGTGCATAGAGATGCTCATCTAAGCCAAAAAAGATACAAAGTTTAGAAAAATTTGTTTCAATGGCCATCCAAGGTACACAAGTAACAGTGTACACACACACACACACACAGTTTTTGTATTTTTTTTTTCAATTTTTTTTTTATTTTTTATTTTTATGAAAAGCAAGATAAAACAAAACTAAAAAAATAAACAAATAAAAACATGTTAAGCAAAGCAATGCATAAAACTAGACTGACTTAAAACATGAAAGCAAAACACATAAGTAATGCAAAAACAAAAACAAGGAGGGGGAGAGAGAGAAAAAGTGACTAAATCACTTAGAGCCTTTTTTCTTTCATGCCTTGGAAGAACCTTTCTATTTTGAAAATCCTTGATTCGGTGGTGAGGGGGAAGAATTGAAACCGTTTAAGTTCGAAAGGAACATGAGAGCTTTGAGAAAATCTCCAAGAGGAGCAAAAGAGGATGGAAACTGATTCTGGTTTCCCGGTGAGATCATACTATTGCTGTGTTGAGTGGCTAACCACTTATAGCAATTAGGTCAAGTATGTCCAGTTGCTCCACAGTGATGACATAGATGCTACTTCTTCTATTTAGGCTTTTGAGTGTTTCGCTTCTTAGCCCTAGGGTTTTTGATCTCTTTCTTATCCTGCTTAGAGGGTGCTCGTAAGATAGATTTACCCTTGTCTGTATTCTCACTAGATAACACATTTTGCACATCATTGTTTTCAGATTCAACATTATTACTAGGAGGAACAAAAATAGTAGTACTAGCAGAAGCAATACTAGGAGAAGAAAAATCATATCCTAAACCGGTTCGATTAGAAGCAAATTTCTGAAGACTAAGCAAATCATCAAGCTTTGCACTTGAAGTCCTATCCAACTGGGCTCTGACTCGGAATAGTTTTACCTCAAGCTTTTTGGTCTCCTCAGCCAAGAAATTATTCTCAAATTTCAGTGCTCCAATAGTCTGATTGGCTTCATCAAACTTCGTGGAGATTTCTTCCCATTCAAGCTCCATATCACTGAGCTTCTTAGTGGCCAACCTATACAATTTCTCATGCTTTTCCGAGACCTTGTATAACTTTGCATAGGCTGTGTGAATGTCATCTTGCTCATCTATCTTTTCAAACTTTGACTCCACCAATACTTCTTCTTCATCCACATCTTCAACAATCCCTTTAGTAGGATTTACAGTGGTAGTGAAGGCATTTAGGATTCCGTCATCCTCATTGTCGAAATCATCTTCAAGCTCGGTGTCGCTTAAGGTAGCAGCAAGTGCCTTGCTTTTCCCAATGGTTTTGAGATATGTAAGGCACTCTTGTTTCATGTGTCTGAAGCCTTGACATCTAAAGCATTTTAGTCCTGAGGAAACAGTGTACTGACCGCCATCCCTAGCATCCTTCTTCCTTTTCTCTTGGCTTTTGAATTGCGAAGAACTGGATTGCTTTCGGTCCTTGTCAAATCCTTTCGCATTGGCATTCTTCATAAACTTTTTGAACTACCTCATGATATAGGATTTCATCTTAGAATCTTCATTGTTTGAAGACTCATCAGTGTTATTGTTCTTGGCCTTCAATGCCATACTCTTACTTTTGCTCGATTTCCCGATCCTAGACAAACCCAACTTATAGGTTTACAGATTACCAACCAGCTTTGTCAAAGGAATTTTGTCAATATCCTTTGATTCCTCAATTGCGGTGATCTTGGCATGAAATCTCTTGGGTAGAGATTTGAGCACCTTTCTAACAATCTTAAGTTCGGGAATGGTTTCCCCAAGATTGAAGGCTAAGTTCACTATGTCCTTGAGCTTGGCATAGAACTCATCAAATGACTCATCCTTCTCCATCTTAATTTCTTCAAAGCTCATGGTAAGCCTCTAAAGCTTTGAATCCTTGACAACCTTGGTTCCTTCATAGGTTGTTTGGAGGATCCATGCTTCCTTTGCAGTTTCAGTAGAGGATATCTTCTTGAACTCCTCATTCATGACTGCACTAAATAAAGCATTCAATGCCCTACTATTGAAGTTAGCTGCCTTGATCTTAGCATCATCCCAATCTAGCAGCACTTTCTTAGGCTTGGTCCACATCTACAGCTTGCCACACTTTCTCATTTAAAGACTGCAAGAAATCTCTCATGCGTACTTTCCAGTAAGTATAGTTAGTGCCATCAAATAAAGGAGATATCATAAGAGACTGTCCTCTATCCATGACAAACATGGTTCAATGGATCACACAGTAAAGATTAACCCTAATCAAAGTGTGCTTGCTCTGATACCACTTGATAGGCCAAGAATGTATTGAGCCCTTTGGTAAATTAATCAATTAATTATCCAAGTAAATTAATTAGATTCAATTACACGCAATAAGCGTGGTAGCACAAAAAAATCACCAAATAACTAAATGTAGCAGAAATTAAATTGACACAGTGATTTGTTTACGAATGGGGAAAACCTACGTGGCAAAAACCCCACCGGGTGATTTTAAGATCACCACTCCCGAGAATTCACTATTATCATAACAAGCGGTTACAAGTAAAGGAATCCCAGTACCTTATACCAACCTACAGTTGAACCCTTACCTCAATACCCAATTGGACTTGTTCTGTAGTGACAATCTCTTCTTGTAATGCACGGCTCCTAGTACGTGACTAACCTATTTGATGCGCGGACCCCAATACGTGGCTTACTCACCAACTTGAGAAAGATGTTGGCTGCAAAATCCTTCAATTCATCACATGATGAAGATCACAAAGCTCCTTCTTTACAAAACCCTACGGTGTACAAACACAACAGCTTCTTCAAGAGAAAGATGAATTAGGACAAATTCTGTCTTCGGTCACAATTTGCATGAACATAACTTTGCTTCACACTTGCACAACTTTTGATAGCCCTTAAAATAATCCTTATATATGTTTAGGGTTGTGAGAAAAAAAAGCTCAAACATGTATTTACAGATTGGATTGAAATCAGTTCTAAAAAACTGAATTTCATAAACCTTGATAAATAGCTTATCTATCAAGTTGGCTGTCAAGTATCGTGCTTCAGCAGCTTTTTAAACCTGAATAGATACTATCTGTTAAGCTTTAAAATCCAACACTTCTTCACTTGCTTCTTGGACAGACTTGCATGGCTTTAACACTTAATCTTGAAATTTTGTTCCTTGAAGTATTAAACACATCCTAGATCTACCCAATTACAAGTAAAGTGCATTTTTTCAAAGGATTGGCCAATTCTAATTTGACATATGTTCCTAACATTAAATCACATATGTCCTAATATGACTCATCCGACCCACAAACCATACGAGCCAATCTTTTTCGTGTGGGTCGAGCCTTAAAAGATAGCAACCCATTAGTTTTCCCATTATCCACGTGCTTAGCCACCAATTTCGAACTGAGCCTTTCTTCATTCGAATTTGAGTTATCCAGAAATACATCTTCTTTTACATTCAAATTTGGATGCCCTTCCTTTTCTGAATTTGTTTCAACCCCATTACCTTCGGCGTTTAAATTCGAGTGAAGATTATCACTCCCAATCCAATTTGTATCTAGCCACTCCATATCTATATCCAATTTGCCATTTTTCTCAGACATGATATCCCCTCTTCCATGTTTCTCGGAAAAAACATCCCCCCTATCTAGAGCGATCCCGAAAATTTTGAAAATTCCTTCTTCTCAACTTGCATGCACTATAGGGTTTATAGGATGTCTATTTTCCTTCCTCGTTTCCTGGTCACTCCTCGAGAAGTATGAGTGATCTTAATCTCGCATAGACAGTACCCCAGGTTGGCCACCACTTGCTTTTCGCCACTCCCATACTGGCATGTTACTTCCTCTCCCTTCTTTGTAAAAGTAAAATAACAAGCACAATGCTTGAGATCATGGCCCAATAATCCACAAAAATGGCAGAATAAAGGCAACCTCTTATACTTGAATGTAGCTTGAATTCGTTGTCCATCTGAACCAGATAGGAGACCCCTTTGTCTGATATGCTTAGATGATATTTGTTGCTGCCTTTACCAATGGCCTGCGGAAAGGGAAGTATTTTTTCTCCTTATACAAAAACGACCCAAAAACCATGTTAGATGTACTTTACCGAGCCACTAAATACATGAATGCAAAAGATGCATTACTGGCTCGAGAGGAAAAACCCAAGAAGAGGGATAGGTAAGAAGATGTGCGGCAGGATAGAGGATGGGAGACGACTAGAACCGGAGATCAATGGGAGGATAGGCGCTCCAAACCACCCACTAGAAGGTTTATGAATTTCACCTCGTTGACTACTCCGATCGACCAAGTCTTGTTACAGATTAAGGATGATATGACCTTGACGTAGCCTGGCATGTTAAAGGGAGATCCCAATAAGAAGTCTAGAGACAAGTATTGCTGTTTTCATTGTGATCACAATTATGACACATCTAAATGTTACAACTTGAAGCAACAGATTGAGGCCCTCATTAGACATGGGAAGCTACAACGGTTCGTTAGCAAATAAAGAATAGATAAAAACCCACCGCAAGAACTGGCTGGTAGGAGGGATGGCGAACGCCCCAAGCCACCCTTAGGTGACATAAGGATGATAGTAGAAGGCACCACAGTAGCTGGCTTGACCAAGAAAGCATAAAAAAACCTACCTTAGGATGGTCTAGAGTGTCTAGCTGACGGGACTTATCCTAAAGATGGCACGGGTGGACAACCCTATAATTGAGTTTTTAGAAGAAGATACTCAATGTCTCCACCATCTCCATGATGACACTCTTGTTGTCAGCATACAGATAGGAGACTACAACACCCATCATGTCCTCGTCGACAATGGAAGCTCGGCTGATATCCTGTATAACCCAGCGTTCCAATAAATGAGAATCGAGAAAGAATGACTCATACTAACCAATGCACCACTTGTTCGGTTTGGAGGCATGAAGGTATACCCCATTAGAGTAGTTACACTACCTGTGACAGTCGGAGATTACCCTCAACAGATCACCAAGGATGTGACCTTCCTTATCGTTGATTGTTCATTCGTTTACAATGCCATAATAGGCCGACCTACACTTAATTTGTGGAAGGCTGTGACTTCAACCTATCACCTGATGATTAAGTTCCCCACCAAATACGGGGTGGGAGAGGTACGTGGAGACCAAGTGGTAGCGCGTGAATGTTACATAGCAATGTTGGAGATGGACGATCATCTCCAGGCCCTGAGCATAGAAGAGCAACAGATGGTTGCAAAGCCCATTGAGGAATTGGTGGAGATACTCCTCAATGACTCTAAACCTGAATAGACAACCAGGATTGGCACCCTCGCCAGTTCACCCGCTCGTCAAGCGGTCACAACCTTCCTAAAAGGAAACCAGGATGTCTTTGCCTTGAGCCATGAAGACATACTTAGGATCGACCCTGCAGTCACGGTTCACAGATTAAACGTATGACCCTTTTCATCCACTAACCGCTAGAAGAAGAGAGTGTTTACTTAAGAACGAGACAAAGCTATAGTGGAAAAAGTTTGCGAGCTGCAATATGCAGAGTTCATAATGGAGGTATACTATCCCAACTGGCTAGCCAATGTGTTGATGGTTAAGAAAGCCAACGGGAAGTGGAGGATGTGTGTAGATTTCATGGACTTAAATAAAGCTTACCCCAAGGACAGCTACTCGCTCCCATGAATCGATGTCCTGGTAGACTCAACGGCGAGGCACCAGTTGTTAAGCTTTTATGGATGCTTTCTCTGGTTATAACCAGATTAAGCTAGGCGGGGCAGATTAGGAGAAAACTTCGTTTGTCACCAGTCAAGGCCTCTTCTATTATAAAGTAATGTCATTCGGTCTCAAGAACACAGGGTCAATGTATCAAAGGCTCATGAATAAGATGTTTGCGCACCAAATTAGGAGAAATGTCCAAGTTAACGTGGACGACATGCTGGTGAAAAGTTGAAGAGAAGATCATTATCTGGAAGACCTCAAGGAGACCTTCGACACACTTCACTCTTATAGCATGATGCTTAATCCCAACAAACGCACATTTGGGGTAACAACTGGAAAATTCTTAGGGTTCATGGTGTTGTAAAGAGGCATTGAGGTTGATTCGGACAAGATTCGGGCTATAATGGAAATGACACCACCCAAGAACGTAAAGAAAGTACAAAGCCTCAATGGCAAGGTAGCAGCACTGAACAGATTCGTATCGAGAGTGATGGATAAATGCCGGCCTTTCTTCCGCATGTTGAAGAAGTCCTTCGAATGGATGATCAAATGTTAACAAGCATTCAAGGACTTAAAAGAGTACCTCTTTTCCCCACTGTTGCTAAGTCCTTCCAAACCTGGAGAAGAGCTGTTTCTCTACTTGACTGTTTCCCCAGCTATGGTCAGTACCCCCCTAGTCAAAGAAATGGAGAACGTGTAGATGCCTGTGCACTACACTAGTTGAGCGCTTAGGGGTGTAAAGGAAAGATACCCCTCGATGGAAAAGCTGGCCTTCACCCTAGTTACCGTAGCTTGCAAACTTAAGCCCTATTTCCAGGCCTATACGGTGATTGTCCTAACGGATAAATCTCTACGGAGAGTAATGAGTAGTTCGAAAGCCGCCGGACGGATGGCATTATGGGCAATCGAGTTGAGTAAGTTCGACATACAGTATTGCTCGTGAATCACAATGAAGGGATAGGTAGTCGCTGACTTCATCGTGGAATTCACCAATATAGAAGGCCAAGGGGCAAAGAAGCGTCCTCAATGGAGTATCCATACCGATGGATCATTAAACAAGTAGGCTGGCGGTGTAGGAATAGTGATCCACTCCCTAGAGGGGAATGAGATCGAGTGCATGGTACACCTTGACTTCTTTACAACTAACAATGAGATAGAGTATGAAGCCTTAGTGGCAGGAATTAACCGCGCAAAAGTAGCAGGGGCCACTAGTGTAGTTGTTTATTGTGACTCTCAAGTAGTCACAGGCCAATTGAATGGTGATTATGAGTGCAAAGGCGAACAGATGAAGAAATACTTAGAGCAAGTGAGAAAGCGGGTAAGGGACGACCTTCAGGCCAGGTTTGTTCAAATACTAAGAAAAGAGAACAAGCAAGCAGACCGTTTTTCCAAGGCTGCATTGGTAGAACACATGCTTGTCTCCAGTAAGGTATTTTCTTTTGTTCAAGTTTCACCAGTGATAGATGGCCTTATTGTGCAGGAAATAGGTCTGAAAATCAACTGGACCACACCAATAGTCTTGTATTTGAGAGACGGCACACTACTCGATGGTAAGGGAGCTGCAAGGAAGTTGAAAGCCCAAGCGGCATGATTTGTCTTGATAAAAGACTTCCTGTATAAAAGAGGATTCTCCTAACCATACATAAGGTGCCTAAACACCAATGAAGTAGATTATGTCATGAGAGAAGTTCACGAAGGAGTTTGCAGAAATCATTCGGGATCACAGTTGTTATTACACAAGCTGATCTGATCAGGATACTACTGGCCTACCATGCAGAAGGATGTCGTAGCTTATGTTAAAACCTGCAACAAGTGTCAAAGGTTCGGTAACATCGTTAGATAGCCAACAGAGGAGCTCACTTCAATGACGACCTCAAGGCCTTTTGCTTAGTGAGGGCTGGACATCATGGGCCCATTCCCAACGGTAATAACACAACTTAAGTTCCTAGTTGTTGATGTAGATTACTTTACCAAATGGGTGGAAGTTGAAGTACTAGCCACCATCATGGAGAAAAATGTACGAAGCTTTGTCTAGAGAAACATTATCTACAAGTACGAAATCTCTAGAGTCCTGGCCTTGGACAATGAAAAGCAATTCGACAACAAATCATTCAAGGATTTTTGCTCACAATTGGGAATCAAGAATCATTACTCCTCGCCTGCCCACTCTCAGGCCAATGGGCAGGTTGAGGTCGCGAACTGATCCTTGCTCAAAATCATCAAGACTTGGCTCGAGAGGGCAAAGGGTATATGGCCAAGCGAGTTGCCAAGTGTACTATAGGCATATAGGATGACAATAAGAACACCTACAGGGGAGACACCCTTTTGACTAGCATACTGGAGTGAAGCTATTATCCCCACTGATATCAGACTCACAAGCTTCAAAGTAAAGAATCATGATCAGAGTAGAAATGATGAGGCCATATGCCTACAGCTGGATCTAGACAGGACAACAGTGAAAACACCTGCAGGGGAGACACCCTTTCGAATAGCATATGGAAGTGAAGCTGTTATCCCCGCTGAGATTGGACTCACAAGCTTCAGAATGGAGAATCATGATGAGAGTAGAAATGATGAGGCCATACGCCTACAACTGGATCTAGTGGATGATGTTAGAGAAGTAGTCGAGTAAAGGTTAGCACGATATCAGGACTTTATGGCCAAGCACTACAATTCCAGAGTTAGGCACAAGTACTTTCAAGTTGGAGACCTAGTCTTGAGAAAAGTGACGAGCGCTACAAGAAATCCCTCCCAACGAAAGTTAGGGCCCAATTGGGAAGGACCCTATAGAATCACTTCGTGGCAGAGGAAAGGCACCCATCACCTAAAAATACTCGATGGTAAAAAATTGCATCACCCATGGAATGTCAAGCACCTAAAGAAATATAACTAGTAGATGATACAGCATACAGACTACCACTCCTTATTACCAGTTTTTTTAGTATCTTTATTTACAATATTTTTTGCCCAAGAGACAATTTTAATATAGTTTTTAGATAGTATGTGTTTTATGCATTTGTTTTACCATAATAAGAGGAGTTATTCAGCAACACTATGTGCAAATGTTTGCTTTGTAACAAGGGTGCGCATACGTTTGTCTTTATTAGACGGATCAAGGGACCTAGGAGGTAACTTGAGGTCAAATAAAATCTACCAAGTCCAACCCGTAAGGTGGACGGACCACGTATACCTTGAAAATCTACTAAGCCCAACATATAAAGTGGACGGACCACAATTACCCTAGAATATTCTTATTCAAATTGATGGGTTGAAAAACCCTAACAAGTTTCCTAAAATCTATAAAATCGAAAGGTACCTGGTCCTTAAAATATCCTAAGTCCTACCTACAGGGTAGACCGACGACCACAGATACTGACGGGTACCCAGTCCTCAAAATATCGTAAGTCCTACCAGTAGGGCAGACTAATGACCACGGATACTGTTGGGTACTTGGTCCTAAAAATATCCTAAGTCCTACCTATGGGGTAGGTCGACAACCACGGATATCGATGGGTACTTGGTCCTCAAAATATCCTAAGTCTTACCTACGGGGTAGGCCGACGACCACGGATACCGATGGGTACCTGGTCCTCAAAATATCCTAAGTCCTACCTACGAGGTAGACCAACGACCACGGATACTGACGGGTACTTGGTCCTTAAAATATCCTAAGTCCTACCCACGGGATAGACAGATAACCGTGGATAACGACGGGTACCTAATCCTCAGAAATTGACTTAAGTTCTACGAAACGGATGAATAGATTAAAATAGAAAGGGATCACTCATAGAAAAGGCATATTAAAATAGGAAGTGAAACCAAATGCAAGAGAAAGATATAAAAGAAAGATAATAGATAAAAGCCCATAAAAGGCAAAATGTTTACATCAAAGCCTAAAAACAAAAGGGCACTCGCTATTGTCTAAAAATAAGATAGAATACATAAATACAAGTTGAAAATTAAAGAAGACTAAGATGGAGGAGCATCCATAGCAGTTGGTCCACAATGTTCTGGGGAGACAGGACCAAAGGGGCGACGAGGCCTTCGGGATCGGGCTAGGCGATGACCACATTGTCGTCCTTCAAGTCCTGCTCCTCCGTGTGAGTGGAATCATTAGACTCTTCACTGATGGTATCACCACCCCCAGGAGTTGTCGGTACCACGTTGTCAAGATTAATCTTAGATAGATCAAGGTTGGGGTAGACGGATCCAACTTACTTTAAGCAATCGTTGAATTCGTCACCATAGTAGATGCCTCAAACATCGATAAAGGGTTGAAAAACCCTGAATTCTACCATGGTGTCGACCTCGGCCTTATCCATTTGTTCATGGAGGGTCGTCAATTCTGTTGTCAAACTAGCTTTCACCTTCTTTGCTTATTCTCAAAGATAGGACTCCTCCTTCAATTTAGTAGTAGTAGCCGTCAACTCCTTATTGAGGATGTGGACAGCCTCCTTGTACTAGTCCTATTCCTTACTCTCAATCTCCTAACACTTTTGGTATCGACGGATCATAGCCTCATGGGCAATACACTTGTCTTGAAGTGCCCTTATACGCACCAACGCCTAAATCAAGACATCCATCAAAAAAAGAAATGACAAAGAGCGCACAAAAACATAGCTTAAGAGAAACATACACTAGACAAGTCAAAGAGGCCCGACGCCCCCTAACTCCTCCATGGTCTGATCGGCATAAGGATCCAAGTTCGTCTCCTTGATGATTGAATCAACCATCTCGACGGCGTGGTCCTTGTGCATAAGCAACCGGCGAACAGCGCCTTGAGCGACGGGACCCTTCCTCATCATCAACCCTTTATCAAACCTATGGCTAGGTTTGGGGGGCGACGGCTGTTTCGGCTGCTTCTCACCGACGGGGGTGCCAGTCCCCTTCTTGTGTGGACGGTTATCTTTGTCGTTGTTCTTTTGTTTCAATGTCCCCTTAGCGACGACCTTGGAAGCCGATGCCAAGGACCTTTCTTTTTGCTATTGCTTGCATGCCGTAGCAAATTGCCGTACCAGTGCCTTTTACCTCCCTGCTTCCATCTCTGCTAAGGAAAAGAATAGACATTAGAAAAGTAAAAGACCGATGACAGGAAGCGGACAAGGAAATAAAAACTTACGTCCGCAGGAGAAGACATTTAATCTACGAGCTGTAAGGGACGGTTTAGGACCACCGCAATAGGCAAGGAGGGTGTCTGCAATGATGAGGTCTTTCCATTTCCTTTGGCTCAAAGGGATCTCTAGTACACGAAGGACGAAAGCCTTTTGCTCATCGGTTATTTGTGGACGAACCTGAGCTGAAAGAAGAGGAAAAATGGATGATGTTAAATACATGACAAAAGGAATAAAGAAAGGATAAAAAAAAGGCAGACAGTGTCACACCTGAATCCCTTACAATACCCTATGGATTGTTAAACCTGTAGGGCATGCTGTCCCACTCCTCCTATCTGCACACCTAGTCCGTCCCTTGGACAAAGAAATATCTATTCTTCCAATTTCTATTTGAATCAGGCATGTCCGACACTAGCTTGAGTAACGTCTTCCTCGGTAGGAAGTGATAGATTCCTTGGGACCAGGGGATGTTCTGGGGTCTATAGCAATAGAAGAACTCGTTGAGGGTAAGCTGACGGTTCCCACCACTGAGCTGACCCCAAATTACTTCAGCTCCAATGAATATTCTCCAAGCATTAGAAGCTATTTGGCTGACAGATAAGCCCAAGTAGTTGGGCAACTAACAATGTAATTCTGTCAATGGCAATCTCAATCCTGCAGCGAACATGGCGTCATACATGCCAATGTCCACAGTCTTCCTAGAATATCACTGTTCAAACTTTTTGGGCAAATGGATTGGGATATTCTTGGGGATTTGGTAATGGTCACGAAGGGTGTTGAACACCTTGCTGGACATCGTTGGATAAAAGTCATTAACTGTCCATATCGAATGGAGAATGAAGGGATAGACACCACCATTGTTGACGCCCGACCTTGATCGAGAGCAGAAAAAGACCATCGTTGTTGTCATGGGCCTTCGTTTGACCACCCGTCGTGGCAACGCTCCCACGCGCGCTGGGGGCTTGTTGGAGGCTCCTCTTGATGGTCAGTGTGTGTGTTTCGCATGAAGCTAGCACTCGTTGACAATTCTCTTAAGTGTTTAAACTTAAATCCAATCATGCCTGAAGTTCTCGGACCGGATGATGTGGATTAGTTAGCACTCATTGGCAATTCTTTTAAGTGTTTAAATTTACATCCAATCAGGCCTGAAGTCAGATGATTTGGGTTAGTTAGCACTTATTAGCAATTCTCTTAAGTGTTTAAACTTAAATCCAATCATGCCTTAAGTCCTCGGACCAGATGATTTGGGTTAGTTAGCACTCATTGGCAATTCTCTTAAGTGTTTAAACTTAAATCCAATCATGCTTGAAGTGCTCGGACCAGATGATTTGGGTTAGTTAGCACTCATTGACAATTCTCTTAAGTGTTTATACTTAAATCCAATCATGCTTGAAGTTCTCAGACCAGATGATTTGGGTTAGTTAGCATTCATTGGCAATTCTTTTAAGTGTTTAAACTTAAATCCAATCATGTCTGAAGTCCTTGGACTAGATGATTTGGGTTAGTTAGCACTCATTGGCAATTCTCTTAAGTGTTTAAACTTAAATCCAATCATGCCTGAAGTCTTCGGACCAGATGCTTTGGGTTAGTTAGCACTCATTGACAATTCTCTTAAGTGTTTAAACTTAAATCCAATCAGGCTTGAAGTTCTCGGACCAGATGATTTCGGTTAGTTAGCACTCATTGGCAATTCTTTTAAGTGTTTAAATTTAAATCCAATCAGACCTGAGGTCAGATGATTTGGGTTAGTTAGCACTCATTAGCAATTCTCTTAAGTGTTTAAACTTAAATCCAATCATGCCTGAAGTCCTCGGACCAGATGATTTGGGTTAGTTAGCACTCATTGGCAATTCTCTTAAGTGTTTAAACTTAAATCCAATCATGCCTGAAGTTCTCGGACCAGATGATTTGGGTTAGTTAGCACTCATTGACAATTCTCTTAAGTGTTTATACTTAAATCCAATCATGCTTGAAGTTCTCAGACCAGATGATTTGGGTTAGTTAGCATTCATTGGCAATTCTTTTAAGTGTTTAAACTTAAATCCAATCATGTCAGAAGTCCTTGGACTAGATGATTTGGGTTAGTTAGCACTCATTGGCAATTCTCTTAAGTGTTTAAACTTAAATCCAATCATGCCTGAAGTCTTCGGACCAGATGCTTTGTGTTAGTTAGCACTCATTGGCAATTCTCTTAAGTGTTTAAACTTACATCCAATCATGCCTGAAGTCTTCAGACCAGATTATTTGGGTTGGTTAGCACTCATTGACAATTCTCTTAACTGTTTAAACTTAAATCCAATCGTGCCTGAAGTCTTCGGACCAGATTATTTGGGTTAGTTAGCACTCATTGACAATTCTTTTAAGTGTTTAAACTTAAATCCAATCATGCTTTAAGTTCTCTGACTAGATGATTTGGGTTAGTTAGCACTCATTGACAATTCTCTTGAGTGTTTAAACTTAAATCCAATCATGCCTGAAGTTCTCGGACCAGATGATTTGGATTAGTTAGCACTCATTGGCAATTCTTTTAAGTGTTTAAATTTAAATCCAATCAGGCCTGAAGTCAGATGATTTGGGTTAGTTAGCACTTATTAGCAATTCTCTTAAGTGTTTAAACTTAAATCCAATCATGCCTGAAGTCCTCGGACCAGATGATTTGGGTTAGTTAGCACTCATTGGCAATTCTCTTAAGTGTTTAAACTTAAATCCAATCATGCCTGAAGTTCTCGGACCAGATGATTTGGGTTAGTTAGCACTCATTGACAATTCTCTTAAGTGTTTATACTTAAATCCAATCATGCTTGTAGTTCTCAGACCAGATGATTTGGGTTAGTTAGCATTCATTGGCAATTCTTTTAAGTGTTTAAACTTAAATCCAATCATGTCTGAAGTCCTTGGACTAGATGATTTGGGTTAGTTAGCACTCATTGGCAATTCTCTTAAGTTTTTAAACTTAAATCCAATCATGCCTGAAGTCTTCGGACTAGATGCTTTGGGTTAGTTAGCACTCATTGGCAATTCTCTTAAGTGTTTAAACTTAAATCCAATCAGGCTTGAAGTTCTCGGACCAGATGATTTCGGTTAGTTAGCACTCATTGGCAATTCTTTTAAGTGTTTAAATTTAAATCCAATCAGACCTGAGGTCAGATGATTTGGGTTAGTTAGCACTCATTAGCAATTCTCTTAAGTGTTTAAACTTAAATCCAATCATGCCTGAAGTCCTCGAACCAGATGATTTGGTTAGTTAGTACTCATTGGCAATTCTCTTACATGTTTAAACTTAAATCCAATCATGCCTGAAGTCCTTGGACCAGATGATTTGGGTTAGTTAACACTCATTCAAAATGCTTGTAAATGTTTAAACTTGTGATTCAATTATGCTTGGAATCCTTAGACTAAACGATTTAAATGGGTCAGTATCACAATGTCACGCTTATAGATATTTATATAACTTTTAAGTTATGCTTGAATGCCTGTGGTTATGGATTGAATTTAAGTTAACTTGTAGTATGTCCTGTTTAGAAGATATCATGACGTAGGAAACAAAAGAAAGTTATCTTCATTAATAATAAAAAATTTGTGGTACATTTCTTTAAAAAGAAACTACAGACAACAAAAAAAAATATATACAGAAACAGTTAAAATCCTCTAGACTAAGCCTTCATTTTAGGGACCTCTGGGTCAGCAGTTTGGTCGGGTTGAGAGAGAGTAGCATCTAAGGCTTTCCCTGCAGGATTCAAAGAATCTTTCTTTTTATCCTGACCATTAGCCTTGCCCTTGAGAGCTTCAACCTCCTTTCCTTTGCTAGCATCTTGGTGGAAGCTTTTTGGAGCTTCTAAGGGAGCAGAAGGGACTTGTTCCGCCTCTGGCTGCACAGGTACTTGAATGGCTTACTCGGGATGAAAGGAGTCAGGATCTGAGAGTTCGCGAATGTCTGGGTTGTAATAGATGCTCTCAGGTCGCCTCAAATTAGAGTCCATAGGGACCCCAGCAATATCAAGGGCTTTACCCCAAGAGACGTCACAATAGTCCCTGCATACAGTGGAAAATTCCTCTGTAAGTTTGGCTTGAGTCTCCTCCATCCCCAGTGTATAAGCAGCTTGCTTCTCAACCTCGGCTGCCTCCTTGACCAGTTGGGCAGCCTCCCTGGCTTTCTGAAGTTCTTCACGAAGTTCCGTCACCAGTTGCTTCTCTGTTGACAGATTTATTTCGTTGTAGTGCAACTACTTACGAATGTCTTCGAACTGCTTCTTAGTTGTCTTTAAGCCTGCTTCAGCGCTGTCTCTCACCCTGACTACTTCTTTTAACTGCTCGGCCATCTTAGAATGATTTTATTTTAGGGCGCCTAGCTCTACCTCAACCTCAGATTGAGCGTCGAAGGCCGCCTTGGTCTTGCTACGGCAACTCTTGACCCAGTCTTCGGCCACGAAAACTTGTTGTGTAATCTACATGACAAAATAAATTTTTTTTTACCTTTAATATAAAACAGTAAAAGCTTGTGAAAATAATCAAGTACTTAAATAGAGCGATGAATTAAGTCACTTACCATGGCCAGATCCATTTTGAGGGATAGAAAGAGCTCTAGTTGACTGAAGCCCCTATAAGCTTCCATGTCTTTTGGGAGGAGGAGTGGCTGCTCCAAGGCTTCGGTGACGTGACCTGTATGCCCCCCACGATAATGCCTAATGGAGGAGTCCCATGTAATGGGTACATCGTCCACCTCCAATTTAGGAGACCAGATGCGTGTTGGACGGTGTACTTGAGCCACAAGAAGCTCCTCTCGACTGTTAATGGAGTCGGATCTCCTACTCCTTTGGTCCTAAGACTGTTTTTGCTATTTGCTTCCTTTTGGAGGGCCTACCTCACCCTCCTCAGGAGCATTCTGGTGTCTCTTCCTCCTCAGCGCGAGGTTAGCAGGAAGCTGAGGAGGTGGAGAAGAAGGGTTCACTAGGGGCTTAGACTTGTTGGCCTCTTGAGAGGAAGGCCCCTTATTCCTCGCCTTCATGAGCTCTTTTAAGCTTGGGAAAGATTTTGGAGCCATCTCTTCCTCGTCGTTATCAGAGGAACCCTCCACGTAGCTTATTATAGGGGCAGGAGTTTAGACGCATGAATACCCGTCTGCTTCTTCCTCGGCTTCCGATATCACGATAGCCTCTACTTGTGTTTCTTCCTCCTCAAACTGAAACTTGTCAATTTCTTCTTCAAGTGAAAAGGAAGATGCGGCTCCTTCCTCGGCTGCTTGTCCAAGAGGCACTTGCTAAAGTGGCTGGACGGCCAAGGGAATGCCCTGTGGGATTGGATGAGCAATTGGGGGAAGATCGTGAGGGGCCAAAAAATGGGGCCGAGACACGTCTATACGAGCTAAACGATAGTTTTTTGCCCAGATAGAGTTGCCAACGTCTAGAAAAGTTCTCGAGATGGGCTCGTAGTCCAAAATTAGGTGAACGGCTCGGAGTTGTCCGTCGTCGTTCACAAAAAATTGAGACCTCAATAGGTAGTTGAGTGCGGTCACGTTGATTAAGCTAATCCGATGGTTCACTTATGTTTTATTTGTTAAACAAAAAAACCAAACAATTAGAAACTTGAATTCAATATAAAAAAAAAAAAAAAAAAAAAAAATCATTTTGATATAGCAAAACAAGGTCGAGGAAAAATAACTTAAATCTAATGTTAGAAAACCTAAATCTAAGGTATCCCACCTGGCTCTCCTAACTAGGTTGGGCAGGGAAGACCGTCATGCCAAGACCTTGACATAATGAGGTAGTCATCCTTTATCCCTTTGTTAGACTTGAGGAGACAAGAAATGAGCTTGACGGTATCGGAGCGGGATTTAACGTAAAACCCCGCCCCTTTTTGTTGGTGGCCTTCGTATAGGTGGACTACATCGTACCAGGTTAGGCCCAATCCTAGGTATCAGTCCAGAGCATCAACTGCTCCTAAAACCCTAAAAAAGTTAGGTGTGCACTGGTGGAGACAAAGCCTATCGGCATGTAAGTAGTCTCTTGTTATCCTACCCATGGGAATAGTCATTCCTCCCTCTATGAAGGCTATCACTGGGATTATGACTTCTCCCACCTCTCGATCGAATGCTAATCCCTCCGGGGAATAGTATCGTATTGACACCTCTTGGGGTATGTGATACTTTTCTTTGAACATTTTTATCAATGCAAGGTTCTTCACTAAACGCTCAAACCTACCCATTTCGAATAAGTAAAAAAAAGAGAAGCACACTTGGGGTGGCAACGGGGTAGTGGAGAATGGCTGGCCGAGGAGGTTGTCCGAGGAAATAAAGAAAAATTTGAAGTTAGAACTTACGTGAACTAGAGCAGGAACTGGTCTTCGAAATTCTTGATAGGATCTTTGAAGATTTTTTGAAAGTGTGACAGGTAATCTGATGTATGGTATGAGTTTGAATATTTGAATGCTCTAGAGATTCTGAACCGTGATAAAGGAAAGAGAGAATAATACTCTTGTGAGCCTTTATATAAGGGACTGAAAACGAGAGAGATTTTATCCCGCCCAAATCTTGAAGGGAAATATGGTCCGTTGGATCAAAATCCCTCCGTTAGATGCCAGAGACATAACGCCGACCAAAATACTTAATGACGTTTTGCAAATCCCGAAGCATCAGAAGCAAAGGCGAAATGACTAAAATGACATCCATACATGTGTTAGTGTGAATGTCTTTACAGTTTTTAATGATGATTACATTATCAAGTCAAAATTATATTTTTTCTCCTCAGGTGAAAAAGAAAAATTAAAATTTTGAGGGGTCATTATGTGGGCAAAAGCTTGAACTTTTATATTGGGCCTTAAGCCCTATTTACTAATGGGAATATATCCGAGGAGGAGCAAGTGACTAAGGAGGCCCTAGGATAGATAGTCGCATCTGGAAAGAATGTAGGGCTGAGGTTCGAGGAGGGCAGCCTCCACAGACTAGACGAGTAACAGTCGAACAGGCATTTGGGTGACTTGGGTAGTCTTCCAAGATACTCAAATGATGAAGATAGACTTTAGGCACGTACGGAGAAGATAAGGATACATAAATATCTTAGGGAAAGGCTGCCACCACCGCATTAAAATGGACTACAGCAACTTTTCTAGCCGCATTAATGTGGAGAAGACCTCTGAACAGTGTTCTTAACCACTACCGTTCACAGAGAGTCAGAGAAGATGCTTGATAAGACACATACTTGAGTGCAGAGTTGGATGATGAACAGTTGTATGAATGAGATGGCTTGGAAAACTCTATATAATGTGAAAGACCCCCCATAAGAAGAGGATTGGAAAATCAGTAAAGGATAAGAGAAAGAGAATTACTGTAGCACAGTGATGAACTACCTTCCAAAAATAGTAACTTAATCATCAAACTAACCCCTCAGACGTACATTTCATTCATAATTACGTATACTTTCCTACTCGAACACAATTGTAACCTTATTTAACCATTAGCCAATCCGCTAAAAGCTCAGTTCTTACACCCATTCTCTACAAATTTATTGTATTGTGCTCATTGGGCTTATAACCCAATTCTTCTGGGTTTGGGTCACGAATTGTGACCCTACAATTATATTACTCATAAAAAATTGGCTAGCCCAATTACAATTATCGATAAGATAATGGAAGGTTAAAATGTCAAAATTAAAGTGGAATACAGTCGAAAAGTTTATTATTGGGCTCCTTTGGTGCAATTAGAACTTCCCAGTGTGCTGCCTAAACTACCTATTGTGATTTTCTTCTTATTCTCATAATTTAATTTTCTAGGCTTATCATCAGAATTTTTTTAGTTCTTAAGTTGATAGTTAAAGAACATAGAGATGTTTTATGGTTAGTGTTATCTGGTTTTTTAAATAATGCTGCGCAAAACAATATGTTTGAAAAGAAGAATAAGCACAAATATGCATGAGCGTATATTATTACTTAAAAAATAGAAGCATATTAAAATTTCTACCTAATTAGTTATATATTACTAATGGTCACTTTTATATTCCTATCAATGCTTCAAAAATCAATATTATCATTCAAATAGATGGACTCAAGCTGAATGGTAACACCAATCACCTTCAATTCAATTATTCCTAGACTATTGGTTTTCGTAGGAATAAGATTTAGTATGACGAAAAAGATATGCAAACCACCATAGTACCTAAGATTGGGGTGGGTGTGGGGGGGGGGGGGGGGGGGGGGGTTGGGGGAGGGGGATGCTTAAGAAAATATGGCCTAATCCCAATGAAACCAATTCTCTTTCTTTCAATTTCCATGCTTGGCAAAGTTTCAATTCATTGTCCAATCTCTTTGGGTGGGCGTATGTTTTTGGGCATTAAGACACTGCTGGTTGCTGATGATGTGGCAATTTTGCAACTCTAGATGGCATTTTGATTGTTTGTTAATTTCATAACAAACAACTCAAGCCTTTCAATTGCCTTTTTGACAATATCTAAATTACCCAAGCTCCACAATCCATCGAAGCATTTTCTATCTCATGTATGGTCCAAGTAATAGTTATTAAAATTTAGACCAAAAAGGAAGAATTTGCAAATTAAGTCTTGACATACCTAATTGGCAGATCTGTGTATAAATTTAGACCAAAAAGAGTTCTTGGAGCACCTATATAAGGGGAGGAAAAAAGTAGCAATAATTGCTGATATAGAACACACTCAAAAGATCAATAAGTACTTCACTGCAAAGACATTGTAGATTTTAAGAAATAAGTATAACATCCAAATGATGAGGTGAACAACTTAATAGAAAGCTAGATTTAAAAGTGTAGATGTAATATTCTAATAAATACAGAACCATAATCCTTTGCCAACTGAGAAGGTATGGGAGCCAAAGAAGACAAAGGCAGAACTCATGTAATTTTTCAATTCAAAATTATTGCAAAACACTTTTATATATTTATTAAGACTATAATAAAAAAAACACTATTAGATAGGGAAAATGATGAAAATGATAAATATTAGATATTGCATGGCCAAAGACATCACCTGGTAGCCATGTCATCAAAATGTGCCTAGGTTGTTTCACACCTTAGTGCAAAAGCAACAACCTATGAAGGATTATTCAAAAAAAAAAAAAAAAATTGTTAGGAATTAAATGCCCAAACAACAAAAATTAGACAATGGAATAAGAGGAAATTGTGATTTTCATAACTGTTATAAGCAACTTGAGCATTGTAAGCTTAAGATAAACATGACCCTTTTTGTGTGAATAAGGAATGCTATTGGAATTTGCATCTTTTATTTGATTGAGGAAGTTGCCAATAGTGAAGAGACCATTTACATTTAAGGTTCAAGGGTTATCGGAGCTGGTTGTTATGTGTTTCCTATAGTCTAGGTTTTTGCCTATGGAATGGAAATAGATAGTAAAACTGACTATTTGATAATACTCTGCTTACATTGGCCAGGATTGCATGGTACTTTTTCATGAATTTTTTTATGTCCAAGATGTTGCTTGATTTCAACAATAATGAAGAGATGTTGAAAGACTAAATTTTGAAATAGACTGATAAAGACGATGAGAGTCTTAATTTGTTGATCTAAATCCATGAAGCTAGGCTATCAGAATTCTATCTAATTAGTTAAGCGGATGCAAAAGTCTATAGTGGCAGGGAAACAATAACCACTGATCAGCTAGAAGGGTTAAACATTTCTTTTTCCTTCTTTATGCTATTTATTGGGGTTAGGGGTGTGTTCAAAGTTTATTCAAAATCTTTGAAAAGTTTACCCGTCACTTGAAACCTTACAATTACATTTTGATGCACCAGAAGAAGAAAAGCCTTCGACTCTACTTTTCAAAAAAGAAAAGCTGTTGACTTTGGAGTTTGGACATAAGTACCATGGGAAAGGGTCAAGTGTGGATCAATAGCCAGAGAGTTAGAAGATACTTGAATATATATGCTATTGGACCTTATCTCCAAAAATGCCATAGGTCAACAGAATTCCTTGGTAACATATCAAACAATAACTTTAGTGCAAAGTGCAAACCCATGTCCAAACATATTAAAACAAATTATTGGCAGAACCTCTATATATCCGTATACATACTACAACTACCATTACCAATATATAATGCAGCAAATAAAATATATACAAACGAAAAGCAGAAATCAGCCAAACGGGGATGGTTCAATTTGTAAGGCTCGGGCATTTCATCTAATCCACTAAGTTCGAGGCTGGCCTAGCTTAGCTAACCCCATTTTTTTTTCTACCAAAAAAAAAAAAAAAAAAAAAAGCAGAAATCAGACATTGCAAAAAGAACTTCAAAAACCCATAAAAAAAAAAAAAAAAAAAAATCCCCATTTCTCTGTTTTCTCGACAACCAGCCAACTGGACTTCAACCAATAGAAGAAAGCTGAAATAATGACCCAAACAAAAAATATAAATGCTCAATTTTTCTCATCCTGTTTTATCGACAACCAAACAACGTTTAAGCAAAAGAAAACTCCTTGTTTCTCGGCAACCAAAAAAAATTTAAACAAATGAAAAAAAGCAAAATAATTCAAAGAAGGAGAGTACCTTCCATGGTTGTAAATCCAACCGTTAAATAAAGAAAACAAAGGCAAGAGAAATAGAGAGAGGGAATAACTTTAATGGCTATCAAATCTGAAATCTGAGCTAAAATCGGTTTTAGAAATCTTAGACGGTGCCCTTCTTTTCTTCATCACTCAACCTCCTTCAAAACCAATAACCCAAATACCTAAATTAATAACAATCAACCCAAAATAACAAAAGCTAAACCATATTTGATATCATTTATTGTTGTTAAATAATTCCTCTATCGGTAGTGTTTCAGGCGGAATATAACGGTGGCAGGAGCCTGGGCTGAAGGTAGATGATGGTCTGACGTGGTGGTGGCCTTCAAATCTCTCTTTGCCTTATGGACATTTTCTCTCCCTTATATTGCCCTTTAAGATTCTCTCCCCTTTCTCATCCAATTTTTTATTTGATAATTTGTCATATAAAGCTAAGTCGGCACCAAGATCAGAGCTTGCTGGATGGAGAAGATTAGTGCTTGAAGAGGCCAAAAAGGAGTGAAAGATCTCTATTCTCATAGGACCGGGGAAGCCAAGAAAATTCTGGTGTGCAAGGTGGATGTCAGGTTACTATCCTTATCCTTAAAACTCCACCTTCTCTTAGGAGGAACCCAATCAGACTACTCTTGCCAAAAATGATAAAATCGCAAGCAAAAAACTCATATCCTTTGTTCCTTTTTGTTTTGATGCCCTCTAATAGTCTGATGCTCAGGTTTGGTCTGTTTGGAGAGATAGAGAGAATGGTAAAGAGACATAATCAGAGAGAGGAGGTGAAGTGACGGAAAGAGTAGAGAAAGTAACGAGAGAATTTTGTGGCTTCTTTTTTTGGAGTTTGGATTGTTTTATTTCCACGGCATTCATCCATATTAAAATAGGAGAGAACTGAAGAATAACAAGCAGGAGAGGAGCCGACACCTTTCATCAGTATAAAAATCGTAGTCTCTTTGGTTTTCACAATTTGGCAGCAAAATCAAGGAAACTTTTAATTATGCAATAACTCACTTGACTAATTAAAAAAAAAAAAAAAAGGACGGAAAACTGAAAATTTAATCAAAATCTAATTGGATTTTCTCCTAACTTTATCTAATATATATATATATATATATATAGATTAAATTAAATATTTTAATGTATTTGTAGTGTCACATAATTATGGAGAAAAAAATGAAAAATTAATAATAGAAAAAAGACAGTATTCACTTGACGCAACTATAATATCTTGGACACTGCTTTATTATATAGAATATGATATGATTTGGACATGAAATTAGATAACATTCATGAAATAATTTTTTGATGACATTAATTAAATAACTAATTATTATATGATTTAATAATTCTCTTCTAATGTACTAGAGGTCTATTATTTCCACATAAAATGATTTTCAACATTCAAATAGGTTTTAGTTATAACTTATGTGAATTTCTGTTATTTTAATTAAGATTAACTTTGGGGTTCAAGCTATTACTAATAAAAACATCATTTATGATGTCCCCACGCCTATGTTCCTTTCCCACTATCTACTTATCATTAAGGGTCCGTTTGGTTGAAGGAGTGAAAAAGTGGGAGGATGAGAAATTAGTGAGAGGGTGGAAAAGTGAGAGGATAGAAAAAATTTGGTTTTCCCTCATATGTGTTTGGTTGAAGGGGTGGAAAAGTGGGAGGGTGAAATTTTTTTTTTTGTTTGGTTGGAAAGAAAAATGGGAGGATGGAAAATGTAATTTATATAAATTGACTATTATGTCATTGGGAAAGTGAGAGAGGGTAGGTGAGTGCAATAAAGTAAGGGTATTTGTGTAAATTACATCATTCAACATATTTTCCTTCCTATTTTCCTCCCAAATTGGTAGGATAAAAAAATGTGGGCCTGGAGGGATTATTTTCCTCCCCATTTTCTGTCTCTCTTGTTTTCTCTCCTGAACCAAACGGGAAAAAATGCTATTTTCCACCCTATTTTCCTCTCCCTATTCTCTATCCTCTCTGTTTTCACCACAACCAAACATACCCTAAAGTTAAGGGTAATTTGTTGAGAGAAAAAATGAAACAATTTAAAAATTCATATTCTAATTAAACTTTTTAAAAATTTAAGGGTTTAATTTGAAATCACCCAAAAATATTGAGGAATTGTGAAGTTTGTCAAAGTTTTTAATAAATGATAGTC
Source organism: Quercus rubra (assembly GCA_035136125.1). Lineage (NCBI taxonomy): Eukaryota > Viridiplantae > Streptophyta > Magnoliopsida > Fagales > Fagaceae > Quercus > Quercus rubra. Next base: position 6,948,532 of record CM068739.1, on the reverse strand, counting down.
ACTTGGCACAAAAAGAGTTTATCTACTTGGCATAGAAAAAAAGGTTGGTACTTGGCCCAATTATGACTTCTAAGCTTAATTTTAGGGTCTGTCTGGTTGAAATGGTGGAAAAGTAAGACAATGGAAGAAATTTAGTTTCCCTCATTTTGTGTTTGGTTGGAGATGGAAAAGTGGAAGATAGAAAAAAAAATGAGTTTGTATAAATGTACTCAAACGTCCTTGTTAAAAAATGATGCCTAATTAAAACAAAAAGTGGCAAATAATCCCCAAAAAAAAAAAAAAAAATTCAATCACCCAAATTTATTAAGAAAAATCATGCCTAGAAAAAAAGTTTAAAAAAAAAATTTCAAGTCTCGTTAAACCCAAAAAAAAAAAAAAAAAAAACACAGGTACACGCCTAGGGGCCAGGAGAGAAAAGATCTGAGTCCTACTAATTTTTCATCCTATCATTCTCTCTAACCAAACACCTAAAAAGTCAGTTTTCTCTCCCTTATTTTCTATCCTTCGTGAAGTGGGCACATTAAGTTTTTTACTTCAGCAACTTCAATTTTTTGCTTTCTTCTCCTCATAATTCCTTTGCCCTCATCAAAGCCAAAAAGATAAGTTGTGACTTGTGAGGTGGTGTTGTGTAGTGGAATGCAGCCTTTAGGCAATGATTTCCAGCCTTAGGCTATGATTTCTGAAAGTGGTAGTGAGTTTTTAAAGCAACTAAATGTGATAATGGACTTCTGGAAAAAAAAAAAGACTTATTTGGTCTGGTCTAATTTGATTTGATTATTTAAAGGGATCAAGAGAAAAAAGTAATTGTTGATATTAAGTTGTCTTTTTTCTTTTTTCTTTTTTTAATGAGCAATGGCCAAAAATATGTGATGTTGATTGTTGAGCAAGCACATGTGAGCTTGGAATCAACTTCAGTTTAATTCTTTTGGCTGGTTTTTCAAGATGTAACTGATTCTTGGAATCAATTTCAAGACAAGAGAAGATCTGTGATATTGAGCAAGCTCATTTGTGGATGATGCTATTGAACAGTGATGTGCAAGGTTGCATAGTGATGGACAAAACATATTGAAGGTTACCAGAATGTGACTCTAATACCATGCTGAGATAACAAGAAAAAGAAAGAATGAAATAAATTGATCCAATAAAAACTGTGTAATTTGTATATTATTTGTGTTTTCTATATGTCGAAATACATGATGAGACCTAGAGAGACCCTTGACTGAGCTAATGAATGTGTAAACTTTGATCTTGGCCTAGGGTGATCCTTGGCTGAGCTAATATAAAGGAAATTTCTCCTAATTTTTTCAAAATCAAGGATTTGAACGTATGCAAATTTAGGCTATACATCAATATATGGTATTTTAGAACATTAGCAACCACATTATGTATTATAAGTAAAAACTGCTGCTCTTGGCACTATGTTACACGTATTTTTGTTGTAAATCAAGTTTCTGAGACATGAATTGAAAAAATTAAAATTGTGTTTCAGAAATATAATTTTGATATTTTGTTATAATTGTGTTTTTGAAAACCTGATTTCAATTCGGACAAATTACCCTTTTAGTTTCATTAAGTCATAATAAAACATTGTAAAATAGTGTTTTGAAGACATGATTTTAAGGATGAAAAACACAATATATATAAAAAAAATAGTAAATTTTCTAAATAATTAAAAATATTTCTATTTAATAAGAATGTTTTTTAAAACTATTATTGAGCAAAAATGAACCTAGCTAGCTAGCGTTTACTAAAATGGTATGACACTTTTTTGATTAGTAGGTATTGCTCGGCCTTTCTATCAAAAATAAAAAAGTATTGCTAGGCCTAATTTGAGTAGCCCAAAGGTGAAGAAGAGAGTCAAGACTCCATAGACTATAGATATTTTTTATTTAAATGAATGTTTTCTATCCTATATTGTATAGAATTGGTTTTTGTAGTTTTGTTTGGCGGTGGGATAGTGTGGCCTTCCATCAATTAAATAAGGTGGGCAAACTTTAAACCTGCCCAAAAGACCAAAATATAAAAAATGATATTTGCCTTGAGAATCAACGTGGCATAAAAGTTTTTTCCTGATAAACCAATAAAAATATTGTTGGATTGTTTAAGAGTCATGCAACAAACAGATTTTTGTTTTTCATAACTTAACAAAAATAATAAGTTGCAATCATCCACCGTCACGTTTACACGTACTCTTGCTAACATAAAAATTTCATTCATATAACTATGTGCCAAAAGCATTCACATTAAAGGAGCTAAAAATTAAAATTTTTAGCAACTTAAAAATCTACTTTATCTATTTTAAACACCTTACTTTGCAATACATCTTACATAAAAATACTATTTTTTTTTTCCATTTCATTTATTAAAAAAAAAGAAAAAAAAGAACATCTATAAACACCAAAAGCAATCAGCCATTTCATTTAAGAAATATCAAAATATTTTTTATTATAAAATTTGAGCTATTTGCCGAAATTTTTAAGAATATTACCATTGTTGCAATATGTCTCTTGTGGAATGAGTTACTAAAAATAGTTTTTTTTTTAAAGCTTTTAAGATATTTATTGTGATTTTGAATAAAGTCTTTGGCTATTGAATACAAAATATGAGGTTTTAAATACCTTCTATAAAAAAAAAAAAAAATAGTATTTTAATTTAATGATAAAGAGCACCCTTGGTGCAGTGGTCACTCCACCATCCAATCCACCGTCCATTCCTCAAACTTGCACCCCACTTAACCACTCCCACTCTCTCAAAAGAAAAAGACCTTCGATCCAACTCTCTCCTCTTCCTCTTACTTCTTCCTTCACATCACAACCAAAGCATAACAAAAAAAAAAAACACATCCCAGAAAAACCCAGAAGCTCAAACTTGCTTCTTTGTCCAAAATACCACCAAAGAGATGAAAATGAAAGCGAAGGGCATTTTTGTAATTTTGGTACAGGTGGTGCTGGCAGTGGCAGTGGAGTCTAACCCAGACACGGTGACTAAGGTGAAGACGGTGCATGGCAAGAAGGGGTGTACCAAAGGTCAGGAGTGTAATCAGTGGTCACAGTTTTGCTGTAATGAGACAATCACTGATTACTTCCAAGTGTATATATGTTGTTTTGGCGATATATGGACATATGTGTGGAGTTGACATGCACACCTTTACATAGGCTAAAAGTTTTGTTTATGTAGATATGAACATTGGCGGCCAAAATGGCCAAATACCACATTTTTTGGAAATTTTTAGCAAAAAAATACTGTTTCGGAAATAAATGGCAAAGTACCACTTTTTCTAGAACTCGAGTTTCAGAAACTCGAGTTCCTCATCAGTTCTGCAACCGTGGCACTGCTAAGTTGGAATTTGTGCGATTAAAAAAAATTATGTGGTACTCGAGCTTGGTAAACTCGAGTAACATGCAACACAGTACTCAAGTATACCAGGCTCGAGTACCTTTTATAAAAATAAAAATAAAAAAATTACATAGTACTTGAGTTTGGTAAACTCGAGTACTATGTAAATTTTTTTGTTTTTGTTTTTGGTTTTTTTTTTTGCGGGGGGGGGGGGGGGGGGGTAATCAACAAATAAACATAAAGATAAAAATAAGTAGCTTTTTTTTATATTTTTATTTATTTAAATAGAAGCATTGTAAAATATAGAGATTTTAATTTCAAAATATGAATTTAATTTCTACATTAATTAAAACTGTTCATTATTTTCTCATAAAAATTGTTCATTGTTTTCTGTATAAACAATTTCTACGATTTTGCATAAAATTATTTTCTGTTCAGCATTATTTAAGAAATTGTTTGCTCTTTTTTTTGCATAAATTATTTTCTATTCACTATTTAAAAAATTGTTCACTGCTTTCTCATAAAACACCTAGTGAAATCCTGTTTTCTAAATTTAAACGCCAAATCTGAATGCTTTTTCATGTTTGATTTTCACAATAATCGAATCTATTTTTCTGCATTGATAAAATCTGTTTCTACATTAATAAAATTTTCTCTCTGCACATCATATTTACTGTATATTCAAATCTGCTTACTGCATTCATAAAATCTGTTTTTTGCATTAATTAAAACTGTTCACGTTTTCTCATAAAAATTGTTCACTGTTTTCTGCATAAACCATTTTTAGCATTCTGCATAAAATTATTTTCTGTTCAGCATTATTTAAAAAATTGTTCACTCTCTTTTATGTGTATATTATTTTCTGTTCACTATTTAAAAAATTGTTCGTTGTTTTCTCATAAAACACTTAGTGAAATCATGTTATCTAAATTTAAACGCCAAATCTAAATGCTTTTTCATGTTTGAATTTCACAATGATTGAATCTATTTTTCTGTATTGATAAAATCTGTTTCTACATTAATAAAATTTGCTCTCTACACATCATGTTTACTGTATATTCAAATCTACTTACTGCATTTATAAATTTTTTTTTTTTTTGTATTAAGTAAAGCTGTTCACTGTTTTCTCAAAAAAATTGTTCATTGTTTTCTACATAAACTATTTATAGCATTCTGCATAAAATTATTTTATGTTCAGCATTATTTAAAAAATTGTTCACTCTCTTTTATGCGTATATTATTCTCTGTTCACTATTTAAAAAATTGTTCGTTGTTTTCTCATAAAACACCTAGTGAAATCATGTTTTCTAAATTTAAACACCAAATCTGAATGCTTTTTCATGTTTGAATTTCACAATAATCGAATATATTTTATTGCATTGATAAAATCTATTTCTACATTAATAAAATTTTTTCTCTATACATCATATTTACTGTATATTCAAGTCTATTAATGAAGTTACTGCGTTAGATGATGAAAGAGATATTTCAGACTTCTCAGATTCAAGCAATGATGATTTTCAAAATTTCTACCTACGAACATTAGATGTTGTTATTAATGTCTACACGTTCTGCGTAATACAAAATGTTGTTAATGTTTGACAACTAATGATTATGTACATTCAACTTTTGCAAATTTAAATATTAATTGTTCATTAATTGTTGAGTTTACACGATTTTGTTAATTCAACGATTTCGAATTTTTCAACAAATTTGGATTATCAATACATTAGTACACAGTTTTCCATTTAATTTTCACGATTTTGTACATTTAATGAATTCAAACTTTTCAACAAATTCAGACTATCTGTACATCTAATGTAATTAATTTTCCATTAAATTTACTCAATTTGTTATGTTCTTCAATTTTCATTTGAATTTTCACGATTTTACACAATCAACAAATTCAAATTTTTCAACAAATTCGTATTATCTATACATCTAATGTACACAATTTTTCCTTGAGTTTTCACAGTTTTGTACATTCAACGAATTCAAATTTTTAAACAAATTCATATGATCTATACATCTAACGTACATACTTTTTCATTGAATTTTCATTATTTTGTACTTTCAACGAAATCAAATTTCTCAACAAGTCTAGACTATCTGTACATCTTATGTACACCTTCACGATTTGGTATGTTCATTGATTTTCCATCAATTTTTCTAGAATTTCTACATTCAACTAATTCGAACTTTTTTGCAAATTCGAATTTTTCGAGGCATTTACCATTAGGTGATTTATACGAATCATTCATTTTTCTTTCATGGAGTTTGTCCATTATTCATATGGTTACATATTTAAAAAAACACAAAAACCATTTAAGTGCAATAATTGCATTAATACTAAAAACAGTTTATGCAGAAAACAGTGAACAATTTTTATGAGAAAACAGTGAACAGTTTTACTTAATACAAAAAAAAAAAAAAAAAAAAATTTATGAATGCAATAAGAATATTCGAATATACAGTAAACATGATGTGTAGAGAGCAAATTTTATTAATGTAGAAACAGATTTTATCAATACACAAAAATAGATTCGATCATCATGAAATTCAAACATGAAAAAGCATTTAGATTTGGCGTGTAAATTTATAAAACATGATTTCACTAAGTATTTTATGAGAAAACAGCGAACAATTTCTTAAACAGTGAACAGAGAATAATTTACGCAGAAAAGAGAGTGAACAATTTTTTAAATAATGCTGAACATAAAATAATTTTATGCAGAATACTAGAAATAGTTTATGCAGAAAATAGTGAACAATTTTCATGAGAAAACAGTGAACAGTTTTACTTAATGCAGAAAATAATTTACTTTGTGAACAGTTCTACTTTCAACTAATTTGAACTTTTTTACAAGTTCAAATTTTTCGAGGCACTTACCATTAGGTGATTTATACGAATCATTCATTTTTCTTTCATGGAGTTTGTCAATTATTCATATGGTTACATATTTTAAAAAACACAAAAACCATTTAAGTGCAATAATTGCGCCAATGCTAAAAACAGTTTATGTAGAAAATAGTGAACAATTTTTATGAGAAAACAGTGAACAGTTTTACTTAATGCAAAAAAAAAAAGATTTTATGAATGCAGTAAGCAAATTCGAATATACAGTAAACATTATGTGTAGAGAGCAAATTTTATTAATGTAGAAACAGATTTTATCAATGTAGAAAAACAAATTCGATTATTGTGAAATTTAGACATGAAAAAGTATTTAGATTTGGCTTTTAAATTTAGAAAACACGATTTCACTAGGTGTTTTATGAGAAAACAACGAACAGTTTTTTAAATAGTGAACAGAAAATAATATACGCATAAAAGAGAGTGAACAATTTTTTAAATAATGCTGAACAAAAAATAATTTTATACATAATGCTAGAAATAGTTTATGCAGAAAATAGTGAACAATTTTTATGAGAAAAAGTGAATAGTTTTAATTAATGCAAAAAAACAGATTTTATGAATGTAGTAAGCAGATTTGAATATACAGTAAATATGATGTGCCAAGAGAAAATTTTATTAATGTAGAAACAGATTTTATCAATGCTAAAAAATATATTTAATTATTGTGAAATTCAAACATGATAAAGCATTCAGATTTGGCGTTCAAATTTAGAAAACACGATTTCACTAGGTGTTTTATGAGAAAATAGTGAACAATTTTTTAAATAGTGAATAGAAAATAATTTATGCAAAAAAGAGAGCGAACAATTTCTTAAATAATGCTGAACAGAAAATAATTTTATGCAAAATCGTAGAAATTGTTTATACAGAAAACATTGAACAATTTTTATTAGAAAACAATGAAAAATTTTAATTAATGTTGAAATTAAATTCATATTTTGAAATTAAAATCTCTATATTTTACGATACTTCTATTTAAATAAATAAAAACATAAAAAAAAAACTACTTATTTTTATCTTTATGTTTATTTGTTAATTATCCCCAAACAAAAAAAAAAAAAATTTACACAGTACTCGAGTTTACCAAACTCGAGTACTATGTAATTTTTTTTTTTTTTAATAAAAGGTACTCGAGCCTGGTATACTCGAGTACTGTGTTGCATGGTACTCGAGTTTACCAAGCTCGAGTACCACATAATTTTTTTTTAATCGCACAAATTCCAACTCAGCAGTGCCACAGTGGCAAAACTGATGAGGAACTCGAGTTTCTGAAACTCGAGTTCTAGAAAAAGTGGTACTTTGCCATTTATTTCCGAAACAGTGTTTTTTTGCTAAAATTTTCCAAAAAATGTGGTATTTGGCCATTTTGGCCGTACATTGGCTACAAAACAATGACTCTGCAAATACATAAACTGAATAGGGTCTTGTAATGCAAAAATTACAAAGTAAATTATATATGCATATCCCAAATGATAAAAGAAAGCAAACCTGAAGTGCCTTGGCATCATTTGTCATCAAGTTCGCTATTTTCTGAGATGTAATCTTCTTGTTAGCTTCAAAAGGTGAAAACCATATTTTAATATATTGGAAGTATAACCATCAACAATTTCAGTGTTGTCTGAAACTTTATAAGAACGTGAGTTCAATTTTGCTTGCACTAGTTGAACTGGGGATCACTTAACTCACTAGCCCCTGCATATGATCCACTAAAACTGACCTCCCAACCCAAATATGAAAACAAAAATCAACAAGACCTTCTCCCCCCCAATTCACACATAAACATAGCAATCATTAACCAGCCCAAATCAACAAAATCTATTGCCAAATGTCAGCGAGCTTTTAAGCACAAGAACTGATTTATGTACTGTTGCAGTTTCAGCTCAAGAAATTAAAAAGGCTAACCTATAATTGAACTTTAAAAGAGATGCTGAGACAAAGAATGTGTATGTTTTTATTAATGGGCATCAAAGCAAGCTCTAATAGCAACCATTTCAATATTAATTCCAAATTGCCATAAAAATTTTGATTTTGAAAAAGTTCATTTGGAATCACGATTTTTATAATTGTTTTAGATAATTCACAAATTTCCTGCAATCGGTGTAGTTGGTGTGGCAACCAACCACTAAAATAAGCTTTTCCGCTTTCATAATGAAATGGTCTCAAATGTTGGAAAATGAGCAGAAGATTTCATGAAGGCTTTCCTCAATTGACTGAAAAGCTACTACACCAACACAAATCAGGCAAAAATAATTTCATAGAAGGCTTTCCTCAGTTGACTGAAAAGCTATTACCAAAACCAATCATGCAAAAATAATTTCCTGAAAATATAACGGATTATCAATTTTTTTTTTTCATTTTCTAGGTAACAGTTCAGAAAATGCTGTTGGAACAATGGAAGGAAGGAGGGGACAATTGGCATGAATAATACAATTATTGGATTGAATCAACACTTTATATACTAGAAGGGATTAGAAAATTGAGAAAAAAAACCCAGCTAAAACTTCTGTTGGCTTGGGAGTGGATGAAAACTTCGTAATGTAATTTTTCATCCCCTGAACACAACAGATATGTTGTCCCTTGTGCCTGCACATCAAGGAAAAATTCTTAACTGATTGAATAATCTTTTAGATCTATTAATAATGTGGATCCAGGTTTTATTAATTCTGCTAAATAAGGATGGGAACCTGAGAAGAATTGAGGTTTATTTTGCATAAAGTATTGAAGTAGAGCAAGTACATAATCTTGGAAGACTAATCTCCCCTTCTCTACTCAGTAATACAAAACTTTTGTTTTTTCTTTTATTTTTTATAAATTTTATGAGGGTTAATGGGCTTAAGGAGGTTTCATAGTCATTTATTCAAGGGGTCAAAGTGTGGCAAATATGTATTCACTATCTCATTTCTCTCTTCTTTCATTTTTTATTTATTTTTATTTTTAAAGATTTTTGTTATCTTTAGTTATTTGCTTATGGATTCTGAATAATTTACAGAGAAACCTTGCAGGTGATAGATAAGGAGTGACGCTACAGTGGCTGGGCCTAAAATTGATAGCAAAAGGCCAGGAAAATCATAGAAAAGCCAGCATGCAATTTCAACCACTTCAGCTGCTGCTAATTGTGTGTCATCTTCACCCACCACACAAAAAAAAGTAGAGATAAATGTTATAATTTTGAGCACCAAGATCTGATTAAGAGTACTGGCCCTAATTATGAAAACACGTTCAGTTTGACAATCTGTTTGAACTTTGAATCTAAGTTCTTAAGTGCACAAAGACTAGGAAAGATTTCTTTTCTTATTTTTTTTAGATAGGTAATTGCAATATATTATAAATCAAAATGGTATACAAAATAAAGAAAAACAGCAAAGCAAAACAAGACTAGAAAAAAAAAAAAAAATACACGAAACCAGCCATATAATTAACGGCACAGAGGTAGAGTATCTAGGAAATCCATCAAAGAAAACGTGGAGATTGGAGGACTTCAATCCCCATTCATAAAGAGTCTTCAGAAATAAAAACTTGAAGTTTGGTGCAGTGGACTCTCTGTCCTTGAAAATGCAGCAATTCCTTTCACCCCAAATGCACAAAGGCTGGGAAAGCTAAGGTATAAATTCGCAATTTTCTTTTGTTGCCATGAAAATTTTACATTTATTACTTTATCACTCTTAGATTTAAGATTATTGTAGTAAAGATGTTAAAAGTTATGTTATGGAAAGAACACTTTGAGTTGTTAACAGAAGCCCATTTGTGATTATAATTCATTAACCTCAGTTTCCACTATAAATTAAAAAGAAGAAAAACAGTAAATTACAAATCAAACTATCTATATGACCCAGTCGAAATAAAAAAAAAAAAATCTACCATTAAGTTTTAGACAGCCCTAAGCAAAAGAACTATTCCATATATAAACTCTTACCGTATAATAACGTGAAGGTTTTTCAAGAAATACAGAGAGAAAGAATTGAGTATGTGTGTTAGGGAGATAAACACCTTGGGAAGCTTTTTTGAGTAATTAATATAACATATAGAGACACATTTTAACCCAAAAGACCTAAGCCCAATGGATATGTGCTCAATTATGTTATATTAATCACTCATTCTTCTTATTTTTATTCAATGTGGGACTTTACTCACACGTGTAACCCAACATATGTGGACATAAAGCAGGTTCTAATAATGCTAAATCCAATATTACAAATTTCCCAATGTTGAGAAAATTTCAATTTTGAAAAAATTAAAGAAAGAAAATAGCTTAGCAAACAGAAATTGACATATTGGTAACAGAGTCAGCTATTTCAACCACCGGAATGTGGTCAACCTAAATTGTACTAGTAAACTATGCTTTTAGCAACTTTTGAAGTCTTGTGATGATTTGCAGATAAAATTTTTTGAATAAACTTAACCACTTACCCACCATCCCGTATGTCAACAAATGGAATATGGTCAATCTTGGACCGCTCATTGTCTTCCAAATTGGGACAATCATAAATCTCCAGCGTTTTCAATCGGGTGAGGCGTTGCATGGCTTCCTCAGTGGGCAGATGCACCAAGCGATTGCAATCTACCACAGGATTCCCTCATTGGCCAATCCACAATATACAGCTTTTGAAGAGAGGAAAGATAGCCCAGCCAGGCAGCCACTTTGGCAAAGCCACAATCTCATAAATTCTTTAGTTATAACTAATTTTGTAGTTAAATTTTTGTAAATTATTAATTTGAATAATGGTTAATATTAAGTATGACTAGATGTATGATAAAATGAATATACTATTTTTTTTTCTTAATTTTAGAGATTTAGGGCCTCTTTGGTAACCCTTCTCAACATACATTTTTTCATATTTCAAACATACTTACACATTTTTCAACACACTTTTTCACCTACATATATATCAAGGCATCTCAAAATATCATACTTAAACTTAGTTATCAAATGGGCTCTTAAGCATTTAATAATGTAATTTTTTTAGATTTCCAACTTAAAAACTTAACATGAGCTCGAGTTTGAGCTTGATATTAAGTTTGAGTTTAGCTTAACTAATTAATCAAGCCAAGTCAAGTCAAGTTCGAGTTTTTGATTTTTCCTAACAAACTAAGCTTGAATATGCACTACTCGATAAAACTTTAACTTGTTTACAGCCCTAGCTAAAAATGTGAAAATGAACTCAATTGACTTAGTCTGCCATTCTTCTTCTCAAAAAAATACTCTAGTCCACCTTTCTCTCAAAAAGGCTTTTTTGTTTTCGTTTTTTTTTTTTTTTTTTTTTTTTTTTTTTTTTTGAGAAACACTCTAAAAAAACTTAGTCCATCTAAACTAAAATTAAAAAAAAAAAATAGTATTATTATTATTGTTGTTGTTATTATTTCTCATGGCGATGACCATTAGAAAAAGACGGAACTGAAATATAAGAATTTCTTATTCAAAATTTATATTTCATTTTCCCTTTAGCTACCTATTATGAGAAAATATTTAATAATAGTACGGATATAATTTTTTGCACAGCAAATTCACAATTGTTGACTTTGAATGATGAGGGAAAAAAAAAAGTGATGAATCGATGAGTGCTACTTATATCCACCCCAATCATAGTCAATTATAAATTTATAATTGCAAAAAAAGTTGTCCATAGCACTATGAGAAAATCTAAAGATTTTTTTTTTCTTAAAATAGAGACAAACACAAACAAGTGAGAGGGAAAATAAAAGGTTGAAACTAAAAATTGGATTGGCATTATGGCACTTTGTTTGAATTTTTTTTTTATAAAAAAGAAAACATAAAATATAATTTTTAACTAATCTACAATTTCTCTATACTATAGTAACAATAACAAGCCTTAGTCCTTAAATTTGGAGTCAACTATAGATTCTCAACATATTAAATTAACTCTGCCACAATCTACAATTTGTTAGTACTATTTATAATTGTCCTTACCAACATTCATTCCAAGATAATTGTTCTTTAGGACAAAGTTTGTCTTCAAACATATTTGGAGCCTTGGGCTCCAAGCCTTCAACCTGGCATTAGTCCTTGTGTTGTGATCTGCATTGCACATAACTCACTTAATCCAACGAACTAAATAAGTCATATGCATTGTACATGGTAGGACACATTCCTTATTTTTATTGGTGATTGGAGCCCAAGGCTCTAACTATATTTGAAGCCAAACATTTTTCACACAAATTAGCTTTTAGTGTAGAGAGGATTCAAACCCCAAATTTATTATTTGATGACAAGAGACTTTACCAGTTAATTAACTGGAACTCACTAATACTAAATATTTGTTTTAGTCAAAATTTCTAGGTTGAGTGTGAGAAATTTGTAAATTACCAATTCAACCTCCCACTTAAATCCTTTTTTTTTTTTTTTTTTTTTTTCGGGGCTAAAAACCGAGTCCTCCCTCTTAAATCTTAATCTATGTCAACTACGTATCTATCATGACTAAATAGCTTTTCATTATCCATTATTTCACAAGCCGTAATCAAAAGAAAAGACAAAACTCTAAAGATAAGTGTAGGGTTACAAATCGTAGCCCAAACCCAGATAGAATAGGATATGGGCCCAATAAGCCCAATACAATAAATTTGTAAAAGAGTGGGTGAAAGAATTGGGCTGGTGATGGATTTTACAACAGCTAATAGGGGTTAGGAGCTGTCCGAGGAGGATAAAACACATAATCAAATGGTAAACTCAAGTCCGAGAAGTAAATTTTTGAATAAGTTGGTTGTTTCAGATGGTGTCCAAAGAGTATGTTCTTGGATGAATTGGTTACTTCTGATAGTGTTCTTCCTATTGATACAGTGAATCTTCCTCAATGTTTTTTCTTAATCTCTTTCGATCCCCTTCTTCTAGAGATTCTCCTTTGTTATATAGTCCTCCTTTTTTCAATCACGCCGTCCACTTGTCTACTATCTAGCCTTGTACTCGAGTTTCTGTCCCCTTTCCCATAGCTTTCTTATTTTCTAGGAATAAAAGTGGCTGAAAACACTGTTTAGAGGTCTTCTCCACATTAATGCGGCCAGGAAAGCTGCTGTAATGCATTTAATGCGGTGGTAGCAGCTTTTTCCTTAGATATTTCTATGTTCTTATCCATTCCCTGTACATTTGAAGTCTATCTTCGTCGCTGGAGCTTCCTGGAAGGTGGTCTAGGGTAAGACGAAGCTCACTTTACTGACATATGTCAGATCCGAGGAGGATGACCCTCTCGGAACAACACCCTTGGACATTTATACGCTCTACTATCTATTACAGGGCCTTCTCCCATGATTTCTTCTTCTCTGATGTATTATTATTAAAGTGTGGGACTTAAGCCCAACGCAAAGGCTCAAGTTTTTGCCCCCCACAATAGCCCCTAAAAATTCTAATTTTTCCCTCTTATCCTAGGAGAAAAATTATAATTTTGATGTATATCCGTAATTACAATGAAGTCCACAAGGATATTTAAACCCAGGCACGTGTAAGGGTCATTTCTGCCATTTCACGAGAGCTTCTGATGCTTGGGAACTCGCACAATCATCATTAAACGCTTAGGACTGCGTTACGCTCCAGACATCCAATGGTGGAACACTAATCCAACGGTTCAGGTCTTACCTTCAATATTTGGGCGGGATTGTGTCTCCTTCTTTTTTCGCTTCAACTATAAAAGCTTCCAGACGTTATTCTTTTCATTTCTCATCAGAGTCTGCAATTTCAGAGCGTTCATATATCCGCATTCATCATACCTTCACAAAAGAGACTTCAGAGATCCTCCAGAGACAAGAAGATCAGTTCGCATCTTACTCCACGTAAGTTTCGTTCTTCGAACTTCCTCTACCTTCTCGGCTAACCATTCTACACCTTGCAAGCTAAAAATGGGTAGATTTGAGCGTCTAGTAAAGACTCCGGCCTTGATAGAGTTGTTCAAAGAAAAGTACCACATTCCTCAGGAGGTGGTGGTACGACACTGCATAACAGAAGGGGTGGAGTTTGACCGAAAAGTAGGGGAGGTCGTAATCCCTATGATTGCCTTCATAGAAGGAGGCATGACCATCCCCATGGGTAGGATTACAAGGGATTACCTACGTGCCCATAGACTCTACCCCCACCAATGTGCTCCCAATTTTTTTAGAATCCTAGGATCAATTGATGCTTTAGACCGACATCTGGGGCTAGGATTGACTTGGTACGACGTCGCCCATTTATATAAAGGCCATATAAAGTCCCGGGCAGGGTTTTACCTTAAGTCTCGTTCCAGTGTGGTCAAGTTGATCTCCTGCCTCCCCAAATCTAACAAAGGGATGAAAGACGACTACCTTATCCTGTCGGGCCCTTGGAGTGACGGCCTAGCCTGCCCAACCAAGCTAGGAAAGTCAGGTGGAGCAATTTAGATCTAGGGTTTCTAACATTAGATTTAAGGAGTACTCGGCTTTACTTTACTGCACTTAGATATCGTTTTAATGCATTTAGATTTATTTGTTTAGTTATTTTTTGTATTGCCGAGGCTCTTAACTATGTGATTTGTTTACTTGATAGATAAATTGTTCACCAACCCAAAGCTCAGCCTGATCAACGTTCTAGCACTTAACTACCTGCTCAGATCAGAAATTTTCGTGAAAGACGACGGGCAACTTCGTGCAGTTCACCTAATTTTGGACTTCGAGCCAATTTCAAGGTCGTTTTTGGACGTCGGCAATTCTATCCGAGCAGGCGACCACCGTTTAGCACACATAGACGTCTCTCGGCCAGACTTCCTTGCCCCATACGATCTTCCCCCTGTCGACCATCCTATCCCACAAGGGATACCCCTTGTTGCCCAACCGTTACAACAAGTACCACTTGGGGAGGCTATCATCAGAGAAGGCACAGCTTCCTCTTCTTCCCTTGAACAAGAGATTGACAGATTCCAATTCGAAAAAGAAACAATCCTTGTATCGGAGGCCGAAGAAGGGGCAAACGAGCATTCGTGTGTGCAGACTCCTACTTAAGTGGTAACTTACATTGCCGACACATCAGACGAGGAGGAAACGATGGCCCTCAAGACCGGTCCTAGTCTGAAGGAATTAATGAAGAATAGGAATAAGGTGCCATCTCCTCAAGATAAAAATAAGTCCCAACTACCTGCAAATCCCCCTCCTCCTCCGCCTCAGATCTCTGCTGACCTTGGGTTGAAACCTAACCCTGACCTAAGGAGGAAAAGGCCACTGGATACTGTCAAAGAGGGGGAGCTGGGCCCTTCTAAAGGACATAAGCAGGTCAGACAGATTCAGGACTGTAGGGGTAGGAGGTCCAACTCCGTGGACAATAGAGAGGAAGCCCAGGTGTCCCAAGCACGTCAGTCTCCACGTACTTGGTCACCCGTACTGGAGGTCGAAGGTATGCCCATTGCGTATGATGCCACACGCTTAGGCATTATCGTGAGGGGCATGCCAGACTGATGGCTGAGGCTCTGCAACAGCCTCTCCTCCTTCCCCAAGACATGGCGGCCTATAGGAGTTTTAATCATCCTGACCTCTTCCTTTCCCTAAAAAGGGACTTGGCCATGGTAAGCAATTCTACTCATTTTTCCTTCATTTTCGTGTACTTGCATTTTTTAACATAAGCCACTTTATCATGACGCATACTAGGTCACGCAACAAGTTTATGTGACCGAGGAGTGGTTAAAGAACTCTCGCGAAGAGACGAGGGCTGCCCATGATGCCCGAAAGACCGTAGAGGCTCAGCTAGGTGCACTGAAAGATAAACAAGCACAAATGGCTGAGGAGGTGAAACAAGCCCTTAAGGCGAAGGCTAGTGCCGAAGCAGGCCTGAAAACGACTGAGAGACAAGCTGAAGACCTTCGCAAGGAGCTGCACTACTGCGAGATTAATCTGGCAACAGAAAAGCAGTTGGTGAAAGATCTCCGCGAAGAAATTCGCAAGGCCAAGGAGGCTGCCCAACTACTAAAAGAGGCAGCTGAGGCCGAAAAGCAGGCGGCGTATGCTCTGGGGGTACAGGAGACTCAGCTTAGGACACTAGTTTTATTAATATATCTATTTTCTTTGTTTATTGCTTTTGTATGTTGTTTTTTTTTTTTACATGTATTTCACCCTCATTATCAATGAAGTAATGGAGAATTCTTCTGTTGTCATTTCATTTCATCATTTTTTTTTATTTGAATTGTACGTACGTTTTAGAAGACTACTTCAACCTAAATACAACTAATCCGAACGGTAACTTTAAATAGTAACAATAAATATAGCTAATCCGAATGGGAACTTTAAATAATGTGCTTAAATTTAAATACTTAAAGAAACTTAGAACAAGTATTAACGAACCCTAATCATCTGGTCCGAAGACTCCAGTCATGATTAGATTTAAATTTAACCACTTAGTAGAACAGGGAAAAAGTATTAACTAACCCAAATCATCCGATCCGAGGACCCATGCATGATTGGATTTAAGTTTAAACACTTCAGAGAACTGCAAGTGTTAAATAACCCAAACCATCTGGTCCAAGGACTCATGCATGACTGGATTTAAGTTTAAACACTTCGTAGAACCGCAAGTGTGCTAACTTACCCAAATCATCTGGTCCGAGGACTCATGCATGATTGGATTTAAGTTTAAACACTTAATAGAACCGCAAGAGTGTTAACTAACTCAAATCATCTGATTCGAGGACTCATGCATGATTGGATTTAAGTTTAAACACTTAATAGAACCGCGAGAGTGTTAACTAACCCAAATCATCTAGTCGGAGGACTCATGCATGATTGGATTTAAGTTTAAACACTTAATAGAACCGCAAGAGTGTTAACTAACCCAAATCATCTGGTCCGAGGACTCATGCATGATTGGATTTAAGTTTAAACACTTAATAGAACTGCAAGAGTGGCATACACATTTCACATAAAGAACAAATATGGATCAAATACATATTTATTAATAATAATACCTTTTTAAGTTATTGACATTCCAAGGGCGGGGTACTATAAGTCTGTCCAGGTCTTCTAAGAAGTATGCTCCAATGCCAGCGCTGGAGGTGATACGATATGGTCCTTCCCAATTTGCCCCCAATTTTCCCCACGCCGAATTTCTTGCCGAGCCCACAACTTTACGCAGTACCAAGTCACCAGGGGTTAAAGGTCTTATCCTTGCATGGGCATCATAACCTCGCTTTAACTTCTGCTGATAATGGGCCAACTGAACCATTGCGTTCTCTCTCTTTTATTCAATCAAGTCTAGACCTCTTGCTAGTTGCTCATCGTTGTCTTTTGGATTGAACGAGCTGGTTCTCGTGGTCGGGAACCCAAACTCCAAAGGGATGACAGCTTCAGCCCCATAAGTCATTGAGAAAGGGGTCTCTCCAGTGGACCTGCGAGGCGTGGTTCTGTACGTCCAGAGTACGTGTGGAAGTTCTTCCACCCATTTACCTTTTGCATCATCCAATCTTTTCTTCAATCCACTTAATATGACTTTATTCACAGCTTCAGCCTGTCCATTCCCTTGGGGGTAAGCCGGAGTAGAATACCTGTTAGTAATCCCCAGCTCGCTACAATAATTTCTGAACATCTTGCTATCAAATTGGAGTCCATTATCTAAGATGAGCACATGAGGGACGCCAAATCGAGTAACAATGCTTTTCCAGACGAATCTTTTTGCATCCACATCTCGGATATTGGCCAGAGGTTCCGCTTCAACCCACTTCGTAAAATAGTCTGTGCCGACTATGAGATACTTCTTGTTTCCCACTACTTTAGGAAATGGTCCGACGATATCTAAGCCCCATTGAGCAAATGGCCATGGACTAGATAGTGGATTAAGGATTCCCCTTGGTTGGTGTATGCTCGGTGAGTACCGCTGGCACTGATCACACTTTTTAACATATTCTAAAGCTTCTTTCTGCATATTTGGCCACCAATAACCTTGAGTAACGGCCCTATGTGCTAAGGATTTGCCTCCAGTATGACTTCCACAGATTCCTTCATGCATCTCTTCTAAGAGTGATTCAACTTGGTCGGGATGAACACATAGCAAATAAGGTCCTAAAAAGGAATGCCTATATAGCTTGCTGTCTTCCGACAACCAATAACTAGTAGCTTTTCTTCGTATTTTGTCAGCTTCGATTTTCTCCTCAGGCAAAATATCTTCCTTAAAGAATTGCGTGATAGAATCCATCCAACTTGGCCCCGCTCTCACTTGATTGATTTGAACCGTGTTTACTGTTGCCGAGGGTCTGTGTAGGTCCTCAACAAGGATTATTCGAGGCAAGTTCTGTGCCGAGACGGTTGCAAGCGTGGCCAAAGAGTCCGCATGTGCATTGCCACTTCTTGGGATATATAGTAAGCTAAAGGATTCAAATTTCGTCTGCATGATTTTAACTTGACTAAGATACCCCCGCATTCTTTCATCTTTGGCTTCGAATTCCCCTTTTACTTGACCAACAACCAGCTTTGAGTCCGAGAAGAGCTTTATGGACTTGCCTCCCATTCTTTGGACCATGGCCATTCCTTCTAATAGAGCTTCATACTCCGCTTCGTTATTCGTGGCTGGAAAGTCTAACCTTAGAGACTTCTCAACAATAACCTTTTCAGAAGACGTCAGTACTAATCCAACCCCTGAGCCTTTTTGGTTTGATGCTCCGTCTACATGTACTTCCCATGTCGGAGGTCAGTACTGGGAGATTGTATCTACCAATCTTTCATTCTTGTTTCTGTCTGCTAGTAATTCATCCGCTTCAGGTTCGGTGAATCCTGCCACTAAGTCAGCGAGGACCTGTCCCTTCACGGAGGTAAAAGGCATGTACTTGATATCGAAAGCCCCCAGGATTGTTCCCCACTTGGCTATCCTTCCCGTGTAATCGGCACTTCTGAGTATAGTTTTTTAGTGGGAGTTGTGTAAGAACAACCACTGTATGCGCTTGGAAATAGTGAGGCAACTTGCGCGTGCCAAGCACCACTGCTAGGATAGCTTTTTCTAGTGGTAGATAATGCACTTCCGCTTCATGCAGCGACTTACTCACGTAGTATACTAGTCACTGTACACCGTTATCCACTCGTATCAACACCAAACTCACTGCATATGAGGCTACAACAATATAGGCGAAAAGAACTTCATCTGGCTCAGGACTAGACATGACCGGCGGCTGAGCTAGATAGTCTTTGAGTTACTGAAAGGCTTCGGCATACTCCTTTGTCCATTCAAAGTTCTTCCATTTGTTGATCAATAAGAAGAAAGGTCGGCATCTATCTGCGGATCGAGATATGAATCTATTCAAAGCGGCGGCCATTCCAGTTAGCTTTTGCACTTCTTTTGGGTTCCGAGAAGTTCGCATATTGTTGATAGCTGTAATCTGGTCGGCGTTAACTTCAATTCCCCGGTGAGTAACCATGTAACCCAAGAATTTCCCCGATCCTACACCAAATGAGCATTTGGAAGCATTTAGACGTAGCTTATAGCTTCTAAGAATTTCAAAGACAACTTGAAGGTCCCCAAGGTGTTCCGACACCATTTTGCTTTTCACCACCGTATCATCTATATAAATCTCAATGTTTTTTCCCAATAATGATTCGAACATCCTCGTCATCATTCTTTGATAGGTGGAACCTGCATTCTTCAAGCCAAATGGCATCACTTTGTAATGGTAATTCCCGACTAGAGTAACAAAGGCAGTTTTTTCTTGATCGTCCAAGGCCAAAGGTATCTGATGATAACCCTGAAAAGCATCCAAGAAACTCATCCGAGGATGGCCGACAGTGGCGTCCACCAGCTGATCAATCTTGGGCATGGGTAATGGATCTTTAGGGCAAGCCTTATTCAAATCTGTGAAATCAACACAAACTCGCCACTTCCCACTCTTTTTCTTGACTACTACCGTGTTTGCCAACCATTCGGGATAGAAGACTTCCTTGATAGCCCCAGCCTGTTTGAGTTTCGTCACTTCCTGACGGACTGCTTCTACATGCTCTTTAGATGGACGATGAGGGAGATGCTTTTTAGGAGTTATTAATGGATTAACATTCAAGTGGTGGCAAATGAAGTCTGGATCCACCCCTGGAGCCTCATAAGCATTCCAGGCAAAGACATCGATGTTTCGTTTAAGGAACTCTACCAGTTCCTCCCTCTCTTGCTGAGGTAGTTGGGATCCGACTTGAAAAAACTTCTCCGGATCGTCTCCTATTGTGATTTTCACAAGATCTTCACATTTCACATCATCGGACGTCCCACCACTAGATAACATTAGGGGTTTTAACTGCTATAACTCCTCTCCGTGAATCACAGATTCTACTTTAGGCTTGTGTCGGATGGCTGCTATCATGCACTGTCGCGCCATGGTTTGATCACCCAGTATTTCTTCTATTTTGCCTCCGGATGGGTATTTGATCTTCTGATGTAGGGTGGAAGAGACTGCTCCTAAAGTATGAAGCCAAGGTCTAGTAACAATTACTGTATAAAGGGAGTATGCATCTACTACGATAAAATCGACTTCCACTGTTTCCGATCCGGTTTGCACTGGTAGTCTGATCTGTCCCTTCAGGATAATAACCTTCCCTTCAAAACTTACTAGAGGAGAATTGTAAGGTGTCAGATCTTCAGTTCTTAAATTCAGCCCCTTGAAAAGATCAGGATACATGATCTCGGCCGCACTACCTTGATCCGCCATTACTCTCTTCACATCATAACCTCCTATTCGGAGAATGATCACTAGGACATCATCATGAGGCTGAATAGTTCCAATCTTGTCCTCATCTGAGAATCCCATGATCAAGGACTGATCTAGTTTAGCTCTCTTCGGCTCATGGCTACTATCCTCAGGAAACATGCGAGCCACGAACATTACTCTAGAAGGGCATGACCCCGTTCTGCCAAGCATCGCAAAAATAACGTTGATAATTCCGAGAGGGGGTCGTGAAGGATTCTCCTTTTCCGGCCAAGTATCAATCTGACCACCCAGACTACTAGAATGATGCAACAGCTGTTTCAATTTGCCTTCTTGGACGAGTTGGTCCAAGTGATCCCATAAACTTCTGCAATCCTCGGTAGTGTGACCGTGGTCTCAATGGTATTGACAATAGAGATTTCGGTTTCTCTTTTCAGGGTTTCCCATCATCTTATTGGGCCATTTGAAGAAGGGCTCGTTCTTAACCTTTTCCAAAACTTGATACACGGGTTCTTAGAATACAGCTTCGACCACCTGATTGTTATTTGACACCTGCTGCTCAGTATAATCCCTTCTCGGCCGGTTATTATTGTATCTGTCCGACCTAAATTCTCTCCTTTCTTGAAGGACAAACTTGGCTTTCCCTTTCAACTGTTGTTGATCATCTTCTATCCTTTTATACTTGTCCACCCTATCCATGAGCTGTCGCAAACTGGTGACCAGTTTACCTGTCAAGGATTTTCTCAAACCGTGTTCGAAGGGAGGGCCAACCTTGAAAGTTCTAATAGCGACCTCATCAAAATCGCCATCAATCTCGTTGAACATCTCCCAATACCTTTCAGCATACAACTTCACAGATTCTCCTTCTCTCATTGTCATAGACAGTAGAGAATTTAGGGGCTGAGGAACCCTACTGCATGTAATAAACCGGGAACAGAATGATTGAGTAAGCTTCTTGAAGGAGCTTATGGAATTAGTCCTCAACCCATCGAACCACCTCATCGACATCGGTCCTAAGCTGGAGGGGAACACTCCACACAGCAAGGCTTCGTCCTGAAAGTGAACTGCCATCTTCTGTTTGAATTAGCTTACATGCTCTACAGGATCGGTACGTCCGTTATACATGGTGAAAGTGGGTTGGTGAAAGCATCTGGGAAGCTTTGCCTTTTCTATTCCCCGAGTAAAGGGGGACTTAGAAATTTGGCTCAGAGCCTTCTTCATGACCTTTGTTCCTACTCCCCTCCCAGACGAACTTTTTCTCCTCCTCTTGTGAGAGTGTTCCTCTTCATAAGAATAGGATTCGCTGGGTGGAGTCTCTGAGCATTCCTTGTAACTAGCATCTCCTACATCATTGGAAGAAACATCAGAGCTTAAAGGGGTTTGCTTTCGTTGTGCACGCCGAAGTTTCTTTTTTAGATCTTCAATTTCTTGTTGCAAATCCTTTTCATCAGCTTACCCGTGTACCAAGTGACTCCTTCGTTGATAGCCACTTCTACCAGCATGAATCGTTTGCGAGCTGCCCTCTTGCTGGTCATCTACGTGATTTCCCTGTTCAAGGTTGTGGAGCTCGCCTTATTGATGAA
The DNA here is from genome assembly GCA_035136125.1 of Quercus rubra. Taxonomy (NCBI): domain Eukaryota; kingdom Viridiplantae; phylum Streptophyta; class Magnoliopsida; order Fagales; family Fagaceae; genus Quercus; species Quercus rubra. Next base: position 6,926,087 of record CM068739.1, on the reverse strand, counting down.
CGTTAATTGATTCTACATGGGGTGGACTGATCTGCTGTGGTCCTGAACCCGCCATAAATGTTATAAACTTTACTAGCTCTAATTCTTCCCACAGACGGCGCCAATTGTAGGGTCACAAATCATTGCCCAAACCCAGATAGAATAGGATATGGGCCCAATACAATAAATTTGTAAGAGAGTGGGTGAAAGAATTGGGCTGGTGATGGGTTTTACAACAGCTAATAGGGGTTAGGAGTCTGTCCGAGGAGGATAAAACACATAATCAAATGGTAAACTTAAGTCCGAGGAGTAAATTTTTGAATAAGTTGGTTGTTTCAGATGGTGTCCAAGGAGTATGTTCTTGGATGAATTGGTTACTTCTGATAGTGTTCTTCCTATTGATATAATGAATCTTCCTCAATGTTTTTTCTTAATCTCTTTCGATCCCCTTCTTCTGGAGATTCTCCTCTGTTATATAGTCCTCCTTTTTTCAATCCCACCGTTCACTTGTCTACTAGCTAGCCTTGTACTCGAGTTTCTGTCCCCTTTCCCACAGCTTTCTTATTTTCTGGGAATAAAAGTGGCTGAAAACACTATTCAGAGGTCTTCTCCACATTAATGCGGCCAGGAAAGCTGCTGTAATGCATTTAATGCGGTGGTAGCAGCTTTTTCCTTAGATATTTCTGTGTTTTTATCCCTTCCCTGTACATTTGAAGTCCATCTTCATCGCTGGAGCTTCCTGGAAGGTGGTATAGGGTAAGACGAAGCTCACTTTACTGACATATGTCAGATCCGAGGAGGATGACCCTCTCGGACCAACACCCTTGGACATTTATACGCTCTACTATCTATTACGGGGCCTTCTCCCATGATTTCTTCTCCTCGGTCGTATTATTATTAAAGTGTGGGACTTAAGCCCAACGCAAAGGCTCAAGTTTTTGCCCCCCACAATAAGCATTTCCTACTTAAAGTAAATTATTTAAATTTTTTGTTAGTATGTACCATCAGATATGACGAAAGTTTGAAGATAAAAATTATAGTTGCACTCTATTTGATGGCTTAACAAACATTCTTTTTTCTTTGGCTTTTTTTTTTTTTTTGATGGGAAACTTGGAAGAGATAACATTCCACAAAGAAGAGAAATACAACATAGGCATGTAGCCAGAGATTACAATAGATCATCTCTAAGAATATCCTGAATACAAGGGGGGGGGTTCCTTTCCAAATTTTTGATTGGCCCGAAAATTTAGCTTCTATTGCCAGAGTGTGAGCTGCTTTGTTACCGTCCCTTTTCAAGTGATGGAAGGAACAATGGCTGAAGGTGCTAGACGCAACCCGAATGTCCTTAAGTATGTGGCCAAAATTGTTGCCAGAAACCTCAGAAGATAAGTCGTGGATGATGGATAGTGCATCAAACTCAAATAGGGCCTGGTGAATCTGCATTTCTAAGGCAAAGAGGACACCGTGAAGCAGAGCATATGCATCTGTAGTTTCAGCGGGGAAACAAGAGGGGTGGACCAAACTGAGAGCACCAATGGGAAAGCCTGTAGAGTCCCTTATGACAACTCCAATGCAAGAGTTGCCGCCCTCTGCACCAGTTGTGCCGTCCACGTTGACCTTGAAGAAGCCAGCTGGGGGAGCAGTCCAATGGTCACGGGTCGAGAGGGGGGGGGGAGATGGGGGATAGGTGAGCTTAGCATCAATAAAATCCAAGTAAACTCTTTTAGCTGAGTCCCAAACCATGGCTGGCGGGATTGCAGAGTCCTCATAAATGGCCTGGTTTCTATTCCCCCAAATTGACCATAAAACCGTGAAGAATAAGGCCAACTCCCTTATCTTGCCAGAGTCGATGAACTTGGAAACAATGTCCATAAAGTTTGCATTTGAAGATGATAAGTTTACTGGGCAATTTGACTAATAAACCCAAGTAAGTTTGGTGTGGGAGCAAAGGAACAAGGCATGTTGGGTGGACTCCATTTCTTTGTTGCATAACAGGCAAAACCCAGAAATGTTAAGACCTCAACTACGCAGATTTAGCATGGTTGAAAGGCCGTTTCTGCAAACTCTCTAAGCAAATATTCGGAACTTTGGGGGGATATTAAGATGCCAAATTGCTTTCCAGAAGGAGGTTTGATTGTGCTTGGCTGAGCTCTCACCAATTTCATGATCATTAACCATGCACATAGCAATATAGTACGTGCTTTTCACAATGAAAGAACCTTTTTTGTTACCTATCCAAACAAGCTGATCATCAAGAAGTCTATAGCTAATGGGGATCTTGAGAATAGTTGTAGCCTCGTGGGGTAGAAAGATAGACCTCACCAAGTCCGTTTTCCACCATTTTGTATCCTCGTCTATGAGTGATGAGACCATTGGGAAGTTGCCAAAATCTTATTGAGGCGAGATCACTCTATAGGTGGTTGGAGTTGGGAGCCACCTATCATCCCAAATGTGGATCCGTTTGCTATTACCCACCCTCCAACGAGTGCCTTCTTTTAGAACCCAAAGGTTGTTATGGATGCTTCTCCAAGCATAGCTAGGGTTACTTCCAATCCTTGAGTGTAGGACATCCTCAAAAGGGAAGTATTTAGCTTTATAGACCTAAGCAACCAAGGAAGTGGGGTTTGTGAGGATCCGCCACCCTTGTTTTGCGAGTAAGGCAAAGTTGAAGGCTTGAAGGTTTTGGAAGCCCATGCCACCATACAATTTGGACTTACACATCTTTTTCCAACTAACCCATGCAATTTTTGACTCTTGGTTCCTTTGGCCCCACCAAAAGTTTCTCATCATTCTTTCCAAGTCATCGCACAAGGTTTTTGGAAGTTGGAAACAGCTCACGGTGTATGTGGACACTGCTTGTGCCGCGGCTTTAATAAGAACTTCCCGACCTCCAATGGAAACAAATTTTCCTTTCCACCCTGCTAATTTCTTGCCAACTCTTTCCTTAATTTCAGCAAAGACTTGAGATTTTGATTTCCCAATCAAGGAAGGGAGACCAAGGTACTTCTTGTGCCGAGAGTCTTGCATTGGTCCCAGTGAATTAAGGATCTCATCCCTGGTGGCAAATGGGGTATTTGGGCTGAAGAAGACCGAGGACTTATCAGGATTAATTTTTTGACCTAAGGCAGATTCATAGACTCCAAGGATGCTCATAAGTTCATTACACTCTTGGACATTAGCCTTGCAAAATAGGAGGCTATCATTCGCGAAGAAAAGGTGGGTGATAGAAGGACAACCCCTACAGATAGAGACCCCAGTAAGAGCATTATTTCTTGTAGCTTGGTCTTAGTCTTATAATCCACCAAACCTACAATTCCCTAAATATCAGTTTTAGTCAGAAATGTCACCTACTTGAGAAAATTTAAATTAGCAGGTCCACCTCCCTTAATCCCTCTTTGTAAAGTTTTATTTCATGTTAGCATATTCCATGGTGAAACTTTCTTGTAATTATCATTTAAATATTTTGTATTTTGTTTTAAGGACAAAGTTTAACTACAACCTTACTTAATAAAATAAACAATACTACATATTTAAAAAATAAAAGCTCGAAATTGTGTGAAAACACAAAAGCTTGTTTAAACTCCCAAATTAAAGTTATGACTCGGTTGATTTTACTCTAATTTAAACTAAGTGCAGAATAGAGTAAATGAGAGCAGATAAACAAATAAACTACTCTAACCCATATTCATTAATACACAGCAGTAAAATGAAAGTTAAAAGAGTAGGAAAGAAGAATGCAAATACAAGATAACACGCCAATGTGTTATCGAAGAGGAAACCAAAGAACTCGGTGAAAAACCTCTCCGCCGCCCTCCAAATGGTAAATCAATCCACTAGACAATCAGTTGGGATACATGAATAGCAAGAGACTCTCCAAGCCTAATTCACCCAATGCACCTATGCCCTCCAAGCTCCTACTCCGACAAGGCTTCTCGGAACCATGTCTTGTCTAGCTTTCCGGATCCCGCAATACGCCCGATTGCATCCACCAAAACTTGGCTTCTTCCAATGTTTTCCAGCAGCACCAAAACCTCACTCGACACTCTGAAAGGGTGTGGTAAGTGTTTGAGCTATCAACCTCTCAAGGATATGGAAAAGGAAAGGTAGGAGTTAAGGAAAAACCACAATGGATTATGTAGAGAATTGTGGGTATAACAATCTCTAACTCTCAAAGGTTGTGGCTAAGGTTTTTTTCTCAGAAGCACTCCTCAACATATGTGGGTAATGGGGGTATATATAGTGTGAGTAGAGATAGTGTGTATCAGATATGACAAATTGGAAAAACAAAATGTTTTGTGGGTATTTCATGGGAAGGCGTTATCCGCGAGACACTCGTGAAAACCAGCTATCACCATCCTATCCTGACTCTTCGCATTCCAGTCATGTGCTGGGCACATGCTTCACTTTGAGGGAAAACTTCTCGCAAGCTACCCGTGAAGACTTCTTACTCTTCACTTTGCCTTAAGTCTTCACACACAACTCTTACAAGAAATCCCACATAAAATATAGGGTACATACAATTGAACAAAATTACAATCAAATTTGGCACGAAATTAAAGCCAACACAAAATAGTTGTAAATTACAACTTTACAATCTCCCCTTTTAGCTATTCCATAACAAAACCCTTAAATAGACTCTAGACTTAAACATGAATTTAGGAATAGTGGCAAAACTCACTCACACCTAATCTAGAAGTTGTGAAGCACTTGCATGTATATACTTGTAACCTAAAACACTCGCACACAAACAAAACTTTCATTAAGCTTATGACAAGTTGAATACATGGAATGTATATACGCAAGTAAAGTGCGATCAAGGTAATAAGCATTATATAAACAATTAAGCATAACTTGATCATACAAGATCAGTTGTTAAAGAATGACTACAATGATCATTTAGCAAGCAAATGATCATTTGGACACGCAATGCAATTAAGACCAATCCAAGGATCAATTGCATGTCCAACACACAACCAATGCAAAATACAAGAAGTATTTGCATCACGGATACAAGATCCTACAAGGGTACAGGTGTGTAGTACTCAAGATAGATTAACAACATCTAAAAGTACTAAGACAATGCTATAAAGCAATGAAATAAACGAAAGTACTGAATATTAAACTAAATATAAAACCAATGTACTTAAGCTTTAAAGGAAAGCAATAAAAATATAAACAAACAATAGTTCTAGCTTCTCCTCCCCCTATCATTACACTCCCCCTATCAATGACCATCTCCTCCTTTTTTTCATGGAATAACTAGTCTCCATGTTCTTCTAACTTCCTCTGAATTTGGTCCAACTAAGTCTGGAGAGATGTGAACTTTGTGTCAAAGTGAATGTGTTGGGAGTGCATAATGGTAGTTAGTCCGGATATTTTGGTATTAATCTCTTCGAGAGTGGCCATGATGTTGTCTCACTTTTCATCATAAGCATAGGAGGGAAAGCTTGAACTTCCTAAAGTAGCATGGCTTTCTTCCTTGGTGATCTTTTTGGTGTGACTTATACTGGCATGGAAAGTGCGCATGTCTATTGGACTTGGCTGTGGGTATGGATACTCATCTTCCAAACGATGCATGCCTTTGAGCTTTAAACTCTTTGAGATAAGGCAGCAGAAGGGAAGACAATTCCTTGAAGCAATCCATTTAGCTGTTTTTTCCAAGATGTGGAAAATGTGAGAACACACATTAATCTCCTCGTTAGTGATCAGATCATGCAGGAATAAAGCTCGATCGAGATTCATGTACCCAGTGCTTGACAAAGGATAGAGGTTGTGAAACATGATCGTCGTGAGTAGCCTCAATTCAGGAGATAGAGATGCCACACTCATTGATTTCCCATTGGATGAGAACTCTAAATTATCTACTAAGGCTTCTCGAAGAACCTCCACATCTGGATTTAGATCATCATATACTAGTGGTTTACTGAACATCAGCCGGTTGATGCGTAGGATGTCTGCCAAATTGACCGGTGTCACTAAGAAACTCTTTCCTCTAACCCAACATTTGAGCTCCTCTCCTTCAACAAAGGCATTGGCATAGAACTCTTTCACCATGTTCTTGTATACATCATCAACATTGGAGAGAAGGAAGTTCCAATCCTTGGTGGCAAACCATTTGGGAATTTTGGTTTCAAAGAGAGATGGTTGGTCAACAGCCCTTTCAACCAACAACGGAGTGTCTCTAAAATAGCTCTCATTGGCCCAAAATGCAACATATGACTTGAACTTGTCCGGATCATAAACTCCTGTCAGTGATCAACATATGACCTGAACTTGTCCGGATCATAAACTCCTGTCAGTGATTAAGTCCTCTTTGGCCTTGGTGAGACGTTACATCGATCACGGGCTCTTTCCCTTTGTTGTTGCTTCCTTTCACAGTTGACCTCTTAAATGGTGACATCTGCACACACACACACACACACACACACACACACAAAAAACAAGAGCAAAAACCTGATTAGTGTCAAGTTAGTCCAAACATAAGCACAACACTTGAAACATAACATAACAGTATCAAATGAACATGATATAAGTGCTAACACATGTAAATAGCATTAAAATGCAAAAAAAAAAAAAAAAAATGACAACTGTGCATGTGTGTGCATCAAGTGTGCATGATGTGTACATGAGGTGTGCCTAGGAGGTGCATGACAAGGCATGGATAGGCACAATTGGGTCAAAGTGTGTAAAGCATACACCCAATGATCAAAACATGTTAAACAAGTTCGATCATGGGAAATCCCAAAAATTGGAACTCATTGGAGTCCAAAACAACTCAAAAATGCCACTTGAGCATTTTATCAAACACTTGATATGCAACACTATACTACACATATGGGCAATGCATGATCATGTGAAAATCTGCCTAAATACAAGTTAAAATTGTCACATGGGGCTAACACAGTCATAAACAAACTAAATGGGACAAAGCTTAATCAAAAATTTGAAAAATTTTTGACCTAAACCAACTTTCCCAACCCCTTTTTCAAAAATCCCCAAATTAATGAAACCTAAAAATATTTCTGCATAATCTAAGTAAAAGAGTGAAAAGATTGTTGAAAAACATACCTTAATGATGATTTTACAGAGTTTGAACTTGAAATTGATAGGGTTTTGAATGAAAATCAATTTGGGTTTGAGAGAGGCACGAGGAGGGTGAAGAGAGGGAACATAAGAGTGTTTAAAAACTTGTCACATCAACCCTATAAAACTGAAAACACGCATTTTCCGTGGGTTACATACTCACAAAGTTACTCGTGAAAAATGCATCTGAAGCACAAAATCTTTCGTGGGAAGTCTTTAGTTGCGAAATAGTCGCGAGACAATTGCGAAAGTCTCTATCTGAAATTTTGCGTTTTCCAGTTTTTGCCTTAACCTCTTTTTGTGGGAAAAGCTTAGTCGCAAGCTTCTCGTAAAAATTCCTCTAAAGAAGTTTTCAAAGAACAACATAAAAATGTATTTTGAACAAAAACTAAAAACACGAAAGCATAAAAAAAACTTTCAAAAACATATAAAAAACTCAAAAATCTTTTTGGGTTTGATCGGAAAGCAATTGAGCATACACATCACATTTGATCATGTACAATCACACAAATGAAATAAGCATTAATTGAACTAAAGTCTTGTGTGTTGTGGGTGAGTATCAAGTGTGGAATAGTCCTTAGACCAAAGTAAAGCTTCAATGATCAATTCAATCAAGTCATACACAACCGATACTAAGTCAAGTGGTCTATCTCAATTATAGAAATGAACATATATGACCTCTCACAAAAGAATGATTACACATTGTTGAAGCTTTTCATTTGTCTCATTTACAAATCATAACATTTGATCTTTTATTTTTTTGAACAATACATCTCATTTTGAGATCGGTGCTTGAAACTTTTTATATTTCGATATTGAGAATGAGCCTTTGGCTTTTTGAGCACCATACATTTCAATAAAAAGTCGCTTTCTCTTTTTCCTAGTCAAATACTAGTATGTGCGACGGCTTTTACAGCTCTTTATCTCTTTTCATTTTAAGATTTACATTTGGTGAGCTATAATGCAAAAACATAAAAAGAAAAGTGGAAAGATATATAAGCACAAGTCTATGCAAGTATCAAGACCATCAAGACCATTGACCAATCACTCATGACAAGCTTGAAGATCGATTTACAACAGTCACATATAATTTTCAAGACTTTTCCCACAAAGATATATGTGCACACATAACAAGCTAAGCTCATAAATACACTATGCCATTAGTACGAAGGTACTAGGCCAAACTCACATGTGATATACACATCATAAGCGATCAAACTTTTTGGAGATTTTTCAATTTTTATGGGTTTTTGAATTTTTCAACACACTCAAAAACAGAACATGTAAAGTAAGATCAACAAATAAACAAGTACAAAACAAAACTTGTAAAAGAAACATGCTATAAACTGGAAGCAATGACAAAAAAGGATTATGAATGTCATGATGCATGAACCTATGACCCTAAACATCGGAAGTATTAATGCATGGACATAGGAAGTGATCATGCATAAGTACCCTTCTTCACCCACATTTTACGAGTGTTTTTGGTGAAAGCCTAAGATGGAGGGATATGACCAACATAACTTTCAAACCTCGAATTGAAGCTAGCAAGGCATAGTAATATGTTCTTCAATATTTCCATAACGTCTCTAATGAGATGTCCTTCATTACCTCCCTTAACTTGTGCTCCCTTTGGTATTTTCTTTGAACTTTCCTGGCCACGCATAAAGTCAACCTTCTTGAGTGCATGAAGCTTGAAACAATTTGGCCTTGTGTGCCCTTGTATGCCACAATGATGACACAGGTTCTTTACTTGAGGCCCCCTTTGATTTTTGGGTAATGACTTCCTTTTTTCTTTCGGTTTTGCACTAATGGTTCTTTTTACAACAACGGGGGTCTCAATCTCAAGCTTCACTTCTTTGAATTTCTCTTCATTCTTGGCTGATACGAACCTTACTTCCTTCTTTGGTTCGCTGCTAGAAGTTCCTTCTTCGATATAGCCCAAATCGGTTTTATCATGTGAAGATTTTTGAGAGGACAGCATGTTGTCAAGTTTCTTGGTGGAGATGCGCTCAACCTTGACATTAACTTGAATAATTTCAAGTTCAAGAAACTTGATCTTAAAGTAAGCTTCAACCAACTCTCCCTTGAGTCCTTCCACTTCACACTTCGCTTCCTTAAGTTGCACAAGTCTACACCTATGCTCTTCTTCAACCTTTTTCATCTTTTTCACAGCAAGGTTCGCAACTTTGGCATATTTGCCACAATCTTCCAGCAGAGAATCGTATGCTTCTTGAAGGTTGTTCTTGCCTTCATTTTGGCATACGTCTTCATCTTTCGATTCTTCAACTTCCTCATCCTTGGAAAGATCACCAAGTTCATCAATAAAATTGCTCAATTCATCCTTTGAATCAACGGAGGTAATTGCCATGAAGGCTCTGTAGTTACCTTCACTGTCACATTCTCCTTCCGTGTCTAAATTTGAGCCTTCAGAATCACTAAGGGTAGTGGCAAACATTTTAACCTTCTCCCTCAAATAGTTGGGACACTCCTTCTTGAGATGTCCATGACCATTGCATTTGTAACACACAATTCCTTAAGGGGATTGAAAACCCTTCCCATCTTTCTTCTTGAACTCCTTCCTATCACCTTCCTATCACCTTTGGAGGATGAAAAATTTCCTTTGCTAAACGGCTTCCCACTGTTTTTCATCTTCAGAAATTTCCTGAAATTTTTTGCAAGGAATGCTACCTTCTTCTCCACATCATCTTTTTCGAAGGAGTCATCCATTCTCTCGGTGATCGTTTTGAGAGCAAGTGATTTGCTCGACTTGTGGGAAGGCAGTCCAAGCTCATATGTTTGGAGAGATCCAATAAGTTCTTGGATTTTGATCTCATCCAAATCTTTACTTTCTTCTATAGCTGTGACCTTTGCATGGAAGCTCCCTAGTAAGGACCTCAAAATCTTTCTCACCACCTTAGCATCCTCAATCTTCTCTCCGAGATTGAGCTTAGTAATTACGATTTCATTTAGCTTCCCATAGAATGAATCAAAAGCCTCATCGTCACCCATGTTGAGCTCTTCAAATCGAGTGGTAAGCATTTGGAGCTTCGTGTCCTTGACTTTCTTGGTACCCTCATAGGTAATCTCAAGAATTGTCGAAGCTTCCTTGGCAATCTCCACATGCGATATCCTATGAAATTCATCAGTAGACACACCACAGAATATAGCGTTAATAGCTTTACTATTTGCATTAGCCAAAACAAGAGCTGCCTTGTCCCATTCGGACTTGGCTGTCGTGGGTTTAACATACCCATTCTCGACAAAATCCTATACCAACTCATCTATAGCACACAGGAATGCCCTCATGTGGACTTTCCAAAGTTGCTCCCATCAAAGAATGGTGGAGCATTGAGCGATTGTGATCGGTCCAGCACAAAAGGGTCAAAGATCACACTTAGGTAATAAAACTAAATCAAGTGTACCTGCTTTGATACCAATTGAAAGTTTGAAATTGTGTGAAAATACAAGAGCTTTTTTTAGACTCCCAAATTAAAGTTATGGCTCAATTGATTTTACTTTAACTTAAATTAAGTACAGAATAAAGTAAATTAGAGCGAAGAAAAAAATGAACCACTCAAACCCATATTCATTAATACACAACAGTAAAATGAAAGTTAAAAGAGTAGGGAAGAAGAATGCAAACACAAGATAACACGCCGATGTGTTATCGAAAAGGAAACCGAAGAACTCAGCAAAAAACCTCTTCGCTGCCCTCTAAGCGGTAAATCGATCCATTAGACAATCAGTTAGGATACATGAATAGCAAGAGACCTTCCAAGCTTAATCTACCTAATGCACCTAAGCTTTCCAAGCTCCTACTCCAACAAAGCTTCTTGAAACCGTGTCTTGAATCCGCCAAAGCTTGGCTTCTTCCAATACTTCCCAGCAGCACCAAAACTTCACTTGACACTCTAAAAGGATGTGGTAAGTGTTTGGACTATTAACCTCTCAAGGATATGGAAAAGAAGAGGTAGGAGTTAAGGAAAAACCACAATGGATAGTGTAAAGAATTGTGGGTATAAAAATCCCTAACTCTCAAAGGTTGTGGCTAGGGTTTTTTTTTTCTCAAAAGTACTCCTCAACATATGTGGGTAATGGGGGTATATATAGTGTGGGTAAAGATAGTGTGTATCAGATATGACAAATTGGCAAAATAGAATATTTTAGGCTATCTCGCATGAAGGCCTTACCCACGAAACACTCGCGAAAACCAACTGTCACCATCCTTTCCTGACTTTTCACATTCCAGTCATGTGCTGGGCACATGCTTCACTTCGCGAGAAAGCTTCTCACGAGCTACCTGTGAAAACTTCTTGCTCTTCACTTTGCCTTGAGTCTTCACACTCTCTCTCACACACAACCCTTACAAGAAATCCTACATAAAATACAGGGTACATACGATTGAACAAAATTACAATCAAATTTGGTACAGAATTAAAGCCAACACAAAATAGTTGTAAATTACAACTTTAGAAAAAAATTAATCTTTAAATTGTATGTCCTTTTCACTCTTAATACATATGTTAACTTTTGTGTCAATCAGATATTATTTACTATAGAGAAGTGCTATGTTCATAATATTTTTACAATATTTTCACAACAAATCACAGGTAGTTAGTTGTTATTAGTTCAAATTTGAATTTAGCACTGAGATTACTTTTTCAACCCAACAATAACAACTAGTAACAACCTGCCACTTATGATTTGTTGTAAAAATGTTGTGAACATATCATTTCTCATTACTATATAATCTATAAGTTTATATTTTATGCATAATTTTAAACTACAAAAACTTACAATTTAAACAATTTATTGATGACATAGCTATTGATCTTTAATTTTTAAAAAATTTTGCAAGTATGGAGGATATAAAAAAAACAATGGTGAATTTGTCAAAATTCATCTCTATAAAGTTTTTATTTACAACTATTTTGTGTTGGCTTTAATTTCGTGCCAAATTTTATTATAATTTTATTCAATCATTTTTCCCTATATTTATGTGGGGTTTTTTTAATTGTAAGGGTTGTGTGTGAGAGAGTGTGAAGACTCAAGGTTAAAGTGAAGAACAAGTGGATTTCACGAGAAGCTCGCGAGAAGCTATCCCGCGAAGTAGCCACGTGTAGAGCACATGACTGGAATGCGAAAAGTCATGACAACTTGGAGTTTTCATGAGAGTCTCGCGGGTAAGACCTTCCTATTAAATACTCGCGAAACATTCTGTTTTGCTATTTTGTCATATTTGCTTTACTAAGTCTTTACCCACACTATATATACCCTTATTACCAACATATTGTATAAAGTGCTTTTCAGAGAAAAAACTCTAGAAATTACCTTTATGAGTTAGAGATTGTCATACCCACAATCATCTACACATTTCCTTGTGGTTTTCCTCTACTCCTACCTTTTCATATCCAAATCCTTGAAAGGTTGGTAGCCTAAACACTCACCACACCTAATCTAAGTGTAAAGTGAGGTTTTGGTGTTGCTGGGAAGCATTAGAAGAAGCCGATCGTTGGCGGATGCAATCAGGTTGAATTGCGAGAACCGGGAAAGCTAGAGAAGACAAGGTTCTGAGAAGCCAATTGGTAGCAGGAGCTCGAAAGGCTCAAGTACATGGGGTAGACTAGGCTTGGAGGGTCTTTTGTTATTCATGTACTTCAACTTATTCTCTAGTGGATCGATTTACTGCTTAGAGGGCGGCAGAGTGGTTTTTCGCCAAATTTTTCAGTTTCCTCTTAGATAACACGTCTCAGTGTTATCTTGTGTTTACATCCCTCTTCCCTACTCTTTTAGCTTTCATTTTATTGTTGATATTTGTTGAATATGGCTTAGAGTAGTTTTATAGGTTGTTTATGCACGTTTTATTCCGCACTTAGTTTAAGTTAGAGTAAAAGCAACCGAGCCGTAACTTTTAATTGGGGGTCTAAACAAGCTCTTGTATATTCACACAAATCTGAGCTTTCAACCTCCAATAAAAATATATTAAGGTTGTAGTCTAAGGTTACAATTAATTTTGTAACTAAATTTTTTCCTTATTTTAATGGGCTAATTTGTATTTGAGTTAGTTCAAGTGCTGAAAATTGAAGTTGCTGAACAACTTTGCTCTAGTGATTTCCATCTTGGTCCTGCGAGTTTGACATGTTTTTGGCTTTTGAAATTCAGTTGGGGACAATTTTAGCTAACACTTCCCTAACCCTTGGTTGACCAAAATTTCCAGAATAGCAAAGAATTCTATTACGAACTCTTCTACTGTTCTAGCCTTTACTCAAACTATATAAGCCTCATTTCCCACAAAATTAACCCTAATTCCCAAATGAAAGTTGAGAGAAACTCAAAATATTGTGAGAGCCAAACACCTTGTCTTTCTCTCTACTTTCTCCCTCTCACCAAAGCCAAATTATTGAGAAGAAATCAATTCCTTTACACCCATGACCCAACACTACCTTTGTGTTCTAACTTCTAAGGGTTATTTGAAGCTTGGAATCCCTGGAGCCTTCACATCACAGATGGTGTGTACACATGCGCCATAGATGTTCCTTTCGACTCCAAGTAGAGAGAATTTTTACCTAAGGGTCATCATTTGCTTGTTTAGTTGATATAAATTCATAATTCAATTCAGTGGATTAACGAGCCTAATCCAAACCCACATGTCAAATTTAACCAATTTTCAAGCCTGTTGTTTCTTTGCTTTCTTTTGTTTTTTGTGGTTGCATGTATTGATGGAGCACTCAATAGGCCTTCAAGAGGCAAACAAAGGCAAATGTATGAACCTAGGGGATTCGGTTGTGGATGGAGCACTCAATAGGTGCGAGTGCGAAGGTTAGAAGTTAGAACATGCGATCCCCCACCTTTTAACATGGTATCCTGACACACTAAGTCCTAACTACTAAATAAGGGCCAATCTGAGAAAGCCCAGCCCATAATAAATAAATAAAACCTTCACTTAAACTCAACCAAACCGAACCCCAACTCTTTGGTCCAAATCCGAAAACCCATACAATAAATCCAACACTTGTAGGAAGATCTGAACCCAACAACAAGCACTCCGTCAAAAGCAAAGCTTTGCTTCAGCCTTCAGCTCGAAAAAATTATATTATTTCATATAATGCAGTAAGTGTGTGATTCATCTGTTTCTGCTCCATCTTATTTAAGATGATGTTTTTGCAATCACTCTTCACTTTTTCTTTTTCTTTTTTCCCTTTATTTAGCTAACAAATATTGTATTTTTGCACTTGTTGCACCGTTGAATTTCAACCTTAATTGGAATCTTCTCTAATATATATGGAAATGAAAAAAAGAGTACTAGCCATGCCTTGTTCTGTCAGGTGCTACTAACAATGTTTTTATTCAATAATTTGATTAGATATTTGTGACAACAATAATGCACGAATAACTTGTTCTTAATTCGTACTGATTTTGCAGGTTTGATCATATTTTTCTCCCTGAATGTTCTGTTATTTCCTTGCCTCTGGTTAGACATTCAAACTATTTTAAAAACAAATTTACATTATATTCTGAAACACTAAATTTCAAATTCTCCTTGTCCTCACCCCTGTTGTATGATTTTAATTACTGAACTCACGTTTTTAGCTGGTAAGAATGCTTGAATCTCTGTTTTAAAGCAGGGGACATGGAAAAAAGCTTGTTTATATATATATATATATATATACACATATAATTTTTTAATTATTTTTTAATTTTTTATTTTTTTATGAAATCTCCATGTATGTCCTGCTTTTATCTGAACAAGGTTGATATGCTGAAGAGCAAGTTCGGATTCAATCACGCTTTCAGTTATAAGGAAGAGCATGACTTGCAACTCTAAAAAGGTCTGTGGACAACGTGCAATTAAATAATCTAAAAGAATATAATTAAGGAGGGCCTAAACTTGTTTCCATTGGTAATTGCACTGCTTTCACTAATATAATGAAGGTGACTGCGAATTGCATAACACTAAAGAATAAAAATGAGTAAAACTACTGTTTGATAAATATCACAATAACAATATCGAGGACTAATTGTTAATTGCCAGAGCAAGTTTTATCAAAAACTGAGGCATTAGTTTTTTTTTTTTTTTTTTGGTCATGCTGTTAGGTGTTTTCCTGAAGGCGTTGACATATACTTTGAAAATGTCGGGAGGCAAAATGCAAGATGCAGTGCTCCTTAACATGAGAATCCACGGTTGCATTGCAGTAGCCGGAATTATGTCACAATACAATCTTGATCAACCTGAAGGCATAAGAAATTTATTGTCTGTGGTGTATAAAAGGATTCGTAAAGAAGGATTACTATCACCTCTTTCCCAACTTCTTAGACCTTGTGCTGCCTTACATTAGAGAAGGAAAGATAGCATATGTGGAAGACATTGCTGAAGGCCTCGAAAATGGCCCTGCAGCTCTTGTAGGAATTTTTAGTGGCCACAATGTTGGAAAGCAAGTAGTTGCAGTTGCTCGGGAGTGATCATTTTACCTCCTTTTGCATATGTATTGAACCTTGAGAATTTACTTGTACATCACCATATATAGTGTCTCTCCCCATCACAATGGACCATGGTGAAAGTCATTGCTGCTTGACAGCCATAGTAAGCAAATTCTCAGGGTTTAATATACTATCGTTAGTAAAAATAGCATTCACATTAAAAAATAAAAATAAAAAGAGCATATAATAAAACATGTTGCTTAAGTAGATTTTTTAGTCGCATTTAGTCACACCTTAATAAATGATATTATAATAATAATTAAAGATAAAAGCAAAAGGACATAAGAAAAGAGAATAAATAAAATTAATTAAAGATGACATAAAAGAAGAGCAACCAACCAGTGGCGGAGCCAGGATTTCAATTCAGAGGGGGCAAGATTTAAAGACTATTTTTAGAAAGGCAAAAACAAAAACAATTGTATAAGAATTCGTTTAAAACTTGATTTGGACTCATTATTATACTCAGGATTTTCCATATTTTCGATTAAGTACAAATATTTATTTCATATCGAAACAAAAATAACCAATTTATAGTTACAAATAATTAAAGTAAGAGATTAATCTAATTACATAAAATTTAGATATCTAATTTGATTCCTTAAAATTTAGATATCTAATGTTGTATACATGTCTATTGCTTTGATTGCTTTTAAATAATATCTACAATTCAAATTTTTTGTTCTCTATTCTTCAAAGTATTTAAATTTGGGTTTGTAGTAGAAACCTAAACCTAGAATTTAAAATTGAAATGTCTAAGAGATGGAGGAGAGAGAAGATAGTGGAGGTTTAAGGTCTGAAACTATAGTACAAGGACATTAGTTAGTTTTTTTTAATAATTATTTTGTATAAAATATTAAAATATAAGACCTACCATCAATTGAAAATTTATGAAATAAAAAGAAAAGAAAGTTGGGATAAACATTCCAAGAATGGTAGTGACATGCTTAAATTTGGGACTTGATAAAAGTTTTTTTTTAAAACCAAAATGATGTAGCATGTTTGATAGTGGCGTCAATCCTTCAATTGTTTTGTAACCTTTTTAGCTTTTCTTTTTCGGTAACAGAGCTATTTTTGTTTTTTTCTTTATATCAGAGGGGGCAAAGAAGTTAAACATTTAATAGAGTTTCTTGCTCACTCCTACGTGATGTTACTATGAACTTTTTTTTGGGTGGAGTCAGAGGGGGCAAGTGCCCCCCCTCGACCCCCCCTGACTCCGCCCCTGCAACCAACATAGCCAATTCTACAGACACACCCATGTCACGGGGGGGCTCTCTTTGGACTCATTGCCTTGGATATCACTGGAGAAAGCACATCTTCCCTGGGCTCAAGTTTATGCATTAGATACTCCTTCACTGAAACAACCTTATCCATGCTTCTTTGACCTATATTATTTGCTTTCCTCTTTCAGCAACAGAGACACAATAAATTTGTGGAAAGCACTCTGAATTTCTAATACTGCAGCGAAAGCAGCCAAATTTTCAGTTACAGTTTCAGTTAATGTCCTTTTAAGACTTGTAGGCATCTATTTTTATTTTTAATAGTAAGATTGACAGTACTTTCCAAAACATGCTTCCCGAAATTCTTATGTAGTGCTCTTGGATTATGTTTAGTGGTTTCCTTGCACCCCTCAGGAGCCAGCCTTGATTCAAATGTTGAAAATCAAATGATAAGGGGCATTAAGAATTAGGAAACATGTTGGAGTGTTTCCATTTTACCTCAGAAAAGCAGTATAATAATAAAGAAAGAAAAAACATGGGAATAAATGTGTTGCACAAAGTAAGGGAAAAATATAACCTGGGGCTCCATTTTCATCATCTTCATCATCATCCAATCTGACAACCAAAGAAGGTGTGGTTCTAACATCCTGATTATGTTTCTTCATGCTGAGAGTATGTCTCAAATTCTTGGCCTCCATCAATTTGGTGGGAACTCATTTCTTGTAATGATGAACATATTCCTTCTGGGTCAAGATCCTTTCCAAATGTAGGAGATAAGGAGGTAGGCAACCACTTTGAACCTTATAAAAAGTGTGTTCAAGTCATGGAATTTTCATTCAAGATTAAATGAAGCCTTTAACAAATATACCAAGCTGAAAATGCTATATATGGTTTAAAAGTGACGATCTGAGTATGTACCAGAAACCTTTATACCACCAGGACCAAGGGTCCAAGACACAAGTTTATGTTGGATGCTTAAATCACAATGGCATGGTTGGAACTACCTTGGAGAATTTGAAGAGGGGCTGATAGGACTTTTAGTTTGTCACCATTTCTTTGCATGCAGTCAAGTAGAGCCATTTTCATAGTGTATTTATGCCTTCAAATATATCTTGGTTTTGTTGCTCCTTTTATCTCCTATAATAGAGAGAAATGTAAGAGAGATGAATGATGCTCAAGAATTGGTGGTGTGGACACGAGGTACAAGCCCCCAATTACACGAACGTATAGGAGGAAGAGCAAAGAAAAGACGGCCCAACCTGTGGCCTTATGGATGGAGCCTATTAGTTATTGGGCTTGAGATTAAACAAGCCTGAGCATTTAATAATTAGGGTTTCTTTATGCATTTTTATTGTTAGCTATTTAAGCACTTTTCTGATTATTGTAAGACAGTTTTTGAGAATTATTAAAAAAACGTGTGTTTTCTTTCACTGGTGTCGACTCCAATTTTGCTTGGTGCTGACTCCAAGTAGCCCTTACGTGTTGACTCCTAGGGTTTATCTTTTTTTTGTTCTATTGTTAGTGTTGTTGTGCTACGTTGGTTTTGGTATCAGAGCAGACTTTCGGTCCATACAACACAACCGTAGACAACCAATTGAAAGCAAAACCATCAAAAGAGCAAGCCAGGCCTAGGTGCTGACTCCTAGGTCATATCCCTTTATTTTATTGTTGTTCAATTTTGTTTTGGTTGTCCTATGTCAATTGGTTTATGGGATTCTTGCATGGTTCTAGATTACATGCATTTGTGCACATAAGCATATATATGAACTTTATAGCTGTTACCTGGCTGCAATTAGCAGGCATATTGAGTCCTCAAATGAACATATGCAGCAGATGCGATAGCTAGATGGTTGATATATAGAGAGACTGAGAAAGCATATGGTTCTAACTTTTCATTTTTAAAATGAAATCAGATTATGACCAAAGCATATACAAAATGCTATTTCTTAATATTCTACAACAGCCATTAGTATCGGAAAACTGACGAGTCAAAACATTATAGTGAAGACAATGCAATAGTAACAAGTAGACCAAATGTCCTAGGTAAAATAAATCCAAAAAATTTGAGGGGATTGTTTGAAACAAAAATTTGAAGGTTTACATATGCTATGCAACAGAATATGTTACAGTACATAGAGATACAAGTTTGACATAAAAATTGAAGGGAAATCGCTTTAATAAATGGATAAGAAATATGGTAAATTAATTGTAAAATGAGCAAGTTTATTCCAAAATGAAATTTTAGAAAAAAAAGGACCTTTGAGAAGAAATATGGATTTAATAATATTTTGAGCTTAGAATGGGAATCATGTATTTATCTGGATATTTGGAATAGGGCGAATCTAGGACCGCTCTATGCTGAAGTGCATGAGTACTAATTGGGATATGAAGGATGACCAAAATCTATAAGTAGCATACAAACAACAAAGTTAATAATAATAATATATGAAATTGAAAGAAGAAAAAAAATTCAAAAGGAATCATATTATGTTTTGATGGAAGAGAGAAAACAAATGAAATGAAGAAGAGAATGTGACAACTCACAAATTTCAATGAAACAATTAAATTGGAAATTTGAAACCAATTCAAGCTTTAGTTCTTCATTTAGCTTTCCATGGAAAGTGAGTGTGCCACTTGCTTTGCTGGTAGGTAGTAGCATTCTTGCTCCTGAACTTCTATTCTTGAAGAGATAAATAGTTACCCCAACCCCAAACAATCGTGAAGCATCCTTGACATTGGAAAAGTATTCTCTGATAAAAAAGAAATTACTGGTGATAATTACATCAAAAGAATTGCCAAGTGCTGCTAACTATGGCTTACAGAAATCATAGTCATAAATTCAACATTTTTTCCCTTAAGATTCAGATACACCTAACAATGAAGGTGATATTATCTTTTTAAACTTTGTACAAATAATGAGCCCTCATTATTAGAAAACTGACAAGTCAAAAATTTGAAGGTCTACATATGCTATTCAATAAAATAGGTTGCTCTAAATGGCAATACAAATTTGAAACTAAAATTGAAGGGGTCTTGCTATAAAGTAAGTGAGTAAGAAATATGGTAAGTGGTGAAAAAAACCAACTACTTGATTCCAAATTAAAATGTTGGAGAGAAGGACATTTGACAAAAATACCAATTTTAGATTATTTTGAGCATAGAATATGAATCAAAAGTTTATCTAGATATTTGGAACAGGGAAAATCTTGGACCATTTTGTGTTGAAGTACATGACCACTAATTGAAGAATAACCGAAATATGTAAATAGTATATGAACAACAAATTTATTAAAGAGTATGCGAACTTAAATGTTAGAACCAAAAGGAAAGATTTCATAATAGGTTTTCTTGGTAGAGAAAAATTAAAAGAAAAGAAGATAAGAATGAGAGAACTCACAATTTCGATGAAACAATTTCATTGGAATCCATTTTAAATTCCCTCCATTGTGATTCTTGGACTATGAACAATCTTCTACTAATGATCACTCTTGCTGATTCCATATCCCTTGCAAAGCGACCAGTAAACATCTGGCTTCAACAGCCATTCCAAGATACTTCCATCCAGCTTTCCACAGAAATGGAGCACCTCCTGCATTGCTGATAAGTAGTAGCAGTTCTTGTTCCAGAATAGACAATGAAAATTGACCACAGCTCCTCTGCAAAGGCTCCAACATCAACAAAATTTAATGCCTTCAACTAAGGAGAAATAGGTGTCAAACTAGCCAAACAGCTCAGGTAACAAAAATAATTTTAGGCTCCAACATCGTCAAATTTAATGTCTCCAACTAAGGACATATAGGTGCCAAAGCGAGTGGAACAGCTCAGGTAACAAAAGGAAAATTAGGCTCTGAAATGGGTGCTATGTGTAGTATCCTTGACATTGGAAAAAATATCCTCAGATGTATGAGAAATTTTCTAGTGGCTTTTACATTGGAAGAATTGTTTAAGTGCTACATGTGGCTTACAACACTGATACAATGACATCAACACGTGAAAACTACACATATATCAGAATATCAAGATGATTAGATGCTAAGTAACAAGTTATAAAATGTTGTAGGAAAAGTGAGAGGGAAGAGGGGATAATTGGCATGAATGATATACTTATCAGATTGAATTAGTACTCTATTTATTCAAACGTAAGCTGAACACAATAGATATGCTGAATTAGTACTATATTTGTCCACGTGTTGTTAGTTTTTAAACATCTCATGCTCTTAGCAATTAGTTTGATATATAGATGTTAGCAATTAAAAGAGTGAAAGTGAAGGACATTTGTTCAGGTTATGCTACAATAATACCAGACGCACAGAATGACTTTCATGCCAAAGAGTGTCAAACCATAATTCTGTGATCTGACAGCTCAATCTAACTCAATTCATTGTCTTGGTGACATATGAACACATATATGGAGTTGACATGCACACCTTTACATAGACTAACAATTTTGTTTATGTAGATATGCACAATGGGTGCAGAACCCAGTCACTGTACAAATATATATATATATATATAAACTGAATTGGATCTCATAAAGCACCAAAGAATATGGTAATATATATATATATAAAACAAATCATGAACAATGAGTCAACTTCACAGCAAACAGGAGAGAACATAGAAATTATAAATGACTTCAAGCTTAGAATAGGAATGTAGAATGTATCAAAGGTTTTTCTTAATCACAGGAACACGGGCAATCTTAGAACCTTTTGTGCTAAATTACATGACCTCTAATTGGGACAATGAAAGATCAAAACTATTTGTAATTTAGTAACGTAATGAGCCACTTACACCATAAGCAGATATTGCAATAAGCCAATTACACCATAAGCAGATATTGCGGCTTCTTGCAAATGTACAGCTCATGTAAGAACAATAAGGGCTTTCCACTTACTGTCAAAGACATTCTCAAATATGTTAGGGTAGAGTCCATCCACATATATAATAGCCTAATTTTTCACCATTGACATATGATTGACCAGAAAGAAGACTGATTCTTTTCCATTTCCTTTTATATTACAAAGGAACTTCTACCATGTCAGAGATTTTAATTGCCTGAAACTTACTGGTCATCCATCTTAATAATGTACATGATCTTCAGACCGCTTCTTGTTTAATACATTCATTAAAATAGATATCTGGAATGTGGGAAATCCTAGACCACTCTGCACGACACCCCTTTGCACATCTTTCAATTAATTTGGAGCAATGACAAGATATTTAGCTCTTCAGTTGAATTCAGGGTGGGTTAAAAGCTCCATGAATAATGTTTCCTCCAGTTGAACACATTAGATATGCCAATGCCTGCATATTGAGGTGAAATAGTTATTAATAAATTTTTAGTTCTTTGAATAATGAGAATCCATGTGTTGTTAGTTTTGTTAGCTTTTTAACATCCCAGGCTCGTAGTTCGTTATATTTGTGTCAGCAACTAAAAGTGTCAAAGCAAAGGATGTTTCACACTGTTCAAGCTAAGTATAATAACACATATATGGAGTATAATAACTAATATAACGCACAGAAATGACTTTAATATTAAATAGTGTCAAACTACAATTCATTGATCTGGCTGTTTTGGTGATATATGAACACACATATGGATTATAGGTTTGACATAAAACTCTTCGGAGATCATTAACCAAAAAATATGGCAATATATATAAAGCAAAAAAGATGAAACATAGCAGAGAACAAATCATGAGCAGTTAGACGACTTCAAAGTGAAACAACAGACAGAAGGAGGTTTGAGAGAACATACCAGTTTTAAATTACTTGACCTTAGAGCAGGATGTATCAAATATTTATCTTAATAACTGGAAAATGAGCAATCTTTGACCAGTTTGTGCTAAACTACATGACCTCTAATTGACACAATGAAAGATCACTAATATTTTGATTTAGTGATGCAATGAGCTACTCACAACATAAGCAGATATTGCAACTTATCCTAAATGTATAGTTTACTGCGGAAAATATTCTCCCAATTTGGTTATGTGATTTTCAAATATGTTAGTGTAGTGTGTTCAAGTCATAAAGAGGAGATAAAAGATTAGTCCACCCACATTTATAACAGCCTATTTTAACAACACAATATTGACTAATGAGAATGATTCTTTCACTTTTCATTATATTACAAAAGAATTTCTCCCATGTGAGATTTTAATTGTGCGTTGTTGGTGAGAAATTCAAAAGTGTGATGAAGAGATTCAAGTGCATCACGGTGAACAAATATTCAAAGCTCTAATTACAACTTCTACTTGCTAGATAATATCTGCTATCATTTACATATCTGTACATGTACACACTTTGACAAATTGTCTCAAGTGCGTAAAGATGACAACAGTATAATTATAAGTAGGGGGAAAAGAATGTTCAAAACAATCTGGAGAAGATCCAAAAAGACTCCTCAATCTCCAAAGGCTCCTTTTATCTCTTGCAAGGGACTAATGACAATTGACAAAAAGTTTCAGCTGCAATTTACGGCAGCAAAGATTATAAGAGGTCATAGCAAGACATGGTTCATCATCAATTGTCTAATGACTCAAAAAGCTTTACGCATGTTGTGAGTAGAACTTATGTGATCAACCATAAAAAAAGTAGAAATTATGTGATCTTTTTTTTTTTGGTAAGCATCCTCAACAACCAATGACATCCAACTCATTCACAAGAATCACAGCTTACCCATTTGTTCATATCCGAAAAAAATTAAGAAACTATCAAAGTCATGCATTTATCCAGTTTCAGGGGCAACTTCCTTACTAATCTGCCGTGTAAAAAGGATCAAGAAACAACAATATTGGAGCATATGATTCATTTTTCCTTATCTAAATCGTTATGGAAGTCATCAGAATGTATCAACACTGTAGTAGCTTGAACTACTTATATTAGTAGTAAAAATAGTAACTTTTTTGATAGGTAGTACAAAACCAAATTCTCAACCAAAATGTATTAAAACTATTAAATAACAGACAATTTAGTGTTTATAGGGAAAAGGCCCATTATCTTATATCTAAGGGATTGAGAACAATCCTACAACTATCTGCATGACCAAGAGCAACCAGAATGGCCACCTGTTGGGTAAGACCATCATGTCAAGGTTCCAAGAAGAAAACCACACAATAGTGGAAAACCTTAACTGAATATGTTACTTTTAAATTTTCTAATAGAGATGTGTATAAATGAATTTAATGACAACCAACAAGTAAAAAGGCTATCTATAGATCTCTACCTCATAATCCTGAAAGCTGTTGAAGTTATTTGCATGAAAGCCTTATGTTAGGAAACCGTAACAAATACCTAGGATTTGAAAGGCAGAAGAATTATCAAGAATCCGTATATTAAGGAAGGAAAATATATATTGCTAGTTATATAGAGAATGGAAGAAACTATGGCCTATGCACAAGAAAATCCTTGGCCTCACCTAATGCTTTGTCAGAAGTGTTTTCAACTATGTATATTGGTAAAAACTTAAAAACAAGTATATGATATAGTTCAAAATGACATACGACCAGAATTTTTTTAGTAGAGAGAGAGAGAGAGAGAGAACTCAAGACAATAAAATCAATATATTTCCAGAGCAATCTTCAAGTATTCTAATTATTGAAACAATGCCGTATCCATGGTCATAAATTGATCTCAGAAAAACAAAATGCAATCAGGGTCTGGTTCAATTTGAATTGAGTCTCAAGATGCTTCCTTATGGGGTACAATATACGGGACTTTTAAGTTCATGCACAACTCTGATTGGGGTAAAATAAATAATTGATGCAATCAATTATTCTAAAGTTTGAAAAAAAAAAATTCATGACATTAACAAAGTAAGGATCAAAGTGATACTATAGAAATGACTTGAAATTTGTACAAATAAAGCGCCTTAATTATTAGAAAACTGACAAGTCAAAACTTTATAGGGAAAATGCAATAGTAAGAAGTAGACCAGAAATTTATATGTAAAACTAACCTTCTTTTTTTAATAAGAACTAACCAAAAAAAATAAAGAAATTGATTGAAAAAATATATAAATACATACATACATACATACATATATATATATATATACATATATTGTTGAGTTAACAAAAGCTCTGATACTAGATTGTCGAACAAAAGACTGAACAAAAAGTTTTTATTTAAAACTTGACTCTTTGAATTACAACACTTTACAAGCATTAATGCTTGACTCCATACACTGACACTAGTGCATTGCAAACACGGCACTTACTCACCAAATACACTTGCACACACCTTTCGTCTAGACACCTACACACACTAGCTCTTGACTCTATTTCACTCTACACACTTGCTACCTATGGCACACACTTCACCACCTCACACTCTACTTCACACACGTCGGTGTTTTATGACCCACACTCACTTCACAAGTCTCTCACACCTACACACTTGGTGCTTTATGACACACACAAAAACTGAGCACCATTTCTATATTTATACTTGTTCTATGTCGGTTAAGAAGCTTCTAGCTTCATCTTTTTAATGAGAATAAAATACTATCTTTCTCCAAGCTTCTAGATATTGTAAAAAGTTGTGGCTGAAATTTATTTAGTCAAGGAAGTCTCTAGGAAATTCCGGAGTGAGAGAAATTGAGATAAACTCTAGATATTTCTAGAGAAAGAGAGAGAGGCAGTGCTTGAGGTTTAACATATATATCTTAGGGCCTACATTCACTACCCAGAAAAATTTGTTGCACTACATTGGAAACAAGTTTGAAATAAAATTGAAGTGATATTGCTAATTGGAAAATGAAGGTGTAGAGATTTTGTGTTTCTAGATGGATAACCAAATCTGGAAATAGTATATGAATAACCAAATCTGGAAATAGTATATGAACAACAAATTTAGAAACTTTGTATACAAAATTGAAAGTAGAAAAGAACCAAAAATTAGGATTGACAATAGGTTTTGTTGGAAGAGAGAAATCAAAAGAGAAGATGTTAATGAGAGAACCTACAAATTTCACTAAGTCAATTGCATTGGAACCAATTTAAATTTCCGCACTGTGATTCTTGGAATATGACCAATCTTCTACCAATGGAACTCTAGCAAACAGTAAGAAACAAAGCATCCAGCTTTGACAACCACTCCAAGAATCTTCCATTTAGCTTTCCATAGAAAGCGAGGGCACCTCCTGCATTGTTGGTTGGTAGTAGCAGTTCTTGTTCCAGAACTTCAGTTCTTACAAACACAAAAAGTTACCACAAAACATATGTAGAGGCTCCAACATTGTCAAAACTAGCATTTAACCCGCGCAATGCGCGGGGAACATTTTACATATTTAAAATACCATCAAATTGACATAACAATACAATAAAATACAACAATTAATATGTTTATTAAAGGCTTTGTTTTAATAATTACAATTGTGCGATGTGGAGTCAGGTTCAATAACAATGTCAAAAGTCCAAAATTCCCCATAGCAAAAAATGAAGTCTAAGTACTTATTAACCAAAAAAACATCTAGTGAGCAAAGCCATATTCTAGCTAGGCTTGATGTACTATAAATGCCAGCTCTGTTTCACTTGGATGAATTGAGTCATCATCAGCCACCTACAAAAACTATAGCACATATGTAGAACACCCTCAAATGGATTCTTTAGTGTGCTAAATGGGTGATTGTTGTCTAACTGGAGGCAAAGACCTATTTAAACGTAACCTTTGAAATAATAGAAACTAATACAACCTTTTGAGCTCCATGTAAGGAGAACATATTCAATAATAATATAAGGTAAAATTCCAATGTATAAATACAAAGAAACAATATTTTAATTTCTATTGGTAGAAAGTAAATGATTGATAAGAGAAAGCATAACTGATATAAAAAAGAACTTTGATGTACTTATAAGTATTATAAGATCTTTTATAGCCTATGCACTAAGCAATAGAATGACATACACCTGCTAGGAAATCCAAATTGGGATGTAGATGCCAAAGATTGATGTTCTAGTATTAAATAGATATAAATAAATAAATAAATAAAGCATCAAACATGTTTAGCAATTGCAATTTTTAATATATAAACATCTAAATTAAATCTGTGAAAAGTTGTAAACCATAAAAGAACAAAGAACCTAAAAAAAAATAATTAGAAAAGAAAAATAAATTCATATTTTTTCTTTGCCAAGTTAGAATTTGCTCAATCTTTTGTAGTCTGAATTCTAAAAATGCATCTTACAATCCGAGCCACCAAATTTCTACTATATAAGTTTCAAGTGTGTAATGGTCATAAGCATTATAGTGTCAGAGATTTTTTTTTTTTTTTTAATAATTAAAAGAACATAGTTCTTGTAATTCAAATGGTTTTATTTTTTGATAAGTTGTAATTCAAGCCGTTTGGATATTTTCAGTTTTCTTAACTTTTTACATTAGACAATCAGAGAACAGAGAAAATTTCTTCTTTTCACCAAGTATAGACATTTCCTTCACTTTAGATAGACTATTAATTCTACTTTAATTACTAATCAAAAAGAACTCTAAAAGAAAAACACTTCCATTTCTGCACAAACAACATTAAAAAAAAAATTTCCCAGTTGGTACAAACTACTTTCTATTCTTCTCAAATAGCACTTGAATTTACATATCCAAAAATTGGGTTTTTATTAAATACTCCAGAATATGTAAAAAAAAAAAAAAAAAAAAAATCAAAACACAGTAAATAATTAATTATTTTCATTCATATACCAAAGCAACAATACCTGAATAACCTTCTAAAATATAAGCCTTTTTCTGTTCTTCATGAGAAAAATTCTAGCAATGCAAAACAGCCACCAGTTCAACTTCTAGAGGATTTTCAATTTTTTTTTTTTTTTTTTGCATAGCAGTCATTGGAAGAAACACTGAATTTCATATGACAGCACCCACTCCGGCAGCTCCCAACTACTAAAAATATCTTCCTATGGTGGTTAATTGTGCATTGTACCCCGGTTTTCTGCACTATTTTCTTGTTGATGAACTAACAAAATTTGTCCAAAAGCAAACTAAATTTCAGTTATTGAAAACAACTAAAATAAAAAAATTTATTCAATTCGAAATGAATCTGTTTGACTGCCAATTGTATATTGAACAATATATAAGAAAACCTTGAATAAAAAAAATTACATTAGCTTACATTAAAAAAAAAAGGTTACTTATGAATCCAAAATCTTCTCAACTACATTACCACCAACAAATCATTTCACTTGTCCTTGCTAAATTTGCTTGCAAATACGTAAATTGACTGCTTACAAATAAAGAAAATATACATTGTTACACCCTATGATATAAAAGACACAATAACCAACATCTTGAGTTATTCTTGTTACAGTACAACATTAAGGGAAAACAATGCACTTCAAAACACTAAACTAAGTGGCATAATCTTTATTGGGAGGTTGTAGGCATCAAGACCTATTATAAAAATATGAAGAATGGAAGCATTTGCCTATTTTAAAAATACTAAACATTGATATATGAAACAGCAAATGAGTTCCACTAACCATTACATATATCATGAATTCCATCCAACACATGATAGACATTATTAATTTAGCCAACTTTGAAAGCAAAACAATACGTGTATATATATATATATATATATTTATATGAATAAAATTTCTACTTTGATTTTAGTTTAATTTTTTAGTTTTGTTTTAGACCTACTATCATATAGTATATCTTCAATTTGTTATGCCTTCCAAAAAGAAAAAAAAAAAGAATAATATTATTACATCAAAACCAAAATAACCAGATTGGCTAAAGAAACAATTTTTTTAAACAAAAAATCTTATAGTTGAGGATTTGATGGCAGGACTGACACATACAAATATTTATGCATGTACACATTTATATACCTTGCTGCCCCTTTTTTTAACTATGCCAAAATTCCAATGTGATAATTATGATAAAGCTTTAATCATCTTAAAACAGAATAAAAGAACTTACAAAGCATGCTCTTAAAAAAATTCCAAGACATAGGTAGGAGCTTTCGCTGTGAATGACCTCAAGCTATGTATCCACACCCAATTTTGCATCCCACCTTGGCTATGGGAAATTTTAGACCAACTCTGTAAAAAAGAACTATTCAAGCTCTATTTTTTCAACCCACAAATTAGCAAACAATATTTTTAAAAGGAAATCTTTGAAAGAAAAAACATATTATCACCAAAACTAATCAAAGATGTAAATGTGTTTGCGAAATTGATTTACCAATTGCAATTTCTATAAGCTTTTATAAAAAAGATAAATTGCACATACAAATGTGACTTATAGAAACTAAAGCAACAGAAATCCAAAACTTATTACATAAATAAAAACGAAGCATTACATAAAAATACTTCAAGAAGTAACTAAAAGTTAGGCTTATGAGTAAAAAAGACTTCTCAATCTAATGGGTCTGAAATTCTTTTTTAAATATCCTTGACACAACACATTCTCTATTGATAATGCAATAGGCTCTTACAATATTAAAAATAAAAAATAAAAAAGACCAAAACCGAAATATCATATTGTGTTCAATCATAGAAACATTATAGCCTTTTGCTACATTATTTTCTTGTATCAGCCAAACAAACCATGCTTTCTCATCTTGTAGTCTGCAATCGTAGTTTCTATAAATTATATGACAGAAGACTATGTATTGTAATATCTTTTTCACTTACCGAGATAGCTTACCAATAGATATCAGTTGCTATACAAATTCCATCATCAATGATAGAAGCATTTCTCACTGCTCTATGTTTTTTTATTTTAAAAAGTTATTACCTCATAGCAGGCTTATCTAGCCTCCAAAAACCATACCAAACATAGATAGTTTCAATTTTTAGTAGATTTTATAAATGAGATAACATTCACACACAAAAAAGAAGGAGAAGAAGAAGAAGAAGCTTGTTCTACATATTAAACTTTCACAACAAAATAACAATATAAAAATATGGTTCAATATCAATAGTTTGAGATTAAATTTAATCTCCTGGGTGGGCTAAGGAACAAAAATTAAAATAAAGGAAACTACAGCTACAACTCTTTTTTAATTATGATTAATAAAAAACAGCCCACAATCCTTTCACACTCAAGAATAGGTGGAAAATTTTTATTACCTGGGCAATCCTTCCTCATTAACTATACACTAACACCAATAATAGCCAAGTTTCTCTCTAAGAAGCTTTCATGTACACAACCCAACCATCAAATCACAATGAAAGTTGTCAACCACCTACCAATCAAAAAATCTCATATTATACTTTTGAAAATATTGGAGGCTTTCTCTGCAGCCAAACACAACAATAAAAGAGAGGGGGGGGGGGGAAGGAAAGAAAACATGCTGAAATAAAGAAATGGAACCTTATTGGAAGCAAATTGAAATCTGAAAAACGACCAAACAATTTAACTGATTCTTAGGTGCAGATTTTAGTCTTATAATCCAAATTGACTTTTGAAATCAACAATACTTGAACTAAAAGCAATTTGAAAATAAAAGAAGTAGTAAAACTAAATAAAAGTTAAAACAATTCACAATTATATTATGCAATTTTGTTGGAAAGGGAGGAAAAGAGTGACCTTGAAGGAGTTGGTGCTTTGGGCTAATAGCATCATTGGGGAAGAGAATAAAAAAGGCCAACAAACATCACTTAAGAATTTTATCAAATAGCTTGTGTACATGTAAAAGAAACAACACTTAATGAATCATTGTAAAATTCAAATGTAACAAAAAACTTTCTAAACAAGTATGTATTAGTCTATAAAGCACGGGTGCGTTTCGGGACTCGAGTGTGGGTGCGGGTGCGGGTGCGGGACTCGGCAATTTTTGAAAAAGGTGGGTGCGGGTGCGGCAGGACTCGGCGATTAAAAAATTATTAAAAATATTTTTACAATATATGTTTAATATATTGCTAAGCATACTTTTAGTTTTTCACATTATATAAACAAATACTAAATTTAAGAGCAATAGTAGATAATAACTAAAACATGATGTTCATAAATTAAATATAATCCACAAGATTGAAACTAAAACATTCCATGATGTTTGGAAATTAGAATACAACTCATAAGTTTGAAACTAAAACAAAATAAAAGATAATCAACAAGACAATCAAACACAAATATCATCATCCTCAAGATCAATAGCTTCACTTCGAACTTCACTTTCACTAGTAGTAGCACTAGTGTTAACATTCCCAATAACTATGGCCTCCAACTCTGGCTCATCAAGTGTAAGAGCTGCATTCTCAAGAATTCCAGCTCCTCCATGCATGTCGCTCTCATTCCAAGAGTCTCCTGCAATATCCCACATCTTTGTTGCGGTATGTATGTACTCTTCATTGCGCCTTGACAAGAGTCGAAGATTAGAATGCACATAAACCAAATCCTCAGCGCGTGCAGGAGCCATTTTGTTTCTTTTTAAGGAATGAATGAATTTGTACGTGCTCCAATTTCTCTCAGCACATGAGGATGAGCAAGGTTGTCCAAGAAGTTTAAGGGCAAGGGTTTGAAGAGTTGGAAATGCGGAGCCATGGTATTGCCACCAAACCAAAGGTAGTAAGGTCCATCTATCCGTCAAGGCACTTGGTGAAGGAAACCTCCCTCCTGAAAATTTAGCAAACTCATACTTCACCACTATTAACTCATTCTCATCTTCAAAGTATCGCTTCAAACACTTGCTTCTTTCCATAGAAATTTCATGATCCCGATGTGGAGGGATGCGTTTTGGATTCTCCGAAAGCCATTCAATGGAGTAATACCTAGTTAAAGATTAAAAAACAAATATAGATCAAACGTGTGTTTTACTAAAAGGGTGAACTAAGGAAAATAGATAATAAATGTACTTACTTAGGATTTAAGGAATGAGCCAAGCAATGTAGTGGTGTAGAATTTTTAGTCCACCGATCAATGAGTATATCATTCACCACACCCCAAAATGAGCTATATTGATCATCTTCCAAGCCTTCATGCCGATATATCACTGCTTTCACCTTCTCTATCATGGAATCCCACATCTCATACACAAGATGAAGACAAGGCTTATCTGTGTCGGCTATTCGTAGCATCTCATAAATAGGTGCTGTGAATTCAAGGATATAATCAATATTATCCCACCAAAGATCACTTAGAATCATATCTTTCACCTTTTGAGCTTTTCCAACGTCATCCTCCCTATAAGAAGCCCATTGGTCACTAATAGCCATGGCTTGAAGGCATCTTTTTATCAACTTCAACCTTTTCAACGTTACAACCATCGAAGCAAACCTAGTATCAGCAACTTGGAGCAATTTTAATGGACAAAATTCATTAAACATTGCCAACCTCATAGAATGGTTCATGATAAAAACACGTATGAAGGATGCATCATCAGCAACACGTGTAATCCAACTACATTCCTCATATGTAACTTCATTCTTTTCAATGTTTTTTGCTGCACAAATATTCTTCAAAGCTAGATTGAGAGTGTGGACAACACAAGGTGTCCAAAATATTTTAGGATACTCACTCTCAATAAGAGCTCCAGCAGCCTTCATCACATTAGCATTATCAGTGATGACTTGGACAATTTTTTCATGTCCAATCTCTGTTATAGCATCCTTCAACACCCCAGCAATGTAATGCTTGTCTTTGAACTCACCCAACCCATCAATTGCCTTTATAAACACTGGACCCCCATCTGATACAGCCATAATATTAATAAGAGGCCTCCTTTGTGGATCTGACCATCCATCAGAAACTATACTTACACCATTTTCAAGCCAAGAGTCCTTAATTGGTTTCAAAAGTCTTTCAACATGAGCTCTTTCCTTTTGCAAAAGTGTTTTTCTCAAAGCATTGTATCCAGGAGGAAGATAACCCGGAATGCTATGAGTAGCAGCAAATGCATAGGAACTACGATAATGTGGGTTCCTTGCAAAGTTAAACGGAAGCCCACCGGTATAAAACATCCTAGCAATTCTACTATCTAAATCATGTCTAGCATTATTCTGAAATGCTTTCTCCAAAGTAGTATTCATAGTCACCTTCCTCCTCTTAGCATCAACCGGATTTGTACTATGACTACTATCACTCCCTTCTTGTTTCCGAAATGGGGAAATAGGTATCCCACGGCCTGGAGGAGGTAGGGGTAAGGGAATTTGACTTCTTTGCTCTTGCTCTAACTTATTAGTCTCAACTTGATCATGCATTTCCTGCATTTCCAACTTATGGCTCTTTGACACATTACGGCATGCTCTAATACCTTTGCCAGAAATTTGTAATAAATGAGTCTTAACCCTAGAATAGGATCCCATAAAAACTATATCACAATAGTTGCACTTAAAATATGTGTTTCCACCAGATTTAACAAATGTACCAGCTGGTTTTTCTACTTTAGTCACATACTGCCAAAGAGGAGATTCAGCATTTGACACTTCTTGTGAACTTTCTGTGCTATTAACTTCGTCCATTGTAAATTCAATAGATTCAATTTAACCTACAAATAATAACTATTAACTAAATAAATTAATCACAGCAACCAGGTTCATAGCAAAAAAAAATCATAGCAACCAGGTTCACAGCAAAAAAAAAAACACAGAACATGCAAAAGTTTTTTCACAAGCATATTGTGAATCGGAGACATACGCCCTAGTTCTTCTTTCTATTCAAGAAGCTGCTATGTTTGTACACTATAGGATTTTTGTAACCAAGGAGCTTTGTGATTTTCATTGTATTGATGAATTGAAGAACTTTGTAGCCAACATCCTTCTCAAGTTGATGTGTAAGCTGCGTATTGGGAGTCACGCATCAAATTGGTTAGTCACGTATTAAGAGCCATGCATTGAAATGAAAGATTGTCACTATAGAACAAGTCCAATTGGGTATTGGGGTAAGGTTTCAACTGTAGGTTGGTATAAGGTACTGGAATTTCTTTACTTGTAACCGTTTGTTGTGATAATAATGGATTCTCGGGAGTAATGACCTTAAAATCACCCGATAGGGTTTTTGCCATGTAAGTTTTCCCCATTCGTAAACAAATCATCGTGTCAATTTATTTTCCACTGGATATTAACTTAGTTGGTGATTTGTTTGTGCTACCATGCTTATTGCATGCTAATTGAATTAATTAATTAACTTGGCTAATTAATTGGTTAATTCTTCACAATTGGTCAATACATTCTTAGCCTATCAATATGTTCTTAACATTCATATCAATTTTCATATCAATTGGGTGTTATTGATCATCCGATTCATAAAATCATCTTTTATGCATTATTTTAAACCAGAAAAACTTGAATTTAAACAATTGCGATGACATGACTAGCTATTAATCATTGATCACCTTGAAATTTTGCAAGTATGAAGATTATACGAAGATAATGTACTCTAACAGTGAATTTGTTAGAATTAGCATCCAATTAAAAAATATTGGGCGGTGTAACATTAATTAAAATTACACCAATTGTAACTTGAAACCAACCTAACATTTTACATTTATGTCAAAATATTCTATGGATTTTTTTTTTAATGAGATAAATGCATTGATTATCATGTCTTAATTATCTTAGTATGGAAAATTGAAAAAGTAACTAACATCTTTTCAGCCATTTCAATTTTCCATAAAACGTTTCCTAAAAAAAAGGGCAAATTGCAAATTACACTTCTGATGTTTGGGGTTATTTGGATTTCACACCCTAAAGTTTTAGAGCTTGGATTTTACACCCTGAAGTTTGGTTCCGTTAGCAATTCATCCCCTATGGTTAGTTTTTGCTATTAACTGATACATCACTATGCTGACATGTTTTGTTTTTGCCAAATCAACCTCAAAACTACGCAGTTTCAATGAAAAATAAAAACTGTAAACTCTTGCTTCTTTTAGAAGCATGGTAATTTTTTGTATTATTATCATTCACTTTTCTTTTTATCAGACCTTCATACCCTTTAGTTCCCTTGACTTGATTGTCCAAATCTAATGGGTTTCACTGAAGAAGTTTAACCTGAACTGTTTTAGTTGTAAATATTTTAAATGATACTCATTGTGGCTGCTGCTGCTGTGACCACCATTATGGCTGCTACTGTGGAGCTATTCACGATGGGTCTCTACCGTGCGAGGTGGGAGTGAGCTGCCTTCGTGAGTTTTAGTTTGGGATTTTAGAAATTAGGCTGAAACGGTATAGTTTTAGGCTTTTATTTTGTGTATGTCAAGTCAACTTCTACTTTTCACTAAAACCGATAGTTTTGAGGTTGATTTGGTAAAAATAAAACATGTTAGCATGGTGATGTATTAGTTAAAAGCAAAAACTAACCATGTGCGGTGAATTGCTAATGGAACCAAACTTCAGGGTGTAAAATCAAAGTTCTGAAATGTTAAGGTATAAAATCCAAGTAACCCCAAACGTTAGGGGTGTAATTTACAATTTACATTAAAATAAATGATTAATATATGACTTAAAACATACATTAACCAAACCCATATATAAATTAAGAATGAGAGAAAGAGAGAGACTAGGAAAGGAAAAAGATAAATGGTCAGTTAGTTTTTTTTTTTTTTTTTTTTTTTTTTAATTCTAAATACTTATTAATGACTACAATAATTATCCAATTTTAAATTTAATATTGCATACACAATCACAACAAAAATAAATGTCTATAAATAACTATCATAATTATCACATTTCAAATCTATATACAAAATAAAAGATTGAGAAAAATTTTAAGAGCCTTATAGTTTAATTAGCACATTCTAATCTTTCCATCGAAAAAGTCCAAAATGTACATGCCTCTGCCCTCATTGTAACTATCGAATTATAAAAAATAAAAATAAAAGAGTAATTTTTTTTTTGAGATAAAATCATATTTTATTCAACTTTTGCTAGCTAACACTCTAAAAAGTGATAAATTAAGAGCAATATTAGAAATACAAAAATTTTCACAATATTTTTCACAACAGTTGAGTTGCCAATTTTTTATTGGTTTTTATTGGTTTGCACAATATATCACTTTTTTACCAATCACTAACAATTTGTCACATCAACTAAGTGTGAAATTTGTTATCAAATTTTAAATTTATGTCTACACTTTCTTAAAACTAAGGGTAATGTTATAGCTATATACTATTTTACAACATTTTTATCAACTATTGATATGACAAATTCTTACTGGTTCTTATCTGGACTCACCACTAACATCATTTTTTTACTTATCAATAATCACTCACCATATCAACATACACTTTGTAAAACAGTTTATAAAATAATTTGTAGCCAGGGCTGGTTGAATGGTGGAGCAAAAAATGCAATCGCCTTAGGCCCCAAGTTAAAAAAAGGCCCCCAAAATTTAACCAATAGGATTATTTATAATCAATAAATAAAATAATTTTGTTTTACTAGATGAAAAAAAATAAAAAATAAAGAAAAATGCAATATCCATAATATTTTTCACAATACTTTTACGACTAATGCTAAGTACCAGGTTGTTACAGCCTATTGTTGATGGCAAAAAAAATAATTATAGTGATATTTTCAAATATAAAACAAAAAGTAGCTTAAAATTTAGGATTTGTTGTAAAAAATATTATGAATGCTGCACTTCTAAAAAAAATAAGAATAATAATAAGAGTTTAGTTAGCAAACTTTTACTAGTTTTCATCTAAGTCTACCACTAATACCATTGTTTTACTTACTACTATCAATTTACCACATCAACAAGTATGAAAAATTTTGTCAAATTTTTTCTGTTTATAAAATTTTTAAAAAAAGAAAAAAATTCTACGTAGTTCATGTTAATTAGTAGTAATTTTGCATCTCAAACAAGATGATCAATTTTCGCCTTAGGCCCCAAAATGCATCAAGCCGCCCCTGTTTGTAGCCTTACCATTTTCCCAAAACTAAATGTGCATTCAAATGCTATAAATAAAATATCCTCTCAAGTTTCAACTCCCTCAACTACTAAACTCCGTAAGTTACTTCTTCTCTCTTTGACTCACATAAAGTCACAAACACACATTAGTTGCACATCCAAACAAAACCAAAATGACATTCCCTGCCATAATTGCACTTCTCTCTATGTTCATTTCCTTGGTGCTAGCTGATCCTACGATATACAATGTAGTGAGTCATGGAGCCAAACCAGATGAGAAAACAGACTCAGCTCAAGCTTTTCTTAGTGCATGGACAAAAGCTTGTGCCTCCATGCAGCCTACCACTATCTATGTACCAGCAGGGAAGTTCGCTCTCGGGCAAGTAATTTTTATTGGACCATGCTACAACAAAGTTAACGTTACGCTTATTGGGACCCTTGTGGCTCCATCGGACTATACAGTTCTTGGAAATAAAGCATACTGGGTTGTGTTTCAGCATATTGATGGGCTTACAGTATCTGGTAATGGGATTCTTGATGGGCAAGGTACTAGCTTGTGGGCTTGCAAGTCCTCTGGCAAAAGTTGTCCTTTGGGAGCCACGGTATTTGAAATATTTAACTAACGCCATAACAAATTGTGTAAACTTATGGTACATTTGGATTGAAGGAAAGGGAGGGAGAGTAGAATAGAGTTGAGTAGATTTAGTACAAAATTAGCTTATTTTTAGTCAACTCTAATTTACTCCCCTCCACTCTTCCTCCTTCCCCCCTCCATCTAAAAAGGCCATTAAAGAAAAATTGTATTATTGAACTTTTATTTTTGAGTATTTTGTAATTTTTGACATTTTTATTTATATTTTGTTTGTGAAAAAATACAGATAGACAAGTAATCCAATCTAATCAACCCAGTCTGGCAACCCATTTAGGATGACATGTTTTTGGCCTAAACCCAATCTGACCCAACCCATTTGCTAGGAGTTCATAGTGATATTTTAGGTCCTCCATATATTAATTTACTCCATTTTAATCTTTAAAATAAATTCCCTTCATTTTCTAGGTAACCAACTGGGTCTGGTTAGCATTTTCTAGGGGAAAGTGGTGTGCTTTCCCTTTTGATTTTTGGTTTGAACTAATAACTGATTTCGGTCTTCCTTGTTTTGGAGGGGACTTTTGTCACATTTATTTTCATGAGAATTGGGATTTTTGTCACATTGATATTTTTCGCTAATGCCACGATAAGCCATTTTTAAAGAAATCGTATATAGGATACTTGGGAATAATCCCATGTATATGGAGTATAATATTTATTTTTGTGTACCAGCAAAGATGCGGAAAAATTAATGGGAATGTCAAAGGTCAAAACAACATGCTTAGGCTTTTGTTCATTGCATTGACGGTCCATCCATTAAAGGTCCTCATATTTAATTGAATAGCCCTATATAGTCATGCTCATCGTTAATTTAGAGAGAAACTCTTAGATCCCAATAATCCAAAGGATACAAGCCTTCTTAAGGTCAAGTCGGTAAGCTTTGTTTGTGGAATCTCTACCAGTTCAGGTCATGAATCTTTGTTTGTGGAGTCTTTCAGTCGGTAATCTTCCTATATGATTAGTTTGATAGGAAGATTCTGCCCGCCCCATCTCCTACTGCATTCCCATTTCGGATTCTTGAATTGGATTCACCATTCCCCTTTCCGTTAGTAATTTGAAGATGATCATTTTTGAGATAAATTCCAAGTTTTTTGAGGGGAATCCAAGTAGTATGCAGAACGTTGTTTTTGAGAATTGTAAAGGAAGACAAATAGAGATTGCTTTCGGTTTCTCTTAGATAAAACTTAGGGCACGTTTGGTAGACTGTAATAGACACTGTAATATAATAGATATTCTTATGACATAATTATTCAGTTATTTGGTTATATTTTTATTACAATGAATAATTATTCCTTATGAATAGCTATTCTTCAAAATAAAGAATAACTATTCTTTATCAAAAGTACTAAATATCTATTCTTTCACCTTATGTAATAACTTTTAAAAAAATTTCCTAAAAAGCCATTAGTTGCCACATCTTTAAAAGGAAAGAGAATTAATTTTCCTTGTTTTTAATTGTTAGCTCTATTTTGAACACCCTAAAATAAGTGTATTTTAAGAAATTTGACTTAAAAATGATTTAATTACACATTCTTTTTATACTCTACTAAATTATAAATGCATACTTAAAATTCTATTCTTAAATGGTTACCAAACTAATGAATAGTAATACTTATTACATTTCAACTTAATGTATTCCTTGTAATACTTATTCCTATTCTCATGTATTAATTATTACAGTATACCAAACATACCCTTAGAGTTATGGACTCTCGTGGGCTTATTTCTTTTCTTCCCTATATTCCCACTATAATATAGTTTATTGCACCTCCTAATATATATATATATATATATATTTTTGTGAAAGCTCCCTCCTCTTGTATTGATTTGTAATGCGCCTACCATGTTTGCTAACCTTTTCTTGTGTGTATGTAAGTAGACATTGGAATTTACCGACTCGAACAACATCGTGGTTAGTGGATTAACCTCCATAAACAGCCAGATGTTTCATATTGTCGTCAATGCCTGCAACAACGTGAATATGCAAGGTGTCAGGGTCATCGCCGCCAAAAATAGCATAAACACCAATGGCATTTATGTTCAATTATCTTCCAATGTCACAATTCTAAACTCTAATATGCAAACGGGTGATGATTGCATCTCAGTTGGACCTGGTACCATTAATATGTAGATTGAGAATGTAGCATGTGGACTAGGGCATGGAATCAGGTAAAGAAATTTTATCTATTTTTTGATCTATTGAATATTATGTAACTTTAACAACAATATTATAGTGCGATGCCAAATTGGTCATGGGTGCAATTTGTTGGTGCAGCATTAGGAGTTTAGGCAAAAACCAGCAAGAGACTAGTGTCCAAAACATGACAATTACAATAGCAAATTTTACCAGTACTCAGAATGGGGTGAGTATTAAATCTTGACCAAGGCCTAGCAATGGGTTTGCTAGGAACATTATTTTCCAACATGTCAATATGGTGAATGTCCAGAATCATATTATAATTGATCAAAATTACTGCCCCTCTAAAGATTGCCCTTATCAGGTACGATATTTTGAAGGATATTTATACATATGTTGTTTAAATTTTAAACTATAATCTGTTTACTTATGAAAAATCCTAAACATGTTCAAGAAGATTACACAATATAGATTCTTATAAATTTTAGTTTCTGTAGAAGGGGAAAATTCCCGACCTATCACAAGTTGACACGTCACACTACCAAGTCCACAAAATACAGCCAATTACAAAGCACCACGTATTACTGCTAGGTTTTGCTATCACTACTCAGAAACCAACAGAAATTTGTCAAGTGTCATGCAAGAACCAATCACACCTCAGCATGTGTAAGTAATGACACAAGCACCTCAGCACGTGTAAGCAATGACACAAGCACCTCAGCGCGTGTAAGCAATGACACAAGTAGTCCAACGCGTGTAAGCGATGACACAGGCGATCTAGCACGTGTAAGCGATGACATAGGTGGACCAATCAGGCTGTGACATGTGTCACCAATCGGACTTCGCCACGTGTCGCTCACCCACCCCCAAACTCCTATAAATAGAAGCCTTCCTAAGGCATTTGAGAGAGAGAGAAAGCTCTACAAGAATCAAGCCTTAAAGCCTTCAAGAACTTCAATCCCAAAATTGAAGAACACTCAAAGCAGAATTATCCAAACTATCTGCCTAGATCCTAAAGTTTACGGGAATCAAGCTCAAAGGTCCGAAAAACATCAACAAACCACAAATCGGTGAAGCTCTACGGATTCAAGCCTCTAAAGCCCCGAAGAACTTCCACCATAAACCTTCGAAGACGAAGAACACACGAAGAACACGAAGAACGCAAAGAACAAAGGATTTCTAACAAGCTCATAGCCAGAGATTCATTGCAATTCTGTTTCAACAATCTTCGATCCATCCCTTAACCAAATTGAAGGATATTTTGTGTTCAAGTCAAAATCACACTACCACAAATCCAATCAATAAGTTTTGCAAGGAGATTGAATCAGAGGATCACTCTTTTGTAATCACAGAGAATTGTACCACACAATCATCAATACAAATTTGCATTTATGAAACTATTTTACTTGTTTGATTTATTTCGAACTAGAAATTTAGTCGCTCTACAGTTTCCATGGCCCCTTACTTTAACCATAGAAACTACTTATAAGTAATACCCATTATACAGCTAGGCCCATTATTATGGCATCCTAAGCTTTTAGTCTACATCAGTTTTGGGCCCATTCTTCTTCTTCTTCTTCTTCTTCTTCTTTTTTTTTGGTGCTTAATAATACATCTTTCAAAATCAAAATAATAAAATAAAAAATAAATTAAAAACGGTGATGTTAGTTTTTTTTTTAGGATAGAGTTTGCATACTACTACCATTAATAAGTAGAAAATTGATGTGTGCAAATTTTTTTTCCCATTTTAACAAGCTTCTGGTGTAAAAATTAGTAATGTGACATACCAAGACATTCATGGAAGTTCCGCGACAAGGGTGGCTGTGAATTTTAATTGTAGTCCAGGAAATCCATGCTCCGCAATAACAGTGAAAAACATAATGCTCACTTACAAGAATCTAGTAGCCAAAGCTTCAGGTAATTATGCATCTGTCACATCTTTTGGTATTGTCCAGCCCGCAATCAATTGCTTATAGAGCATGGGAGTCAATTTTGTATTGGAGGCTGTTTCAGTTTGGTAAAAGAAATGAAATTTTTTGATATTGGTTAATACCGCTATACTATTTCAAAGTTAGCACTATATAGATGTGTG
Source organism: Quercus rubra (assembly GCA_035136125.1). Taxonomy (NCBI): domain Eukaryota; kingdom Viridiplantae; phylum Streptophyta; class Magnoliopsida; order Fagales; family Fagaceae; genus Quercus; species Quercus rubra. The sequence goes on along the minus strand of CM068739.1, from coordinate 6,884,640 downwards.
TGTACATGTATACATACATACATATATATATATATACACACACATATTTATATGTTTATAAACATATAATTTAAATCTACAATTTTATAAGACCAAATATTCACCTAAATACATCAATGCAATGTATTAGCTCAAATAACATTTTGTTTTAGTTATTTTATTGTTCCAGCTGAAACATCTATATTGATTGAAACACTCGTTAAAACTCCAGTACATGCAGGTACAACCAAATATTTTATCCAATACATTTTAAAAAAGTATCAGTATCGGTTTAACGGTTAGTACGATTTATACTTCAGGTACTACTATCAGTATGATATGTTATAAAGGGGAGGGGACTACAAAATCCGTATTTATAAATTAAGGATAAAAAATGAATCTACATTCTTGTCCTTTCAATCCTATGGCCAAAAAGTATACTAGTTATTTTTTGTAGTATATTAATATTATTGTAGTAGGTCATTGGATGATAAGCTGATTGCTCAAGCCTGTGGCAGTGCTAGTCCATTGGGCGTTCTTGGAGCTGCTTGACCTTGCAATTAGGATATAATGTTGAATATTGAAGCCCTTATCAGAGTGTTTGTATGACGAATTGTTTAATTTAATGATTTCATTTTGCAATGACAACTCGCATGAAGCATATTTAGTAATATCATGAAAACGAAGCATATTCAGTAATGTAATGAAAATAATTTAATCAAGGAATTCTATCCGGATTTTCCTTGGTGAGGAAAAGCTTCAAATCGAATCGATTATAGTAAAGTGGTCCATCCGAATTCTATCTGGATATTCCTTGGTGAGGAAAAGGCTCCACATTGAAGGGTGCATTGTTGTTATTATCTTTTTTAAGCACTGCTTGTTTCTTTTCTTTGCTTGGCCATTTCTATGGGTAATTATTGAGTAATCCCGGAGTATCATAAATGTGTACTTTTCCCTTTTACATAAGAGTGGATCCCACTAATTAAATATATGGTGGGACTCAAAATTCATGTGGGAGGAGGGAGTATGCATTTATGGTGTTTCAAGAGTATTCAATAATTTTCTCATGTGATGTTGTGTATATTAAATTTACGATGGGACTCACAATTTATGTGAGAGTAGGGAGTATGCATCTATAGTACTCCCGTAGTATTTAATAATTTTCCGTGTATTAAAACAAAAAAGTTAAGACTCTTAGGGTGTGTTTGTTTGGAGGTGAAATAGGATGGATGAAAAAACTTTGGAAAGAAAATGGGAAGGAAAACTTTTTTGAGTGTGTTTGGTTGGGTGGCGACGAAAGAAAATAAATGGTGGGGCCCAGGTGTTTTCTTCCTTTTTTGCGTGTGTGTGTGTGTGTGTGTGCAGCGCGCACGTGTGCTGGGCACTTTGCCTCCTTCTTCTTTTTTTCTTTTTTTTTTTTTTTTTTCTCCTCTGAACGATGCTTTTTTTTTTTTTTTTCATTTTTCGATTTCCTAGGCTGAAAGTGGAACATTGCCTCTTTTCTTCTTCTTCTTTTTATTATTATTATTATTATTATTATTATTATTATTTGGCTGTGAGTGTGATAGTTGTTTCGTTTTTCTTCTTTTTTTTTTGTTTAATTAGACATGATTTTTTTTTAATAAAGTTTTAATTGGATATCATTTTTTAACAAGGGTGTATGAGTAAATTTATATAAACTCACTTTTTTCATCTCTCCACTTTTCCACTCCCAACCAAACAAAAATGACATAAATTAAAATCTTTTCTATCCTCCCACTTTTCTACTCCTCTAATTAAACGGACCCTTAAAAGCACCTTTTAACACCCAAGAGTACAGAACCAGACGGGTCCTACATTATCATAAATAGATAAATTGGAAAGGAAAAAGAACAAAAGAAATCAATTGAGACATCCTCCACCAAATTGCGAGTCCTTTCTCATTACTCTGTGCACTAATACAATTATCAGACAAGCTAATACAAGTTTCATTTCCTATGCTCTGGAGTTTCTACCAGAGTTGACGGTGCATGACTTGGAAATTAGACCCATCAATCACGTTATTTGTACACGGTAATTATTATTTACCTATTGTTGGTACGTGTATTTAAATAACAGTTTTCAGTTTTTTTGAAAATACTTGTGGGTGAAAAAGTGGCTGGAAATACGTGTAATGTTATTTAAAAACTGAAAACATGTGTTTAAACAAGTCTACCAAACAGCCCCACGTATTTTTCAAATAGTATTCGATGGAGGTAGTATTTTCCGATTAAAAATTTCCTTAAAGATGAATTTGTTTTCGTTTTTGAATTCTCTATTTTACCTACATGGCTTTCTACATCTAAGTTTTCATGACAAACACTCACATGCTAATGGCTCATAGTGCCAGCCAGCTTCGTCAAACTCATAGCTCTACTTCACATATTTGCTTCGTCATTTCTAGACATTCTTGAAATAAGCAATGGCTCAGAGAGTGACATCTACTACTTGAGGTCCATTAAAGATTCGCTAGAAGACACCCACAACTACTTGAAAAATTCATGGAACTTCAACAACAATACCGCAGGTTTCATCGGTGAATTTGTTGGGGTTGAATGCTGGCATCCAGATGCTAATGAGGCCTTAAATATCCAACTCAGTCACATGATGCTCAGGGGCCAATTCCATTGTGACATTGAGAATTGCACACGTTTAACAGAATTAGACCTCTCTGCTAATGAACTTTCAGGACCACTCCCATTTGACATAGGAGACTTAATCCCATTTGTCTCAAAACTCGACATTTCTGGAAACAAATTTTCTAGGGTGATGATGCCAAAAAATCAACAGTAAGTCACACGGTCCTCACTTGCTCGAAACAACACATTCGCAACAAAAAAGAGAAGACCTCATAGAGAGCACTGGTTTGGTGCCAGCCAAATACCCTCCGAAGGTCAAGTTAGAACTTCTTGCAACTCTAGAGTTCCAGGGCTGGGGTGAATTATGCGTACCTTGGTTAATCAGGGTATTGGGACTTTTATAGTAGTAGAAGGTTGACATCTTTTCCTTGGATTAGAAGTCTTTTCCTTATAGGAGTCCTCATGAGCGTATTTTACGGAACCTTTTCCTTGTAGGAGTCTTACTAAGCGTAGGACACAAGATATTTCCTTATACATACATGCATGGAGGCCAAACAAAGGTTATATTAGAACCATCAGCTTCGTGAATGCCCTTCAGCTTAATGGTGTCAGCTTTCCATCTTCGCTCTAAGCTGACCCCGTCAGCTTAGAGTTGTAAACTTCTAACTGTTATCACTTGTCAGTGGACACAAGCAAGGCTGACGGGTTTGCTTGGAACGTTGTCCTATGCCTTTCCTTTAGCAAATGTTCATATTTACGATTTCGTCCCTATCATGGGGAAATCCCGAAGAGCTTTGTCAATTGCAGTTTTCTAAATGTTCTTAAACTTGACTAGAACCAACTAACTGGTCAAATCCCTTCCCAAATAAGCAACCTCGATCGTTCGAAGTTCTTAAATGTTTTTGACAATCAGTTGTCAGGATTGGCCCCTGTCTTTAGCAAAACCACTACTAAATTTACAGATGAGAGCTTTGCTAACAACAAGGAACTTTGTGGAGGGCCATTGGAACCCTTTCCAAAATGAATATGGAAATTCTTTTCATTCGAAAATGGGTTTCCAGTTGGTTATGTGTTTTCTGTAGGGCTTTTTTCCTATCCAATTATATGGCTTTCATGATTAAGAAGAATAAGATTGAGAAGATGGCACTGTCCAAGAGGAGGAGAACACTAATAAAGAAGCTGATCAAGTTAACTACTTGCCAACTAAAGGGCTCTTGCAAGAAGGGAGTAAAAAGGTACTTTCTCTCAATCAATTAGAATTAGGAAACTTCCCTTTATTTATTTATTTATTATTTTTTTAGTTCGATAGTTAAAACGACCAAAGATTTTGGCCCCGTTTGGTAGAGCATTTTAAACACATATTTTTAGTTTTTAAACAACATTACATTCATTTTCACACACTATTTCACCCACACATATTTCAAAAAGATACAAATAATATTACTCAAACTCTTCTACCAAATGGACCCTTGAACTCTAATAAAGGAGAGCATGCTATGCCATTAAAACTTCTTTTAATTTCTTGGTTTGAATTTTTTTTTTTTTGGGGGGGGGGGACCCTTTTTTTTTTCCTTAAATCATAAAACCGCATGAAGTTTTGAGTGTAACTTCCAAGCCCTTGTTATGTCTTGTTATATGTGTGTGTGTGTGTGTGTGTGTGTGTGTGTATTGTTAATTATGTAACAAGTAATCCCCTGTCAAAATGGTAAGTGAAACAACCATCAATATAATGCAATGATACAAGCAATTACAAGAAACATCGTGTTCAATTTTATTGAAATATCTAGTTAGTATTAATGCAAAATGGCAAATAATTTGATTCACAGATTTATAAGTTGGAGGGAATGGTTCCTAGAATGAACTTCACAGAATTCAGTGAGGCAACTAGCAATTTTAGCACAAACAATGCCATTGGGTTGGGAAAGATCGGGATGATGTAAAAGGTACTGCTTCTAGATGGTTCACCCCTTGTAGTTAAGAGGTTATATGGTTGTCAATTGTTTGAGAAACAATTCATTTCAGAGCTATTGGCTCTTGGTACATTGAAACACAATAACTTAGTTCCCATCTTGGGATTCTGCAAAGAAAGGAAGGAAAAACTTCTAGTGTATGAATATATATCGAATAGTAATCTTTATGATTGGCTACATGCAAGGGAGAGCATAAATAAGATCTTGGAATGGCCTTTGAGGAATAAAATTGCCATTGGGATACCAAGAGGCATAGCATGGCTTGACCAAAAGTGCAATTTCTGATTAGTCTGTATTAATTAGAATTCAAACTCTATCTTACTTGATATGAATTTTGAGCCAAAGATATCAAATTTTGGAGGGGCAAAAATTTCTAATTATGGAGGGCTAATGTTCATGGATTCAAATGACATTGATTCGAGCAATAGTTCTTTTGTAGATAGTGGGGTTTGGGAGTTGGATTTTGTTAAAAAGGATGTCTATGACTATGGAGTTCTGCTTCTCGAGCTAATTGTTGGGAAAAATTCTATATAATTGTGAATAAATTTCAGCAAACACAGCAGAAGCATAACCACACAAGAACACAAAGATTTATGTGGAAACCCTTTCTCCTTAAAGGGAAAAACTACGGGACGAACTCCTAATAATTTCACTATATTAAATAGAGATTACAACACTTAGAGATACAACTTAAGTAAAGAAAAACTCTATTTTTCTTTTCACTTACTGCTCTTTTCCTCACGGTGTATTTCCTCTTACCTTCCCTATTTTTCTTTTCTCTTTTGCTTGCTCTCACTCACGCAGTTCTTCAAGACTACACCAGTCCTCAGACTCTGAGACTTCACTTCTTTTTTCCCCATCTTCACTGGCCGAATGGCCACTCTATTTATTTCTTCATCTTTTCCATCTTTTCTCCCTTTCACACTCTTCACATCAAGTCACAATAAATGCAAGCTAATTTATCTTGACATTGCTTCAACCAATTTCTTTTCTTCAGCTCTTCCATAGCTGAATGACCACCCTTGCCTTTTGCTTCATTCTTTTCTTTCTTCCTTCCCATGTGTCTCACAAGTTTAACATCACATATTCATTTATGTGGCTTTACTTTTGTACATCCCTTCATAAATGTTGCTGGACTTTTGTACATAATTATAGAGGAAAAGATGAACCCAATTGTTCTCTTTCGGACAAGCTACTCCAGCAAACCCATTTAACTTTGCTGACTTCTCAGCACTTGACCAACAAGCTCATTTAATGAGCTAAGACAGAGTGTGGGCTGGAACATGGTGCAACGCAGCAACAATCTCCCCTTCCAGCCCACTATGGAGGAGATCTTCAATGTAACTCTTCCGTTAGAATTTATTCTAGACAAGTCAACACTAGACTCAACCTTCTTCATTATCTTCACTAACACTGAGAAAATTTCATCAAAATTAATACCTTTCATTTTCAAATAATTTATTTCACCTTGGATATCCCTAATCCAATTTATTGGCTCCCCCTCATTAGAAGCCCAAATTTTCTTGAAGCTAACTGCACGATGTTCTTTAATACACCACCTTTCAAGAGGTTCAACAATCTCTAGTGGAGGATATCACCCCCCCTCTCAAGGCCTTCACGATCTTTCCTTCTTCTCCAGCCATTGCTCCCAATCGAACCTACGCTTTGATACCATTTGTTGGGAAAAATTCTATATAATTGTGAATAAATTTCAGCAAGTACAGGAGAAGCACAACCATACAAGAACACAAAGATTTACGTGTAAATCCTCTCTCCTTGAAGAGAAAAATCATGGGACAAACTCCGAATAATTTCACTATATTAAATAGAGATTACAATATTTAGAGATACAACTTAAGTAAAGAAAAACTCTATTTTTCTTTTCACTCACTGCTCTCTTCCTCAGTGTGTATTTTCTCTTACCCTCTCTATTTTTCTCCTCTTTTACTTGCTCTCACTCACGCAGTTCTTCAAGACTACATTAGTCCTCACACTCCAGGACTTCACTTCTTTTTTCTCCATCTTCACGGGCCGAATGGCCTCTCTCTTTATTTCTTCATCTTTTCCTTCTTTTCTCCCTTTCACACTCATCACATCAAGTCACAGTAAATGCAAGCCAACTTATCTTGACATTGCATCAACCAATTTCTTTTCCTCAGCTCCCTGTTAGCTGAATGACCCTTGCCTTTTGCTTCTTTCTTTTCTTTCTTCCTTCCAACGTGTCTCACAAGTTTAACATCACATATTTATTTACATGGATTGACTTTTGTACATCCCTTCATAAATGTTGCTGGACTTTTGTACATAATTATAGAGGAAAAGATGAACCCAATTGTTCTCTTTCGGACAAGCTACTGCAGCAAACCTATTTTACTTTGCTGACTTCTCAGCACTTGTCCAACAAGCTCATTTAATGAGCTAAGAAAAATTGTGGGCTGGAACATGGTGCAACGCAGCAACAATCTCCCCTCCAGCCCACTATGGAGGAGATCTTCAATCTAACTCTTCCGTTAGAATTCATTCTAGCCAAGTCAACACTAGACTCAACCTTCTTCATTATCTTCACTAACACTGAGAAAATTTCATAAAAATTAATACCTTTCATTTTCAAATAATTTATTTCACCTTGGATATCCCTAATCCAATTTCTTGGCTCCCCCTCATTAGAAGCCCAAATTTTCTTGAAGCTAATTGCACGATGTTCTTTAATACACCTCCTTCGAGAGGTTCAACAATCTCTAGTGGAGGATATCACCCCCCCTTCTCAAGGCCTTCACGATCTTTCCTTCTTCTCAGCCATTGCTCCCAATCGAACCTACGCTTTGATACCATTTGTTGGGAAAAATTCTATATAATTGTGAATAAATTTCAGCAAATACAGGAGAAGCACAACCATACAAGAACACAAAGATTTACGTGTAAATCCTCTCTCATTGAAGAGAAAAATCATGGGACAAACTTCGAATAATTTCACTATATTAAATAGAGATTACAATATTTAGAGATACAACTTAAGTAAAGAAAAACTCTATTTTTCTTTTCACTCACTGCTCTCTTCCTCACTGTGTATTTTCTCTTACCCTCTCTATTTTTATCCTCTTTTACTTGCTCTCACTCACACAGTTCTTCAAGACTACATCAGTCCTCACACTCTAGGACTTCACTTCTTTTTTCCCCATCTTCACGGGCCGAATGGCTTCTCTCTTTATTTCTTCATCTTTTCCTTCTTTTCTCCCTTTCACACTCTTCACATCAAGTCACAGTAAGTGCAAGCCAACTTATCTTGACTTTGCTTCAACCAATTTCTTTTCTTCAGCTCTTCCTTAGCCGAATGACCATCCTTGCCTTTTGCTTCATTCTTTTCTTTCTTCCTTCCCATGTGTCTCACAAGTTTAACATCACATATTCATTTATGTGGCTTTACTTTTGTACATCCCTTCATAAATGTTGCTGGACTTTTGTACTTAATTATTGAGGAAAAGATGAACCCAATTGTTCTCTTTCGGACAAGGTACTACAGCAAACCCATTTTACTTTGCTGACTTCTCAGCACTTGACCAACTAGCTCATTTAATGAGCTAAGACAGAGTGTGGGCTGGAACATGGTGCAACGCAGCAACAGTCTCCCCTTCCAGCCCACTATGGAGGAGATCTTCAATCTAACTCTTCCGTTAGAATTCATTCTAGCCAAGTCAACGCTAGACTCAACCTTCTTCATTATCTTCACTAACACTGAGAAAATTTCATCAAAATTAATACCTTTCATTTTCAAATAATTTATTTCACCTTGGATATCCCTAATCCAATTTATTGGCTCCCCCTCATTAGAAGCCCAAATTTTCTTGAAGCTAACTGCACAATGTTCTTTAATACACCTCCTTTCGAGAGGTTCAACAATCTCTGGTGGAGGATATCACCCCCCCTCTCAAGGCCTTCACGATCTTTCCTTCTTCTCCAGCCATTGCTCCCAATCGAACCTACGCTTTGATACCATTTGTTGGGAAAAATTCTATACAATTGTGAATAAATTTCAGCAAATACAGGAGAAGCACAACCATACAAGAACACAAAGATTTACGTGTAAATCCTCTCTCATTAAAGAGAAAAATCATGGGACAAACTCCGAATAATTTCACTATATTAAATAGAGAATACAATATTTAGAGATACAACTTAAGTAAAGAAAAACTCTATTTTTCTTTTCACTCACTGCTCTCTTCCTCACTGTGTATTTTCTCTTACCCTCTCTATTTTTATCCTCTTTTACTTGCTCTCACTCACACATTTCTTCAAGATTACATCAGTCCTCACACTCTAGGACTTCACTTCTTTTTTCCCCATCTTCACGGACCGAATGGCCTCTCTCTTTATTTCTTCATCTTTTCCTTCTTTTCTCCCTTTCACACTCTTCACATGAAGTCACAGTAAGTGCAAGCCAACTTATCTTGACTTTGCTTCAACCAATTTCTTTTCTTCACCTCTTCCTTAGCCGAATGACCACCCTTGCCTTTTGCTTCATTCTTTTCTTTCTTCCTTCCCATGTGTCTCACAAGTTTAACATCACATATTCATTTATGTGGCTTTACTTTTGTACATCCCTTCATAAATGTTGCTGGACTTTTGTACATAATTATAGAGGAAAAGATGAACCCAATTGTTCTCTTTCGGACAAGCTACTACAACAAACCCATTTTACTTTGCTGACTTCTCAGCACTTGACCAACAAGCTCATTTAATGAGCTAAGACAGAGTGTGGGCTGGAACATGGTGCAACGCAGCAACAATCTCCCCTTCCAGCCCACTATGGAGGAGATCTTCAATCTAACTCTTCCGTTAGAATTCATTCTAGCCAAGTCAACACTAGACTCAACCTTCTTCATTATCTTCACTAACACTGAGAAAATTTCATCAAAATTAATACTTTTCATTTTCAAATAATTTGTTTCACCTTGGATATCCCTAATCCAATTTATTGGCTCCCCCTCATTAGAAGCCCAAATTTTCTTGAAGCTAACTGCACGATGTTCTTTAATACACCTCCTTTCAAGAGGTTCAACAATCTCTAGTGGAGGATATCACCCCCCCTTCTCAAGGCCTTCACAATCTTTCCTTCTTCTCTAGCCATTGCTCCCAATCGAACCTACGCTTTGATACCATTTGTTGGGAAAAATTCTATATAATTGTGAATAAATTTCAGCAAATACTGGAGAAGCACAACCATACAAGAACACAAAGATTTACGTGTAAATCCTCTCTCATTGATGAGAAAAATCATGGGACAAACTCCGAATAATTTCACTATATTAAAAAGAGATTACAATATTTAGAGATACAACTTAAGTAAAGAAAAACTCTATTTTTCTTTTCACTCACTGCTCTCTTCCTCACTGTGTATTTTCTCTTACCCTCTCTATTTTTCTCCTCTTTTACTTGCTCTCACTCACGCAGTTCTTCAAGACTATATCAGTCCTCACACTCTAGGACTTCACTTCTTTTTTCTCCATCTTCACGGGCCGAATGGCCTCTCTCTTTATTTCTTCATCTTTTCCTTCTTTTCTCCCTTCCACACTCTTCACATCAAGTCACAGTAAATGCAAGCCAACTTATCTTGACTTTGCTTCAACCAATTTCTTTTCTTCAGCTCCCCGTTAGCCAAAGGACCCTTGCCTTTTGCTTCTTTCTTTTCTTTCTTCCTTCCAACGTGTTTCACAAGTTTAACATCACATATTTATTTACATGGATTGACTTTTGTACATCCCTTCATAAATGTTGCTGGACTTTTGTACATAATTATAGTAGAAAAGATGAACCCAATTGTTCTCTTTCAGACAAGCTACTGCAGCAAACCCATTTTACTTTGCTGACTTCTCAGCACTTGTCCAACAAGCTCATTTAATGAGCTAAGAAAAAGTGTGGGCTGGAACATGGTGCAACGCCGCAACAATCTCCCCTTCCAGCCCACTATGGAGGAGATCTTCAATCTAACTCTTCCGTTAGAATTCATTCTAGCCAAGTCAACACTAGACTCAACCTTCTTCATTATCTTCACTAACACTGAGAAAATTTCATCAAAATTAATACCTTTCATTTTCAAATAATTTATTTCACCTTGGATATCCCTAATCCAATTTATTGGCTCCCCCTCATTAGAAGCCCAAATTTTCTTGAAGCTAACTGCACGATGTTCTTTAATACACCTCCTTTCAAGAGGTTCAACAATCTCTAGTGGAGGATATCACCCCCCCTTCTCAAGGCCTTCACGATCTTTCCTTCTTCTCCAGCCATTGCTCCCAATCGAACCTACGCTTTGATACCATTTGTTGGGAAAAATTCTATATAATTGTGAATAAATTTCAGCAAATACTGGAGAAGCACAACCATACAAGAACACAAAGATTTACGTGTAAATCCTCTCTCATTGATGAGAAAAATCATGGGACAAACTCCGAATAATTTCACTATATTAAAAAGAGATTACAATATTTAGAGATACAACTTAAGTAAAGAAAAACTCTATTTTTCTTTTCACTCACTGCTCTCTTCCTCACTGTGTATTTTCTCTTACCCTCTCTATTTTTCTCCTCTTTTACTTGCTCTCACTCACGCAGTTCTTCAAGACTATATCAGTCCTCACACTCTAGGACTTCACTTCTTTTTTCTCCATCTTCACGGGCCGAATGGCCTCTCTCTTTATTTCTTCATCTTTTCCTTCTTTTCTCCCTTCCACACTCTTCACATCAAGTCACAATAAATGCAAGCCAACTTATCTTGACTTTGCTTCAACCAATTTCTTTTCTTCAGCTCCCCGTTAGCCAAAGGACCCTTGCCTTTTGCTTCTTTCTTTTCTTTCTTCCTTCCAACGTGTTTCACAAGTTTAACATCACATATTTATTTACATGGATTGACTTTTGTACATCCCTTCATAAATGTTGCTGGACTTTTGTACATAATTATAGTAGAAAAGATGAACCCAATTGTTCTCTTTCAGACAAGCTACTGCAGCAAACCCATTTTACTTTGCTGACTTCTCAGCACTTGTCCAACAAGCTCATTTAATGAGCTAAGAAAAAGTGTGGGCTGGAACATGGTGCAACGCCGCAACAATCTCCCCTTCCAGCCCACTATGGAGGAGATCTTCAATCTAACTCTTCCGTTAGAATTCATTCTAGCCAAGTCAACACTAGACTCAACCTTCTTCATTATCTTCACTAACACTGAGAAAATTTCATCAAAATTAATACCTTTCATTTTCAAATAATTTATTTCACCTTGGATATCCCTAATCCAATTTATAGGCTCCCCTTCATTAGAAGCCCAAATTTTCTTGAAGCTAACTGCACGATTTTCTTTAATACACCTCCTTTCGAGAGGTTCAACAATCTCTAGTGGAGGATATCACCCCCCCTTCTCAAAGCCTTCACGATCTTTCCTTCTTCTCCAGCCATTGCTCCCAATCGAACATACGCTTTGATACCATTTCTTGGGAAAAATTCTATGTAATTGTGAATAAATTTCAGCAAGTACAGGAGAAGCACAACCACACAAGAACACAAAGATTTATGTGTAAATCCTCTCTCCTTGAGGAGAAAAATCATGGGACAAACTCCGAATAATTTTATTATATTAAATAGAGATTACAATATTTAGAGATATAACTTAAGTAAATAAAAACTCTATTTTTCTTTTCACTCACTGCTCTCTTCCTCAGTTTGTATTTTCTCTTACCCTCTCTATTTTTCTCCTCTTTTACTTGCTCTCACTCACGCAGTTCTTCAAGACTACATCAATCCTCACACTCTAGGACTTCACTTCTTTTTTCCCCATCTTCACTGGCCGAATGGCCTCTCTCTTTATTTCTTCATCTTTTCCTTCTTTTCTCCCTTTCACACTCTTCACATCAAGTCACAGTAAATGCAAGCCAACTTATCTTGACTTTGCTTCAACCAATTTCTTTTCTTCAGCTCCCCGTTAGCCGAATGACCCTTGCCTTTTGCTTCTTTCTTTTCTTTCTTCCTTCCAACGTGTCTCACAAGTTTAACATCACATATTTATTTACATGGCTTGACTTTTGTACAGTCCTTCATAAATGTTGCTGGACTTTTTGTACATAATTATAGAGGAAAAGATGAACCAAATTCTTCTCTCTCGGACAAGTTACTCCAGCAAACCCATTTTACTTTGCTGACTTCTCAGCACTTGTCCAACAAGCTTATTTAATGAGCTAAGACAAAGTGTGGGCTGGAACATAGTGCAACGCACCCAACACTAATTGTAGGGAAGGAATCCATTCATATCAATAATTATCCAAACAACTTGAATGAGAGTTTGGTTGATTGGATTACTCATCTTTTGACAAGTTCTTCTGAAGTCTACTATGTCATAAGTCGGACCAATCAAGTTCTTCTGAACTTGTCATTGATAAATCTTTGATTGGTCCGGACGTTGTTAATTTGGGCTACGTTTGCTTGTAATCTTTTTCTGTCATTTGTCTTGAGGTAATTCAAGTGCTGGATGCATATCAAGTCACATAGTATCTACTCTCCCTGTGCTCTTTTTACCTCTGTAAAAAGGAAAGAAAAAAGTTGTAATGAATAATGTCACACACACTTAAAAGAAAAAAAATTCTATATGAATATTTGTTGTCCGGTTATTGGTAAATACAAATTCTATGTTTTACTCTTTATATTTTACTGATCACAACTTACAATGAATGTATTTGACTTTTTTTTATAAAATAACCAAAGTTTAAAATGAGAAAAAAACAAACTATATGACAAGCTATAACCGGTGGAAAATAAAGTGGAATACAAAAAATGAAACCAAAGATTTGTATTCGTTACTTGGCATTTACCCATTTAGACTTTAGAATAATTGTTCAAATTGCCAAAATAGATCTTTTTTTCTTTGTTGAAATCAGATGCATCTTGAGATTATGTTGATAGACTACTTGTATAACTGCTTACTGGCAACACTCAGCCATCATTTCTAATAAAGAGTTACCTCTCAATTTGTATTTGTTCTTTTGCATGGGCCACCGTTAAATCATTCTAGATCTATAACCTTTGACCATATGATTTGAAAAATTACATTACTCTGGTCTATGAGAACATTATTAACCCAACTATAGGTGATCATTGATGCAGGCAAGCAAACAATTTTAATAATTCTAAATGTTAAACCATACCAAGCTCTCTACCCAGTTGAGGATCAGGTTGTGTTTTTATTTGACTAAGAAGCGTGCTGCTGTAGTAATTATTGGAAACTAATTTTTAAATTTTGTAACTACATAAAAATTATAAATAAGTAATTTTTACTCAAATCTTATTTCATACCAATATCAGTCAAATATTAATAGCATAAAAATAAAAAGTTCATATTTCAACCCAATAAAGTTCCACCCAAATTCTATATATATAATCAAAGAAAGATAAAATGAATTGAGGTTTTTTTTTTTGTTTTTTTTTTTTTTTTTTTTTTTTTGGGTGGGAAAAATGGTTAGGGACATTAAAGTTTCGATGAATAATTTATCTACATAACCATAAAAAATCTTTTAATTACTCAATTATATATTTAAAATTCAAATTTATGTTGAATAAATTTTACATTTATTTACATGGGATAAATGAATTTGTGTTAGAACGGGTCAACCTATTTTAAAAGGGCACAAATCATATAGGTGGATAAGGTGTAATCAACCTAGTCTTTTAATTATTGCACGTGCGTATACTTGTACTATTTGCTTCAACAAAGGAGAATTTTCAATACAATATTGAGATTTTTTACTAGAACATGATTGGTTTCTAAGATCGCTTCCTCCAACTTTGAGAATTTTTCAATTCCAAATTTGATATTTCTGAATCATGGATTTAAATCCTCTAGATTTCTTAGAGTACTCTATCACATAGATTTCCTTAAGTCTTAACCATCCTTTAATAATTTAATGGTCTACATTTTACCATGTCAACATTCCACTAATAATAATCTGAATTGTTTTGTTTGCAATATTATTTTATTATTTTAAAAGTATTAATAGTGAAATGCTAACATGACAAAATTTAAACCATTAAATCATAAAAAAAAAATTAATTAAAATTAAAAAAAATATATATTGATAGAATGTCCTAAAAAATTGAGAAAATTCAGAATCATAATATACTTTCTTCTTGAATCCGTGAAAAGCAACCTTGAAATCAGAGATAAATGTAGTCAGGACTGGCAATGAGTATTCCAAGAAAATTAGGAGCAAATGGATTAAGTACTCGTTTGGATTGCGCGTTTCAGTTTTAGCGTTTTGGGTTTTTTTTTTTTTTTTTCTTTTTTAAGCACATGAACAATAAAATCACATGAATTTACTGTGCAAGAGACAAAAATCACTATTTATGCACTATAGTAGCACTGTTCATGTATTTGAAAATATTAAAAATAGATCCCACGACACTATTCACACATTGAAAAATTATTTTACTACAGTGTTTTCAGTTTTTAGTTTTCAATTTCAGTAATAATAAGTTTAATTCAAACATACCCTAAATAAACCGCTAAGATGAGAAGAATATGATACACATGTAAAGTTAAAAAATTATAATACAATATAAAATACCACTATTTGGTCACAATTGTTGACTCAGTAGACCGAGTGCGAGTGGAAAAAAAAAAAATTATGTCCGGGTGATTTGCAATTAATTACCATCTAATATCATAGTTGTGATAAAAGTTGTGAAATTTTATATTATATTAGAACTAGTCATAAAGTTACTATCGCACACTCTTGATATGGTGGTCATTCACAAATATAAATGTCTGTGAGATGTAGGAGATAAGGGCCGGAGTTAAAGTCTCCAAGAGATAGTTTCACACACACACATATATATATATATATACACTTAGATTAGATTAGAATAAAAATTTTATGTATATGAAAAGAAAAAAAAAAAAATTCTAGTCCTAAAGTTATAAACAGTAACTTGGCTCAACAACCGTACGAAACTGATCCGTGGAAAAACATAACAGACTTTGACTCTGTAGTGGACCCGCTGCTTTTTTACCTTTCATATTTTTCCTGGCCGAAAGAAAAGAGGCGTGTCCTACTTTGAAAATGTATGGAACCATCCTATTTCTGTTCCCTTTTTATAGCTAAGATTAAGAGGACTCTTTCAAATTAAATGGATCTTTTGATTCGTTGAGTACTGATTAGCCACACTTTCATTCCTGTTATCATCCAAATGAGTACGTTGTTTTTTGGTTTGATGCTTAATGCTTCCACAACCAAAAGATGTTACAATTTAATTTCTTTACTTGGTATAATTATTATTCCATCTAATTCCTTTCATCTTATTTCTTCATGTCAATACTCATGCTGCTAAACTATCAATCGCAAATGGTTTTAGTTTTACTCTCCATTCTTGTCTGATCAGATTGATATCTCTTGGGACTTGGAAGACCCACTCAATTTCTTAACCTCTTCTTGGACTCTCGGCTACTTGAATCCTTAAGCAACTCAGTCAGTTCATTTGGCTAAGAATTCGAATCTTTACTTATTTAGTGTTCTACTTTGCCAGCATGTCTATGCCTAAGAGCAATGTAAATAAAAGTGGACTTTCGGATTCGTGTAAAACTCATAGATGGGCTTTCGAAGTTTCTTTCAAAAGTGGGCTTCTAGTTGGTTTTGTGGTTTTTGCTATATCATATACAGTTTTTTTTTGTACTATTTTAATCTTTGGGTGGGATCAAAAGAAGAGCAGTAAGAAGATGCGAAAAAGGGCAACAGTGTTGACAGCGAGCAGGAGGAAGAAGTGTAAAGAAGTTGATCAAGTTACCCAATTGCCAACCCTTGGCTTCGATCAAGAAAAAAGCATAGAGGTACTTTTTCTCATCACTAAAATTTATGGGACTAGGAAAAGATACGAGACTGACAGGTGGATAATTTCAGCCATCCTTTATTTAGTTGATTAAAAAAAAAAATCGTTAGTTAAATTTTTTGTTTAATTGTTCAGTGTTTAATCTATTATTACTCTAGAACATATTTTTAGGAGAACTTTAGAATGTTTCAAAACAATTAGAGAAAATCTAAATTTTTGTTTATATATATATATATATATATATATATTATATTATATTTTTATTTGCACATTCATAGCACATATATGAAAAAGTAACAGTCTTAGTATTATTTAAAAATATGTATGGGTGAAAAAAGTATGTAAAAATACGTGTAATATTGTTTAAAAATAAAAAACTGTTATTTAAACAACGATAACAAACGGACCCATACACCCTAGAAAGTTGCTTTTATATTAGAATATTTTTAGATATGTTTTGAATTAATATTAAATCATGTAAGGATTGTAGTTTGAGTTTAAAAAAAATTTAAACAATTATATATAAAGCTACAACCAATTTTAATACAAAATGTTTACAAACTAATATGTGATAATGAATGTAATTAATAACATATCATGAATATAATAAATAAATTTTTTAATTACTTCTTGTTTTATGTTTAAAGTTGATGAAATTACCACAATCTCTGGTACTGTTTCCATGATTTTTTAATTTTTAATTTTTTACATTCAAACCTAAATTGATGAACAATGCCACAAGTCTCATGGATACAAGCAATTTTTCACTGTTAGGTTGAATCACTACCCCATCACCCTCGCCCTAACATTACCATTAATAGGATGGGTTTCCTTCACCTTTGACTTATCATAATGGTAACATAATTTGAGATCAATTGAGTTAGAATGGAGAGCATTATAAGGCTAGATCTGGTTTTAGCTAGACATACCTCTTAATCCACAAATGGATTCCCGAATTAATAATAATAATAAAAAGGACTTCAATAATCTAACAAAAATCAAATTTATTGCAATATTACACACGTTAAACCTATTTACGGGCAATAGATAATTTATTTTCGAGGAAAGAATTAAGAATACCTAATACAACCTAAATATTGGTTTAATATCAAATTTTAAATTACGACCTAATCAATTAAGACTAATATATCAATTGACACAAAGTTAAAGTGATTAACCAATTGGTATAAGCATGGACATATGCATGGGTAAACACATTAGATCATATAAAAACAACAAGCCATATAAAATGAAAGATACAATAACAAAAAATAGTACCTGATTTGTTATCGAAGAGGAAAAACCCAAAAATTGAGCAGAAAAAAATCTTCGTAAAACCACTGTCAAAATGATCCATTAGAAATTAGAATGAATAGTTGCATTATATAATACACACAAAACCCTCCAAGTCTAGTAGTATTTATGTACTCAAGCCCTCCGAATTCCTACTAGTGACTGCTTCCATGACCCTTTCTTTAATCTAGTTATTGGATCTAAAATTGAACTCCAATTGCAATCTCGAATTCTTCTTGGCTGAAAATGTAGTGGCTCCAATTATTCTAAGAACTTCAACCAACTCTCATAAGTCATAACGCAAAGATAGTGATGGGATCGAAGAAATTGATCTCCTCTCAAGAATTTGGCTACGGTGAGATGGAGAAATTAGAGAGGAAGGCTAGGTGCATAACTCTCAAAATTAACTGAGTTTTTCTCAATTTTTAGATGAGAATTGAGCGTTTAATTTTGTAGAAAATGTGACTTATAAAGAATGGGTAAAGGCTGGAACAAGAAGAAAATTTGTAATTGAATTCTCTACTGTTTTTGCAATTTCGGTAGTCCAAGGGTTAGGCCAATCTCTTCTAGTTTTGTTTACCTTCTTTGCTTCTTTTTCCCACTCCAGTCGTTTATGACTTTCTTCTTTACTTTTTAGTCCAAGACAGTATGGTGTGTCAAATAGTCGTTTCTTAACATGTTATGGTTTGCTCTAGGTTCTACCACGTGTATGGTACTTGAAAGCAAAAGTAAAGTTCTACTCTCTAGGTATGACTTTTCTTCTCTTCTTAATTTTCTATCAAATTAATATATATATATATATATATATATATAAAATAAGATATAGATATAATAAATCATTAAAATTAATTATAATATATTATAAATAATATAATGTAATATGTATTTTGTTATTTGAGTAGATTTTTGTAATAATTCAATGATTATTAATCTATCCATTAGCAATCATTAACCTATTTAGTAATTTCTTTTATCTTAGTCCTTACTTGATGGCTTATAATTTAAGTTGAAAATCTAGGAGAAAAAAAAAACTATTAATTCATTATTCAAAAGAAACAAAAATGATAATTTAGAATATAATATATTTTTGGTTCTAAATTTCTAATACTACTTTAGACCATTGTATATGGTATTAGTATAATATATATAGCTATAAAAATCTACTCGCTCATTTTTTATTCAGCTACTCCAAAGACGAATTCCAGGCTTTACCACCACATATATATGAACTCTATATTGAGTACGAAGAACATTTAAAATAAGAAAATAAAATTTACACCCTTATGATGTCATGCATCCCTTACTAGTGATGGGTAAAAAAATCATGACAAATTATTTTGATCCACAGATTTTCAAGTTGGAGAGAATGGTTACCAGAATGAGCCTTACAGAACTTCACGAGGCAACTGGCAATTTTAACACAGGCAATATCATTGGATTGGGAAAGTTTGGAATGATGTACAAGGGAGTGCTTCCAAATGGTTGGCCTCATGCGATTAAGAGGTTCCATGATTCTCAATCTTTTGAGAGACAATCTGTGTCTGAGCTTTTGGCTCTAGGTATGTTGAAACACAATAACATAGTTCCCCTGTTAGGATACTATAGAGAAAGGAAGGAAAAGCTTTTGGTGTACAAATATATATCAAATGGTAACCTTTATGATTGGCTACATGCAGCGAAACGAAGGACTAAGAACTTGGAATGGCCTTCGAGGATTAAAATTGCCATTGGAATAGTAAGAGGCCTAGCATGGCTTCACCATGCTAGCTCTTCTGATCTCTACAATGTGATTGATGAATCTTTGATTGGTCGAGGATCTGAAGATGAAATTTTTGAGTTACTTAGAATTGCATATACTTGTCTTAATCTCTTTCCTGGTCAAAGGCCAATGATGCTTGAACTACACAATACAATTCGTATTTTTGGGGAGAGAGATCGCCTCACAAGTAACCCTGAAACTCTGAGATATTGAGGCAATCTGAAATTGCCACTGCAAGTACCTCTGGTGAAATCATAGAGGCTGAAATTACATAGACAAATTACAGCATGGCATCCAAAGTCCGAAACAGATTTGGATTTATGTTTGTTTTCTATAATAATCTTTTATTGTCCTTTACTGTTTTTTTATTTTTTATGTTGGCGTAATCTGTGACTTTAAAAAAATGGGGAAATAAATATATATCCTATCTATACATTATAACTAAGACATTAGTTATGTTAAGAAAAATTTTATAATATTTTAAGAGTACAACAATGAGTCCAAATCTTTTGTCTCATTCTTCTTGCTTCACTCTATATTCAACAAATAAAAATATGCGACATGTCCATTTATTTAATTAAACGTTAAATTTATGTCTTATTATTTCAATTACCTAAAATAAATAAACATTAAAAAATCTCATCATATTCCCACAGCCCACAGCCCCATCCCCACCTTTGCCGGCAGCCAAGTGATATGAGTTATGAGATAAGTTTAATCTCTTCAAGAGGATAGTAACGTGTCAGAGTAATTCTTTTATTACCGTTCTATGTTGAATCCATTTGCTTCATCCCTGGTCTAAAACGGTCCGAACTAGTACCTTGGTTCGAAACTGTCCAACCACGATCTCCGTGACTCACCTGCAAAGATCATCATGCAAAGATCATCATGATGGTTTTTTTTTAGGTAATTGAAATAATTAGGCATAAATTCAGCATTTAATTAAATAAACTGGATATGTGGCATATTTTTATTTGTTGAGTATAACGTGGAGCATGAAGAATGAAACAGAAGATTTGGACTCATATAACAATAATGTACTTTCTTTTATATAAAATGTGAGTTTCATTAGCTGAAGGAAGGAATATGCTATTATTGTACTCGATAATGTATGTTTAATTGATATAAGCACAAGTGAGTTAGTGAAATTGCTACATGTTTCTTTTGTTGATGCCAACCAATGTACTAATCCACCAGCTAAGCTCGGCGCCTCTCAATGTACTAATTATTTGCTAACCCACTGTCTATGATGGGAACTTGCTAGCCTTTGACAATGTCGAGCTCTTTTGTAACTATATGATTATTATCTCATATATCATAATGGCGTTGTTATTAAGAATAAAATTGCTACAACATTGCAAGAAAAGCACCATGTTAGTTGTAAGATTAAAAACTCTGGAACCTAGTAATTTTTTATTTGCTAGTGGTCTCCACAAAAGAAACATCCGTTTAAAGATTGCATCCCAAAGTTTCAAAAATGCCATAGACATAAAAATATACTATTAAGCATAAATTATTCATCAAAGAAATATAATGATAAATTATAGCAAAAAGAAAAAAGTATAAAACAATAATAAAATTTTATTACTGAAAAAAATATGAAATGAGCTTAGGCCTTTGATATATTATACTTTATTTTATAAATCCCATTTAAAGTTAACAACTTTATGGGATTTTTTTTTTTAATAATAATAAAAGAAAATTAATAACTGTATGTGTTGGGCTCGAATGTATTTGCTAAAAATGTATTGGGCTCCACTTAATGACGAGAAACTTGAGCCCATACTGATCTTTTTGTTAGACTCGGGCTACATTTCTTTGTAACTATAAATATATATTGGTAGCCATGTTTTTTTTGGGGCCGATGTTGAATTATAAACAAGGCTAACCATCCAACAAATAACACAAAAAATGCTCAAACAGATTACACAAACAGTAGCTTGGCCCAATAAGAATGACTGTTTTAGCAATGGAAAAAGCTAACAAATCTAGATTTAGAGTAGCCATTCGATGATTGTGGCTCAAATTCATCAAAGAAAAAATTAAGATTGTGACCCACGTTGATTCCGTGATTGAGGGCATGTTTGGTATGCAAACTCTGTGGGCCCATAAAAGGTACATATGGAGAGTTAAACAAATCTAGAGTTCTCGTGTTTATTTTGTAATTTACTATTTTGGAGAATACCCATAGGGTCATAACCCTTAAAAGGTACGTATGGAGAGTTAAAATGTTTCATAAAACTATTTACAAGACTTAAAACATTTTCAAACATTTAGAACAATTATCAGAAAATTCAAAAGAAATTCAGTTTTTCACAAGTCTCGATTGATCGTGAGGAATCGAGCATCAATCGAAAGCTCTTTTTGATTGACCGAACAAGAATCGAGTACCAATCGAAATAGGCAGAAACTCCAAGATAATTTCCTTCACCACTTTGATCGATCGAACAAAAGTTTCGACTGATCAACCATACTGAATTTCGAATTTCACTTAGAAAATTCAAGAACTTGAATTTTTACTTTATTCATTTTACAAATGAATACTCTCTAACCTTATATCATTATTACAACCTATCCTTATATATACCTATATATACAACATTTTCCAATTTAAAATTTCCTTAAAGATGAATTTGTCTCCATTTTTGAATTCTTTGTTTAACCTACATGGCTTTCTACATCTAAGTTTTCATGAGAAACACTCACATGCTAATGGCTCATAGTGTGAGACTCATCATAGCTCTACTTTCACATATTTGCTTTGTCATTTCTAGACATTCTTGAAATAAGCAATGGCTCAGAGAATGGCATCTCCTGCTTGAGGTCCATTAAAGATTCACTAGAAGACCCCCACAACTTCTTGAAAGATTCATGGAACTTCAACAACAATACCTTAGGTTTCATCTGTGAATTTGTTGGGGTTGAATTTGGCACCTAGATACGAATGAGGTCTTAAATATCCAACTCAGTCACATGATGCTCAGGGGCCATTTCCCTCGTGACATTGAGCACTACACACATTTAACAGGGTTAGACCTCCCTACTAATGAACTTTCAAGACCACTCCCATTTGACATAGGAGACTTATTAATCCCATTTGTCACAAAACTTGACCTCTCCGGCAACAACTTTTCTGGCGAAATCCCAAAGAGCTTTGTTAATTGCAATTTTCTAAATGTTCTTAAACTTGACCAGAACCAACTAACTGGTCAAATCCCTTCCCAAATAAGTGACCTCGATCGTTTGAAGTTCTTCAATGTTTCTAAAAATCAGTTGTCAGGATTGGTCCTTGTCTTTAACAAAACCACTACTAAATTTACAACTATGAGCTTTGCTAGCAACAAGGAACTTTGTGGAGGGCCATTGGAACCCTGTCCAAAATGAATTTGGAAATTCTTTTCATTCAAAAATGGGTTTCTAGTTGGTTATGTGTTTTTAGTAGGTGGCACTGTCCAAGAGGAGGAGAACTAATAAAGAATCTGAGCAAGTTAACTACTTGCCAACTAAAGGGATCTTGCTAGAAGGGAGCAAAAAGGTACTTTCTCTCAATCGATTAGAATTAGGAAACTTCTCTTTATTTATTTATTTTTTATTTTTTTTAGTTCGATAGCTAAAATTACCAAAGATTTGAACTCTAATTTCCCTAATAAAAGAGAGCATGCTATGCCATTAAAACTTCTTGTAATTCCTTGGTTTGAAATTTTTGGGAAAAAAAACCCTATTTTTTTTTTCCTTAAATCATAAAACCGAAATTTTGATTGTAACTACCAAGCCCTTGTGCTATTGTTATATCTTATATATATAAATTGTTAATTATGTAACAAGTAATCCCCTATCAAAATGGTAAGTTACAAGGGATTACTTGTAAAATAGTGGAAGCTTAAATTATTAAGATTGATTGAGAAAATATTTTAGGCTTGAGAAAGATCTACAAACAAATAATAGGAATTAAGAAAATTAATCAAAAAGAAAATAGACACAAAACACCAAGAATATACGTAGTTCAACAATAGCCTACATCCATGGGCGACTACAAACAAATTTCACAACCTCAGTACCCTTAAGGTTGGATCAAGATCAATGTCGATGCCGCTCTAAGCAACACCAAGTTTGCTCTGGCCGTTGTTGCTAAAACCACTTGGGGGTGGTTCTTTTCCTATGGGGTAAGGAACATCAACTTTGCTCTCCATCAAAAGTGGAAGCCGAAGCAATACAGTGGGGTAGTACAGCTTGCTATCCAAGAGAGATGGAGCGTGGTTGTTTTTGAAGGGGACGCAAAAATTTGTTTCAACCCCCTGTCATAACTTGATCTTACCCTAAGTTGGACTCTCAACACCATCATCAGTAAAATTCGTAGTTTGTCTTCTAGTTTTGAGTTTTGTGTTTTTAGTTGGGTCAAGAGGAATTGCAATTCTGCAGAAAATGAAACTACAAAATTTGCATTGAATTTCACCTACCCTTCTGCTTTTCTAATGGAAATCTCCCCCCCCCCCCCTTTCTTGAGGCCATTTATAAGGGAGATTCCCCTTTTAGTTTTTTTGCTTAGTCATAATGAGATTGCAGATTATCAAAAAATTTGGGATAATACAAATTGGTGTAGAGGCATTCTCATAAACCCAAATCCCAAATGCACCTAAATTGCTCTCTCTCTCACAAATATAAACCAAAGAACCAAATACAAACCAAAGAACCAACGGTTCAAAAATACCAAATACAAATTGTGCAAAAACCAAAGAGAGAGTCACAAATCAAATCCAAAAGTTGCAACACACCAAGAGAGAGAAAATAAAAAAACTGCAGAACCAAGCGGCAACAAACCTCTTTCACTATTCCAAATTGCAACCCACAAATTTCAAAGAACCAAAACAAGAGAAAGCCTCTTTTTCTCATACACTCTAAATTTGCCACAATAGCACTATACTTATATAGGAGACTTGAGTCGGTTAGTATATCGAAAACAAAGAAGGACTAGATTTCTTTTCTGTGCACAAAAGAGAATCACTCCTATTCCAAATAGGACTCAAAATCAAGTGGTAGACAAGACTTCTAATAGAACTTGATAACTTCAAATAACAGTAACCCAAAAGGAATAAAATTCCTTTCTTATCCAAATCCAACAAGGAGTCGAACTCCTAATTCAAGCCATATTATACAAATCTCCACCTTGGCTTGAATACCATCAAGCCTCATAAACGAAATTTGCAGACTACCAAATACAAATCCTTAACATGTCTCCATGTTGACAAGACATCTCTTAAGCCACAGATGCAAAGTGCTAGATCAAATTATAGCCTAACCAAAAGAACAAGGTGCAAATTATCTAAAAATAGCTTCCAAATGCGCCAATAGACGCCAAATGCACCAAAATATGGTGCTAAACAAAAAATTAGAGTCCAAACAAAGTGCATATCACTACAAATGAAACTTCTCAATCACCTCCAACAAAGCCCCTATGGACTAATTCAAATTGCAAATACCCAAACAAGTCCAAGCAATGCTTGAACTTGTGCAAAGACTTAATCACCATGTCCCCACCAAAATTAACATCATGATTCCTACCTCCAAAAGAAGCAACCTTAATATGCTCCCACACATCATTGTCTACATAGTCAAGCATACTCTTTGTATGATGAACTACTATACCAAACTTAACCTTAGTTTGCTTCTCCAAAGCACAAGGCTCACAAACTTCAAATTTGCAGTTCTTGGCACTCTCAAACAAAGTATTATCATTGGCATGCTCCAAAAGTCTAATAGTATCTGAAGTAACCTCCCTAATCATATCAGAAATTGCAGTTACTCCACCTACAATAGTACTCCCTTTAAGAAAATACATATTCCTTCGATGTGGGGCCATCATCACTACCAAAGCACCATGTTGCATCTTCAAATTTCCATTCTACATAGCAATCTTGAAACCCTTGGATTCTAATAAACCAACTGAGATGAGATTCCTCTTCAAGTTGGCTACGTATAGAACCTCATTCAGAAAACAAACTGTTCCATCATGCAATTTCAGCTTGATTTTACCTTTTCCCAAAATCTCACATGTTTGATCATTACCCATGATGACTGAACCAAGTTCCGACTTTACTAGGTTGTAAAACCATTCCTTCTTCAGACACATATGAAAGGTGCAAGCTGAATCAAAAAATCACTCATTTGAATGGCAAACAAATGATGAACTAGCTAATGCAAAATCAAAATCCTCATTACTATCATGTGCTACATTTGTATTAGAATCCCTCTTGTCCTTGTTCCGCAACAAAGGACAATCTTTCTTTCAATACCCCTTTTTCGCGACAATAGTTATACTCATCTTTGTCAAGTTTCTTATCATTAGACATGCCCTTAACAATCAAAGCCTCAGTAATCGTGTCCCTTTGAGCTTGCATATCTTTCTTACGATACTCATTATTATTCAAAGCATTTAACACATCATCAAACTTTATCTCATCTTTTCTATACAACAGTGTAGTAATTAGGTGATCATAAGTATCAAGCAATGGATTCAACAACAAGAGAGCTTTATATTCACTGCTAATATCAACTTCCAAAATTTGTAAATTAGCAAGTATTTTATTGTAATCATTCAAGTGCTTAGACATAGAAATACCTGCATGATATTGGAAACGAAAGAGTTTCTTCTTCAAGTAGAGACGATTCTCCACACTTTTGGTCATATACTTACATATTGGTTCGCATTTGGACCCACCACTTACATCACTTTTTTACTTGTCAATAACCATTCACCATATTAGCAATTCGTTAAAAAAAAAAAAAAAACCTAAGCTAAGAAGCAGCAAACCCAACGGTCAGAGCCGTCTCCTCTAACTTCAAGTCCTGACTCCGTCCTTGCATGAGTTTAACCTAGATTTGAATAATTAATTTGAGTAACTTCTTAGCTAATTAATTAGGTTAAACAAGTCTGGTTTGTAAGGGTCTAAACAGAACAAACAAGAGGAAATTTCTATCACAACCCAAACCCCTCTCCTCCCTTTCAACTCCTAGGTGCTTAGGTGCCAATGGACCATCAATGTGGTTAGCAATTGAAATATTGGTTAAAGTGTTCAAAGTATCATTTTTTTTTTTTCACTAGCTTCGGTCTTTCATATATTATACTTCATTTTATAATTCCCTTTTAAAGTTAACATCTTTATGATTTTTATTTTTTAAATAAATACATAAATAGTTAACAAGTTTTTTGTGTTAGGCTCGAATATATGTTTTGCAAAACATGTGTCAGGCTTCACTCAATAAAGAGAATTTTGGGTCCATATGGATCTTTTTGTTAGACGCCGGCTTCATTTCTTTGTAACTATAAAGATTTTGACCCGCATTGACTCTGTTTAGAGCATCTTTAATCGATTCTTTAAAACCAATTTTAGAGAGAAAATATTCCAAAAATCCACTCTAACAAATCTATCTCCATTTTTTAGATTAGAATTGCTATAGTGTTTCTCTACAAGTAGAGAACACTATAGCAATTACTGTAGCACTTCTAAACAATATTCTCCCTTCAAATAATACCTGATTGAATAAAAAAATAATTACTTTGATCTTTCCATTGTTCATATTCAAATTTCCCAACAGTGTGTATATCAATTTGTGATATGGGTTTATACATATGATTTTAGTGCTAAAGTCAATCTCCTTAAGGGAAGAATTCTGTCTCTATGCTAGTTAGAACTTAGAACTTTCCTTGCATTTGCATGATCATTACTTTTTTGACGTTGATCTTTCCTAGATGTTGTTTTTCTCTCAAAATACGCAAGTGATGGAAAATATGGTCTTATATTTAGTGAAGTGTCATTAATGAGCTGAAGCGTCTTGCTATGTTTATAAAGTTCTAAGAACTTGAAGACAGAAATCAGAAAATATTCTTCCAAATGATTTTATTCTTTTTCCAAAACCCAAAATACATTATTCACTTAAAATTTAGCTCATGAGAAATTTTATTTTCACTCCGTAAAGTTTAAAGTGAATGCTTGTAATATGTAAAAAACTTAAAAGTATTGCTTTTAGTCCTCACTAAACTTAGAGTCACTGTTTTTAGTCTTTGCGGAGTGATGATGTGTCATTTTTTAGTTTAATCATTTATCTAAGGGGCTAGAAGTGATAACTTTAAACTTGGATTAATAAAATTGCTCATGTTCAAAATTCTAGAGACCAAAAATGTATTTAAGTTTTTTATTTATTTTTATTTATTTGTAATGCTAGTTTACAAAACAAGAAACTAATTTAGAGTACAATTCAATAAAAGCCCAATTTCTCTTCCTCTCACAATGTGTCAGTCGTAGGCAAGCAATATTGCCACCTAAAAAACAATATAAATGCTATTAAATATTGTTGTAATTTCTGATTAGCACTAACCCAGAATGGCAAATGATTATTGATCCACAGATTTCTCAGTTGGCCAGAAAAGTTACTAGAGTGTGCTTGGCAGAACTTAAAGAAGCAACAGGCAATTTCAACACACACAATTTCATTGGGTTGGGAAAGATTGGGATAATGTACAAGACAGTGCTTCCGAATGGTTATCTCCTTGCAGTTAAGAGGTTATATGAGTCTCAATCTTTTGAGAAACAATTCAAATCTGAGCTATCAACTCTAGCTAGATTGAGACACAATAACATAATTTCCCTCTTGGGTTACTGTAGAGAAAGGAAGGAAATGCTTCTAGTATACCAATATATATCGAATGGTAACCTTTTGTTGGAAAAATAGCATGGAGTGAATAAGAAATTGATATTTTCTATGTTCACTTGAGGATGTTATTATAAGTAGTGAAAATCCTTGAGTCTAACATTGGAAATGATAGAGAATATGAGTTTGGATTGGATATTGGGTTGGGCTTTAGACATGTGTGGACTAGGCCCATTTATCCAATCAATAATAATATTTTATTATTTTATTTTTGAGTCAGTAAATCTGTATACAGTAGTTATCTTTGAAACAGTGTTTCAGTTTTAAGTTATGTATAATTTCATAGTCCCTGATTCATGAAAGAGAACTTTTTAGAAAAAACTCTCCTACAGTGAGAATATTTTGTGCATTCATTTTGTGTCAAAGAGAGAGAAAGAGACATTGAGTAGTTTGCAAAGCACGACCTTGTGCGATCATTTTATCCTGGGAGGCAGACGTCTGTGAGTCTCAAAGCACCACAGTGATTGTGTGAGGAGCAAAATCTGCTTTAAGGAGATTGTGTCAAACACAAGACTTGATTTGAATCATTCATTCTTCACGCATTTGGTCCGTAAGTTTTTAATTATTTACAGATTTCTTCTTATATATATATTCAATATTTGTTTATTACTCTTGTCTATCATATCTATTTGAATTTTTGCTTATATTTAGATTTGTGTGTTGTTCTTTTTACTTAATCACAAAAATAAATTGTTGAAATATATCCAATAATCTTAAAGTAGATCTTATATATTTTAACATCACAAGTTTATATAGATTTTTATAAGTTTTTAACTAGAATATACTTACTTTGCTCAAGCTAAGTTTACAACTTTCAGAAAAAATCCAAAGTTAACTTGTGTTCTTCACCTTGTTCCTCACAATTTCTTCAGCCACCAAAGAGAAAGAGAGCTAGAGATAAAAGAAAGATAACTTTTAGTGAACCAAATTTAAAATACATATTCTTTATTCTTTTTCCCATTTCTAAACAGTGGTATAGCTTAGAATTCAATATTAAAAAGATTGAAACCCCACTTCGTGGTATCAAGTCTCCACATTTCCCTTCGTTCATATTGCTAGTAAATAGACCCAATCATACCTCAAAAATATTCCTAATGTTTAATTAGTCAACAAAAAACATCGAGTTAAATTGCCAAGGGCCCACACCCAACATTTGATAAGCCTTCGAATGATCTAATGGCTGTAGTCATCAACACATTCTATGTATCAATAGGATTTCACCTACATGCAACACATAGAACAGTGAAGCTTTACCTCTTGATGGAGACAATGCAAGAATTTCAATAAAAAGATGACTCTCAATCTAGAATACCATAGATTCACATAATAAATAAGTAGATAATTGACATAAAGTCATTAGAACTAGGTAACAAAGTTTACACCTTCACTTGTACACTACATATATCTAATGTTAGGTTCTAAAGACTTAGGTTTTATGTATTTAGAATCCTAATTTGTATTGTTGTCAAACCATGATCAAAACAATGTATTTAAGTTGTTTTAGAAGTGCTCAAAGTTGGTTCTTAGTTGTAAAGTTGGATTGAAATACTAAGCTATTTAAAAAACAGTTTCAGTACATTTTGATCGATCGAAGCTTAGGCTCGATCAATCGAAAATCGTACCTGACATTTTTTAAATAGGTTTTCCAACTCAGCCCTAAAGAGTTTTAATTGGTTTAGGTTTCTAATTTACCCTAGGTATATAAGGGAAACCCTAGCCACGTTTTTGTGTTGCTCATATTGCGGTTTATGTGAATCTCTTGTGAGATCTTTGAGGAGGTTTCCTTCACATAAACTTAGGGTTTTCAAGGAGAAGATTTTTCTACACCTTGATGATCATTCCAGTTGCTGCCATTGAAGCTTAAAAAAAACACAAGCGGGTGTGCTTGTATTTGGTGGAAAATCCAAGAAAGAAGGAGTCCGTGGATTCGGAGCTTGTACGTAGTCGTGTCAATAAGTTCTACTGGTGGGTAGCAATAAGAAGTCGAGCGTGGGGGCTTGTAAGTCTTATTGTATGAACTTCGATTCTTTCTAGTGGATTTGCTTTTTACCTTAAGGATAGCTAGGTTAAATCCTCCCCAGGTTTTTACCGGTTTGGTTTCCTGGGTGATTATATCTTTGTGTTCTTTATATTTTCGCTGCTATACTTGATATGATTATTTGATTGTGTTAACCTAGATTTAATTAATTTGACTAAGTAACAACTTGGTTAAATTCCTAGGTTAATCCAATTGTGTTTTAAGGGGTCTAAAAACCAACATCTAACACTGGAAATAAGATAACCAAAGAGATCATTTTTGGCCTAGGAAGAAAGAAGTACCGGATTTGTAAGGTAAACAACATGCTTTTCCATGATTTTTTTCTTGTAAGTAAAAAATTTATTGAAAAATGAAAATAGGCTAACACAAAGGATGTGTGCACAGTGCAGTCCATTTCAAAGAATACAAATCATAAAAATAGAGAAACTTAAAAATCAACAAAAGAAGTCAAAAAAAAAAAAAATCAGCAAAATTTTACCATGCTTATGTAACTAAAATAGTTCAATTTTGAATTCATGATTTTTATAAAGTTATCAAAATTTTCACTGTTTACAACATATTGCAAAAGAACCATTCTTTGGTTTACCGAACGATTTGATGAAGAAAGGAAAGCACTTTATGTTGATTCGAAATCCCGTTGATATTTTGGTAAGATGCTTGTGTAATTTATTTATTGGTCATTTGCCTCACAATCTGCATATGAAATAAGTAAATAGTTCCTTTCATTATAAAATTCATGACCTTGCTCATAAAATTTATGACTAGTACTCTTATCACTAAAAACCTGTTATTAAAAGACAGTTAAGCAAACACATGATGGGGAATTCCCCCTCAAAACAGAGTAAGAGACTTCCCATGCACAACATAAATCCCTATTACAAACATGGTTTTGTTGACAAAAGTCTCTCTAGCAAACTCATGGCTTTGAATGCATAGTACCTTCCTCAAAGCTAATCAAACCTCCATGAATGCACAACCATTGATAAGTACATATATAAGAAACTTTCTTCACAACCATTACACAGTAAATATCAAATACTCAAACTAAACAAAAATGCATATACCCATTACTGTATCAAACAAAAAAATACCCAAAGGAACTAGAATCATTAAACAAAAAAATTAACATCAAGCATTTAGAATCATTAAACAAAAATACCCAAAGGAACTAGAATCATTAAACAAAAATTAACAAAAAAATTAACTTAAAAGGTAATAATAAAAAATAAATAAAAAATAAATAAAAAAAAACCCAGATAGTGCGAAGGACTGAAGCGTCACCCGAAGCATCGCAGATGGTGCGAAGCACTGAATCATCAGGAACGGTTGATGAAGGATTGAAGCGTTGCGAATGGCCAGTGAGCTGAAGCGTCGCGAACGGTTGGCGAGCTGAACCATCACAAACAGCCGACGAGTTGAATCGTCGCGAGCAAAGTGTATTGGCGATGGTGAGGTGAGGTGGATCGGCGACGGTAACGCGAGGAATGGCGATGGTGAGACGAGGATAGGCGACGGTGAGGCTGGGTTTGTGACGGTGTTTGCTATGGTGAGGCTGGGTTTGCAATGGTGTTTGCAACGGTGAGGTTGGGTTTGGCAACGGTGAGGCTGGGCTTGCGATGGTGTTTGTGACGGTGAGGCTGGGTTTGGCGATGGTGAGAGTGAGAATCGGTGACGATGAGAGAGTGAATTGGTGACGGTGAGAAGTGGTTTCAATTTGTTTACTATTTGGAAATATAGGGAGAAGAGTTTTTTGTGAGAATTTGGTGAGTGAGGGAAGTTTAATAAAACAAAAAGGGGCTGAATTACATTTTTAGTGTAAAACTTATTGTGAAAACTTATATTTCGTCACTATTGGCTACCTTTAGCGATGAAAATTAGCTTTGTCACTGATAATGATACCCATTTTTGTGATTTTTTTTTAGCAACGACTTATTTTCGTCACTATTTGTGACTTTCGGTGACGAAATGGGTTTCGTCACTAATAGTATTCTTATTAGCACCTTTAGTGATGAAAGTTTTTGTCAAAAAAAACTTAAACTTTTAGCGACAAAATAATTTGTCGCTATAGATGAATTTAGTTTGGCGCCTTTAGTTCAACTCAACATTTAGTGACGAAATTTATTTTTCGTCACTAAATGTTACTAATTTTTTTTATATTTAGTGATGAAATATAAATTTTGTCACTAAATGGTACTTTTTAGTGGCGAAAAAATTTCCCTCACTAAAATTCGTCACTGAAAATACATTTTATTGTAGTGAAGCAAGCACTATTTTGGGTCGAAGCTCACAAATATTTTGTACAAGATCAAACTAAAGTGGGAAAAGAAATATTTTTCAAGCCAACATAGAAGGGGACAAAAATGCAAAATATGGATTGGCAATTGCGCTGTTATGCGAATCAAATGATGAGGGAATACAATTACTGTTATCAATTCTAAACCAACCAAATGGAAGACTATTGCTGCAAAACTATCAACAAATCCTTCGACATACAACTTTTGGAACAAACACATTTTACATCCTAAATAACCAAGCATGCAAGAAAAATGGAGTGGGTCATTGGGATCATGAATACCCTTACCCTTATGGAAATGAAGAATTACATGTAACATGCAAAATGTGCTCAATTGATTTGGAAATGTACAAATTAGCCAACCGAGTATGGTAGAAATTATGTTTCAAAAATAAAATCTACAATAAAATTTCCTCATTCTATTTCGAATACTAATCTTTAATAATACAAAATTAATTCAAAGACCAAAACCTCCAATCACCATGAATCCTGCAATATATATATATATCATTATCATAAAAAAATTTATCACGCACAACGCACAGGTCCGCGACTAGTAATAATAATAATAACCCCATGAGCACATAAATAATTACAAAATTTCCAAACCTCCTTGATATCACATAAATAATTAATTTTAGATATGTTTTCAAACATTTTTTTGGTTGGTTCGTAACCTAAAATAAACATAAATTATGTCTAAAAATATTTAAATTGTACATAAAATTAAATATTAAGTAATTAATTAATAGCCATACCCCAAACATGTCATACCCTAATTTTTCATAAAATGTTATACCTCGTAATCATACCTGAGTCCGTGCAACTTAGCAGATAATTTTGGCATTCCTAAGCTTTTTGGTTGATGAAATGAAATGAACAGAAGTGTTGATGATGCAAGACAACATTTCGCAAAGCACCCGTAGACTCACTTTCTTTGGTTAAATGCAATTGTCAAGGAATTTCACAACAAACATAACACCACAATTTTCTACCTCTAAAGAAACACACATATTTTGGGTACACAAACTGTTGCCATTCCAAAATAATGGTAATAGAAAACGTGAATTCATTGGTTTGAGCCGTAGGATAAGAAAAAAAAAATGTTACAAGTTTCAAGTTGAGTTACAATAGACATCTCTATTAAAAATATTAAAAGATGCAAGTTTAGGTTCTTAAGATATAGCTTTGGTTCTTAATTGTTTGTTTGAATTGAGAGAGAGGGAGGGAGAGTAGAATAGAATAGAATAAAATTGATCTAAAATTAGTCTATTTTTACCCAACTTTATTTTATTCTCTTAAACTTTCTCTCTGTTCCCCCTCAATCCAAATGAGCCCTAAGATAAAGAAATAATTTGTCAAATTCATATCTAACCAAGTATACAAGTCCATGTAAGCCTTAGATTATTGAAGTAATCTTCTAAATGCTGCGATGCCATCACAATATTTTTACTTGTAAAAGAAATGATTCGGGTATAATGTCCCCCCAAAAACACGAGTTTGAAGAATGTTGACTTGACTCTGCCTTAGAAGTAACATTCGTAGATAGAGAAAGCGAAATTAAAAAGAACAATAGAAAACAATTGCGGGAGACATCCTCCAGCCAAACTTGGATGAAACCATTTGTCTTTTCTCCGTGGCTCTGTGCATTGATACAATTATATTATCATAGAAAGTTTCGTTTACTTGCAATAAATCTTTGTTTATTTATTTTGTATCCCATCCTCTGGAATAAAAAATAAATTGGAAGAAAATATCTAAGTTGTTCTTTCCTTGTAGCTTGCAGCTGCGGTACTACCAGTCAAAGTTTCCAATTCAGCACGAAAGTGACTCTGAAAACTCTCTCTAAAACTTATTATGGTATTTGTTTTAACGTGCTTGGTATTTGTACTTTGTTTTGTAACCATGCCAGTTTGTTGGCTTATTTATTTATTACTTTTTTTAATCTGTTTTGCAATAAACCAGGTTTGAAAAATGTTGATTTGATTATGGTTTTACATCAATTTATTATTATAAGAAAAATATTAACGGATTTTTTAGAAACATTTTTATGGGAAAATGATAAAAAAAAATAATTTTTTTGACAATTTTTTTATATTTCTCATTAAGATAGTTTTAAAACTTTCATAATATGGTTTATTAACAATTATACTAAAGCACTTGTTAACATGACCCTTATTATAATTATTATTAATTTTCTAAGTTATGCTTACCAATTACGATTCGGCATTTGGTCCAGTTTGATCCATTTCAGTTTAATTTGATCTAATTCTATCAATTTCAGCCCATTCTAGTCCACTTCGCTCCATTTGATACACTTCTGTCTAATTTAGTCCACTTCAATGTACCTACTTAAGAGTATTCATATCAGTTCATGTATAATAGAAAAAAGTGTAGAATTTACATAGTTTTGCTTAAAAATTACTCACATCAGTACATGTATATAATTGTGTAAATTTACAAGTTTGCTACAGTAACCATGTAAATTTACATAATTAACATTATTCATTTCGTATTTAGTTGTTTATTATTTTTTTATGTATCTTGAGGATGAAAGAAGAGAGCGTATTGTGGTTATTATGTGTGAAGAAAGAGAAACAATAAAAAAAAAACAATGAAAAATTGATATTTTAATGAAATGTAATGTAAAATAAATAATCTTATGTGAGGTGTTTTGAAAAGAAAGTACGTAAAATAGAAAAATTAGGTTTTTATGCTAAAATAGACAAGAACTTTTGCATGGGTTGATGTGAATGCTCTAAGAATGGGAAAAGAAAGTTTAGGTTGAAAGTACTATCAATTATTTGAGTAATATCAATTGTAACTATATGATAAAAGGCTAACCATAAACAGCAGCTTGGCCCAACACACATGATTGCTCTTCAGAAAAACAGAACAAATCTAGACGTAGAAGTTTTCACTTTTTAGGATTGTGGCCAACACTGACTCAATAATTAACTGTTTGTAAGAAGAAAAATGTCGTTTTAGCCTTTTAGGTAATCTAATGAATGATAATTTTATTATTATAGAGTTTAACTTATGACGTCCGCTTCTGATGATTATGCTGACACCAATCAATTTTCTGTATAGGCAAGAATTGAACCCCAAATTTCTTATTCAACCATGAGAGACTTTACTAATTAAGTTAACTAAAACCCATCAAATGAGTAATAATTGATGTCTACATTGACTCCGTGATTGATTCTTTGTTAGAAAAAATAAAAAGTTGGGGTAACAAAACAAAAAAAGGCTGTAGCTTTTGCATGGCCAAAAGAGAATGAAAACCTGATCCAAAAATAAAAAAGAAAAAGAGAGAGAGAGAGAGAACGAAAACAGTCATGTTCTTCT
Source organism: Quercus rubra (assembly GCA_035136125.1). Lineage (NCBI taxonomy): Eukaryota > Viridiplantae > Streptophyta > Magnoliopsida > Fagales > Fagaceae > Quercus > Quercus rubra. The sequence goes on along the minus strand of CM068739.1, from coordinate 6,848,799 downwards.
CGGAAAATGCAAGGAACCATTCTTTTCTTGTTCTTATTTTATACCCAAGATTAACAAACTGAATATTTTGCTAAATTAATATTTCAATAAAAAATAATAATTTAGGGTTTCAGTTGTGTTAGATCTCTCTTTTTTCTCTCTCTATTGATTCAATATTTTGGGACATTCTTGAACTTGGAAAAAATGCAAAACATGCACATTTTTTTCTTTTTTAAAATTTAGTTATCATTTTACGTTCTTAGCAAATTTAAAAATCAAACAAAAAAAAAAAGGGGGGGCCTTTTGTTACTTTAATAGAGGCCTTAAAATCTTCATGAAAATTTTGGGACAAATTGAGGGGCCTAAGTTGCCAGGGTTAAAGCCGGTATTGCCCAAACCTAATATGATCCGTAACCTGATAAACTTGACCTGAATCCAACCTGACCCGACTTGTTTCTGGGTCTATTTCACATATTTGCTTGGTCATTTTTAAGCACTCAGACAATTATTGGATAATCTCATAGAAGTTCAGCTTAAATGACTAATTTGACTGAGCATTGTTTATTTACTTCTTTTTCAATGAGCTGAAGTTGCTACTGGTTTTTTGAAGGGGCATTGACTTCGACTTCCGTGCTCTTGACTTTCGACTACCGTTCTTTACGGTGCAATGACTTGGAAGACTCAGCATTCTCATTTTGTTTTTTGACTTTTGACTCAGCAATTACTTTTTTACGTTCCTCCAAAAAGACAAAGGCTCAAATTTCGGCCATTTCTTCCGAATCACTTTTTCTTATATGTTCTTCGAGAATTAAAGAATTAACGTGTGTGATCAATTTTCCAGTTTGAAATTTCTTGGAAATGATTGTTTTGATATTTCTCTATAACTAGTTACGTACAATGTTTTCTACCTCGTGCATTCTAGCTTACCAAACACTCAGAAGCAAATGGCTCATAGTGCCAAACTCGTCATAGCTCTACTTCACATATTTGCTTGGTCATTTCTGGGCATTCTTGAAATAAGCAATGGCACAGAGACTGATATCTACTGCTTGAGATCGATAAAAGAGTCATTAGAAGACCCTTACAATAAATTCAAGTATTCATGGAATTTCAGCAACAAAGCAGAAGGTTTCATCTGTAAATTTGTCGGGATCGAATGCTGGCACCCTGACGAAAACAAAGTTCTTAATATCAAGTTGGAGAACATGAAGCTAAAGGGCCACTTTCCTCGGGAAATCGAGAACTGCACATCGATAACTGATCTGGACCTGTCAGGTAACGAGCTTACAGGCACCATACCATCTGACATATCTTTGTTGCTCTCGTACGTGACCTCCCTTGATCTCTCATCCAACAATTTTACTGGTGAAATCCCTAAGAGCATAGTGAATTGCACCTACCTAAGTGTCCTTCGACTTGACAACAACCAGCTAACGGGATTTATCCCTCCAGAAATTAACCACCTTCGGAGACTCCGCACGTTTAGTGTTGCTAACAATCTCTTATCAGGGCCAGTGCCTGTGTGTTCCGATCTTACCATTCCTTCAGAGCTCGACGCAACTACTCTGAAACTTTGTCCCTTTCCTGCAGAGAGCTATGCGAATAATCTGGGACTTTGTGGGGCTCCGTTGGAACCTTGCAAACCTTCTCCTAAGAAGTTTATTGTTCTGTGCAAAGAAGGATTTGTGGTAGGCTGGATTGTCGCAATGGTCACGGTGGTAGTTTTTATGTTTCGTAATACGCCAATATTGCTTTTGAAGAAGGCAATAACCAAGAAGAACAAGAAATTAATGAAAGCGGGAACCCGATGGTGTTCCACTGATGAAAGAAGCAAGAACATGATGGTAATCTCTTAAGAGCCTGTTTGTTTCCATCTTCATGTTTCTTTTTTAATAGACTATTTTCAAAAGAAAAAATGACAAATACATTTGTCTCCTAATTACAATCCAAAACAATGTTAAAAATATTGAAGAATCCCTCTTACACTGTCACAGAGAAAGCTTTACTTGCATATTCTAGATCAGTGGCGGAGCTAGGAATTTAGGTTAGGGGGGGCAAGATTAAAAGACAAGATTGAAAATAAAAAATTAATATAAAAAAATTAATCAATATTAATAACAAAATAAGTAAAGAACTATATATATGATAATTTAATTGTCATACAAAATCTAACATAAAATGTAAACTTTAATTTATTTTTCACACCTAGCTTATTTTACTCAATTGCCCTCAATGATTTTTCATATTTTGAAATCGCTGCATGATTTCTTCACACTTAATAGTCTTCAATATATCTTTCTCAATATATGTAACTAAGCAATCATTCATCCACTGATCTCTAATTTGATTACGTAATCGATTTTTAATTATGTTCATTGTTGAAAAAGCTCTTTCAATAGTAGTTGTTGCAACTAGTAAGATCAATGCCAAAGTCACTAATGAGTAAACCAATGGATATGAAACATTCTTTTTCATTTCTACCATCTTTTCAACAAGCTATCCAATTCCTCTAAATGCTAAAAACTCTTCAATGGACTGCATGTTATGGATGTATATCTCAAGTTGGTTATCCAATAAAGAAACTTGAAACATAAAAAAAATTCTACAGACAGTTTGGTCTAGTCCATCAAGTTTATTAAGTGGGACCCATTAATTTTATATATAGAATTGTACTAAGAGTAGAAGTCATCTACTACTACTACTACTACTAGGAAAGTTGGAAAGGTAACATGAATTTACTTAATTGAGTTATTTATTTATTATTTTTTATTTATTATTTTTTGTCTTTAGTGTGGGGTTTATTTTTTATTTTTTATTTTTTGTCTTTAGTGTGTGTGTGTGTGTGTGTAGGGGGGGGGAGGGGGGGGGCAATTGAAATTTCAGGGGGGGTAGGTGCCCCCCCTCCCTCCGCCCCTGTTCTAGATCCTTTCAATTCAACATTAAATGATCATCCTTACCCTCTGCTTCTCGCCCTTTGAAAAATTATGTTATGAGAGCCCCTCTCACATTTGGGTGCCATAGATATTTAGGGAAGAACCAAATACGAGCGGGGTGCCTCGTGAGATGAGATTTATTACTTGTTTAATACTTGCAAATAATGCTCCTCTCACATGGGCATAGATCCTGCAAGAATGGGATGCATCTGTATGTGAGAGGTGTATTGTATGCAACTGTTATACAATATTCCACCTCCATGAAATGATCTCCAATGAGATACTTTCTCCTCAATTTGTCATGAGTAACTGTTCATACAACCACTTAAAAGAAACATCTATGTTAAATTTTTGTTATATAAATTCTGATTAGCACTAATGCAAAAATTGCAAATGATTTGATCCACAGATGTCTAAGATGGAGAAAATGGTTACTAGAATGAGCTTTACAGAAATTAGTGAGGCGACTCGCTATTTCAACACAAACAATGTCATTGGAATGGGAAAGATTGGGATGATGTACAAGGCAGTGATTCCAAATTGCTGGTCTCGTGCAGTTAAGAGGTTAAATAATTGTCAATCATATGAGACACAATTCCTATCTGAGCTATCAGCTCTGGGTATATTGAGACATGATAACTTGGTTCCCCTCTTGGGATACTGCAGTGAACAAAATGAGAAACTTCTAGTGTACAAATACATATTGCATGGCAACCTTTATGATTGGCTACATGTAGGAGAAGGAGAACTCAAGGATAAGATCTTGGAATGGCCTTTGAGGACTAAAATTGCGATTGGGATAGCAAGAGGCCTAGCATGGCTTCACCATAAGTATGACTTCCGAGTGGTCCATCTCAACTTGGGTTCAAACTCTATCTTATTAGATACAAATTTTGAGCCCAAGATATCAAATTTTTGGGGGGCAAAAATATCAAGTTCTGGAGGATTAATGTTCATGAATTCAAATGTCATCGACACAAGAAATAGTTCTTTTGTAGACAGTGGGGTATGGGAGTTGGGTTTTGTTAAAAAGGATGTCTATGACTTTGGAATTCTGCTTCTTGAGCTAATTACAAGAAAGGAACCCATTGAAATTAACAATTTTTCATACAGTTTTAATGGGAGTTTGTTTGATTGGATAACTGACCTTTTGAGCAATTCATCTGATATTTACAGTGTTATTGATAATTCTTTGATTGGCAGAGGATTTGATGGTGAAATCTTTGAGTTGCTTAGAATTGCATGTACCTGTCTTAACTCCTTCCCTAGTCAAAGGCCAACAATGCTTGAATTGTACAATACAATAAGTACTTTTGGGGAGAGAGATGGCATCACAAATGACTCTGAGATATTGATGCAACCTGAAATTGCTATTGCAAGTAGCTCAATTGACATCAATACAGTAGGTACTTTTGGGGAGAGATATGGCATCAAAAATGACTCTGAGATATTGATGCAATCTGAAATTGCTATTGCAAGTAGCTCAAATGAAATTGTTGAACTAGAAATTGCAGAGACCAATTGAAGCATAATATAAAAAATGTAGCTTTCACATTTTGAAATATATGTAACATATTCGCTGTCCCAAACGTTATTTGGGTTACGTTTTCTTATTGTAATATTTTTTCTGCCCTTCACTGTCTTTTTGTTATCTTTATCCCATGAAATAAGAATTAAAAAAGTAAGGATTCTAGATGTTTTGGAGCCACTGCAGTGGGAAGGGGAACCGGACATTGTTGAGGTTACAAAGAGAGACTAGTTGTATAAATGTTTTTCAGGTAGACTATCGTAATTGGTTCTTCCAGTGAATTTTTTATGCAGTCGGATACTGGAGTGGTTTTTCTTCGAAAGAATTCTTCATTGGTTTTCTATTTTCCAAAACGTTGTGCTTGGTTATTGTTTATTGCTTTGTGCACTGTGTACAGCTTTTTTTTTTCTTTTTCTTTTTTTTCTTTTTTTAATTTATCTTCTAGTGTATGGAATTCCTAATAAATTTGTGTGATCTATCAATAAATCCGCTATATTATTATTTGAGGTGAATATAGAATTTTCCATTTGGTATTAAATAAGATTTTTTCAACATTATAAATCCTTTAAAGGATTTGAACATAAAGCCCCTTTTCAATAAAACTTAACTCTGCCAAGTGCCTACGAAGTTCAGTAGATTAAAAACTTCGAGGATAAATACGAATAGGTACAAAAGAAAACAATTGGTGGAGAAATATCGTCCACGCAAATTGCACGAATGACGAAACCAACCGTCCTTTCAGTGTATGCGTTCACGCAATTATTGGACAAGCTCATAGAAATTTCGTTTAAATGCATTAATTTGACAGCATTGTTTATTGACTTCGTGTTCCATGCTCTGGAGTCTCAACTAGCGTTCTTGACGGTGCAATGACTGGAAAATTAGACTCAGCAATTAAAAAACCTCATCACTTATCCAGTAGTTTTGACTTGGCTTCAATTTTTATATATTCTTTGAACCTCCAAGAATTAATGGAAATGATCTATTTTCCAATCTGAAATTTCCTGGAAAGGATTTTGTTTCAATATGTCTCTTTCTAAGTGGCTACACGTACGGCTCCTTACGCCTGCGTTTTCTTACTAAACATGGATGAAGGGACGGACCCAAGCGGTCCCGGCCCAAAGAAAATTTTGGATCCCCCTAGGCCAGAGAAAAAAAAAAAGTTTTTTTTTTTTTTTTTTCTTTTTAGAATTGTGCTTCCCTCTTTCAAAAACTTAGACCCATTCCCTTTTAATTAGCCTAACCTAATTAGCAACTACTCAACTCAAAAATCTTAACAAAAACAAAACTTTAAAATAAAAATTGTAAATTGCAAATTGCAATCCTAAAGTTTGAGAGTGTTTGGATTTTATACCTTAAAGTTTTAAACTTTGGATTTTACTCCCTAAAGTTTCAAATTTTGGATTTTACATCCTAAAGTTCGGAAGTGTTTGGATTTTACATACCAAAATTCTGAAACTTTAGGGGTGTAAAATTCAAACACTCCCAAACTTTAGGAAATAAAATCCAATTACTCCTGAAATATAGGAGGAAAATCCAAATTTTAAAACGTCAAAATGTAAAATTCAAACGCCCCCAAACGTTACGGGTAAAATCTAAATTTTAAAACTTTAGAGTGAAAAATCCAGTTAAATGCAAAATTATAAACTATTGACCTTAAGGGTTGTCCCAAAATAAGCAAGACCTTATTTTGACTTTTGAGCAAAAAGTTATTAAGAAAACAAAAATTACTATAAACAGCAAAATCACAGTTTTCGGGGCCTAAATTAAGGAATTCGCCATTTTAAGGGGTACCTTGTAGCAAAGCGACAATTATTGCTCAGAGGGCCGTTTTACTTCAGTCTGCCAAATTTCATGCGATTCCAACTCCGAGACCTATGATTTCTACTAGTGCATTTTGCCTTGCACGATGATTTCAAGCGTGCATGGGAGTCCAAGAAGGTCATTGTAGTCTGTTCTACATCATGAATTTTGACAAATCCACGATTTGGATTACATTTTCTTTTTATATATTCAATGTTTGCAAAATTTTCACAAAATCAAAGATCAATAGCTTTGTCATCAATCAAATGTTTAAATTTTAAAATTTTACAATTTAAAATTATGCGTAATTGAAAATAAGTTTATAAATCAAATAATAAATAACATCTAATCCACATGAAATTTGACATGCGTGTTAAGAATATTTTCAAGATATGTAATTATGTTAATTTTTTTAGTGGGAATTGTAGTCATTGGCTACAAACTAGTTTGTGGCTAAACTTTGTCTTGAAATATGTTGCAAGCCATCTGTTTTTAGTTTAGCCTATGTCCAATTCTAAAATTTAAATTTGACATCTACAGCAGCTTGGCCCAACACACGACTGCTCTACAGAAAAACAGAACAAATCTAGGCGTAGTCCTTTTCAGGAATGTGGCCAACACTGCTCTGTTACATAATTACTTAGTTTAACAACTTAATCAATTTTTCTTAAAATCAATCATGGCGTATAAATTACTTTCATTATAAGAAAAATCTGGAAGTAGAAACTATAGCAAGGATTGTGGCCTACGTTGACTCCGTGATTGACGATTAGAAAAATAAAAGGTTGGGGTAACATAACAGAAAGGTTGCAGTTTTTTTCTTGGCCAAAAGAAAACGAAAAGCAGGCATGTTCTTCTTGGAAAATGCAAGGAACCACCCTTTTCTTATTCTTGTTTTATACCCAAGATTAACATACTGGATTTGTGTTACAGATTTGGCCTTACATCTTTTAGCTCCGATTAGCCATACTTTCTGTTGGAGCATTTTAATATTAAATAATTAAAATGAATAAATATTATAACATAAATGTAAAGATATGGGAATGAATATGGAAGATGAAGAGTTAGTGAAAATGGTTAATCCCACATTGAAAAGGAGAGAGACTATTTTATTCTTTTTAATTGTGGTGATTAATGGGCTAAAATGTATTGTCTCAGATATTGGGTTAGATACGTGCGCAAGGGGGAGGTTAGTTTATCGTTGTGTTATTTCCATTATTATTATGATTTCACCAACACTTTCATTCCTGTTATCATATCATCCAAATGAGTTGTTTTTCGTATGTACACACTTTGATGCTTCTACAAGCAAAAGATGTTACAATTTAATTCTTTTTTGGTGTAATTTCACGTCCTTCGCATCTTATTTCATGTCAATAGTCATGCTGCTAAAATCTCTAACCCAAATGGTTCTTAGTGCAAGAGCTTTGGTTTTGCTCCACATTCTTGTCTGGTCATTGCCAGGTACGTTTAGCCTGAGTTCTGGTAGTTTGAGTGATATCTCTTGCTTGAAATCTAATACAGATTCCTTGGAAGACCCTCTTAAATGGTAAGTTTTCTCTTGTTACTTTTTCTGCCCTTCACAGTCTTTTTTTTATCTTTATCCCATGAAATAAGAATTAAAAAAATAAGGATTCTAGAGGTTTTGGAGCCACTGCAGCGTGAAGGGGAAACCGGACATTTGTTAGTATAAATGTTTTTCAAGTAGACTATTGTAATTGGTTCTTCCAGTGAATTTTCTATGCAATTGGATACTGGAGTGGTTTTTCTTTGAAAGAATTCTTCATTGGTTTTCCATTTGCCAAAACGTTGTGCTTGGTTATTGTTTATTGCTTTATTCACTGGATACAACTAAAAAAAAAAAAATCTTCTTGTGCATGGAATTCCCAATAAATTTGTGTGATATATCAATAAATCCGCTATATCATTATTTGAGGTGAAAGTAGAATTTTCCATTTGGTATTAAATAATATTTTTTCAACATTATAAATCACAAAAAGGATTTCAACATAGAACCCCTTTTCAATAAACTAAACTCTGCCTACAAAGTTCTGTTGATTAAAAATAAATACGAATAGGAACGAAAGAAAACAATTTGTGGGGAGATATCCTCCACCCAAATTGCGCGAAACCAACAGATTGTTGGACTAGCTCAGAGAAATTTGGTTTACATGCATTAATTTGACAAAACTGTTTATTGACTTCGTGTTCCATGCTCTGGAGTCTCAACTGGCGTTCTTGACGGTGCAATGACTTGGAAAATTAGACTCAGCAACCACTTTTGGAAAATTACTTAATCTAGTAGTTTTGACTTGGCTTCAATTTTTATATATTCTTTGAAGCTCCAAGAACTAATGGAAATGATCTATTTTCCAATCTGAAATTTCCTGGAAAGGATTTTGTTTCAATATGTCTGTTTCTAAGTGGTTACACGTACAGCTCTTTACGCCTGCATTTTCTTGCTAAACACTGACTAGCAAATGGATGAAGGGACAGACCCAAGTGGCCCCGGCCCTAAGAAAAAAAAAAAGAAAAAAGAAAAATTTGGATCCCCCTAGCCCAGAGAAAAAAAAAAAAAAAATTTATTGGTTATATATATATATATATATATATTTTTGGAATTGTGCTTCCCTCTTCCAAAAACTTAGACACATTCCCTTTTAATTAGCCTAACCCAATTAGTAACTACTTAACTCAAAAACTTAACAAAGACAAAACTTTAAAATAAAAATTGTAAATTGCAAATTACACTCCTAAAATTTAAGGGTGTTTGGATTTTACATCCTGAAGTTTCAAACTTTGGATTTTACCCATTAAAGTTCTGAAATATTTGGATTTTACCCCCCAAAATTTTGAAACTTTAGGGGATGTAAAATCCAAACGCTCCCAAACTTTAGTGTGTAAAATCCAATTACTCCTGAAATATGAGAGTAAAATCCAAATTTTAAAACTTCAGAGTGAAAAATCAAATCATTCCCAAATTTTAGAGGTGTAATTTGCAATTTACCCAAATAAAAATTAAAAAAATCATAGTCAACCCAATATTAGAGTACTAGCATCAAGTGTTCTAAATGCTAAATATTTAGAATTTAGAACTCCAAATACCCAAAAAACTACAATATGAGACATTTCAAATGTTATATTAAAGTAGTAAATGTATGTTTTGGTCTGTAAAAATAAATTTTTTTGGGAACAACTAATGCTCTTAAGAAAAAATATTATTATGTATTTTTTTTGTCTTTGAAGGTAGATAATTGCATCTTTTTTTTTTTTTTTTTTTTTTGATAAGCTAGATAATTGCATCTAAATATATTAAGAAACAATGATTTTGTGTATTGATCATGATTGATAGTTAGTTAGTACTATATGGATATCTATTTGGATTTTTTTTCTTCTTATACTTCGGCCCCCCTAACTTGAAATCCTAGGTCTGCCCTCTTCGCTATTTTTCACAAATTTGCTTGCTCATTTTTTAATATTCTTGACATAGGCATAGGCTTAGCGATTGCTGGAAAACAATTAAACATTCACTTGAAGAACCTTACAACTACCCTAAATATTCATGGAGCTTCAATGACAAGGTTGAAGTTTCATCTGTAAATTTATTGGGATCAAATGCTGGTACCCTCATGAGAATAAGGTCTTAAATCTCAAGCTCAGTGATATGGGGCTCAGGTTCCACTGGGGCATTAAAAACTACACAAGTCTAACAGGGTTAGACCTCTCGAATAATGACCTTTTAGGACCACCCCTCCTATTCTACATAGCAGAGTTAGTTTCGTCTCTCACAAGCTTCTACCTCTCAATCAATAGATTTTCTGGCGAAATCCCAAATAACTTTGTCAATTGTAGTTATCTAAATGTCCTTAAACTTGACCAGAACCAACTAATTGGTGAAATCCCTCCCGAATTAGGCATCCCTAGTCATATTAAAACTTTTGGTGTTTCTAACAATATTTTGTCAGGGGTTGTCCCTTACTTTGTTGATGCCAATGTTCTGGCCAATTGCCTTGCTAACAACAAGGAACTTTCACAAACGCTTTAAAGATGTAAATAGTGTTGACTAAACTTATCAACTTGAACTTCAATTTACAATTTTACACAGTTTCAATAAACTATCAACATCAAATACATGAAGTACTTAATCACAGACTCATAGATTCGTAATAGAAATAAGTACTCAAAAGTCAACAGTTCAACCAGACTAAAGAAATAATTTTTTTTAAAATAAAAACAAGAACCAAAAGGAAATTGTAGTGACCAAGAGGCACATGCCACATGGACGGGCATGGGTGCAGTGAGGTGAGGGCTTGCAAACCTTGGATTCTCATATTGCTTGGGAATGGAAAAGTGGAATGCCTTATATGTGAGTTGAATATCTAAATATAAACAACGCGTTTTCCCTAGCTTTATGCCTGAGAGAAACAGACAATATTGTTGACATGAGGATTGGGGTGTTACAAATGGTATTAGAGCTTGACCCCAATCGAAAGTGTGGGGGACCCACACATAAGGATATATGTTCTTGGGGAAAAATTGGAAAATAACACCAAATTTCAAACAATTTTGTTAGTTAGCAACATTTCCAAACTATCTAGGAAACTAACATCTCGAGTTCAAATGAATCGATTTTGGTGTAGGAAATCGAGTTTTAGAGACTTGATTTTAATGGGTGGAAATTGAGTCTTTAAGAATCGAGTTCCATATTTCAAATCTAGAAACCTAGAAAACCATTAAGAACAAATCAGAAAACCCAAATCATGAACAACAAATCAAAAAACCCAAATAAAAAAACCATGAAGAAGAACCCCCACGAACCTAGATCTCCTTAACCTAGGAGAGACGGTGAAGGTTAGAGGTAGCAGCGGTGAAAGTTGGAGGCTCCAGGCAAAGGTTTCTCTTCTTTGGGTCTTTGGTTTGATGAATTTTCATTGTTTGATTATGTTTTTCTTCTCTGGGTTTCAATTTGATGATTTTTTTCTTCTCTGGTTTGTTGAAGAATTTTTGCTCTAGGGGACTCGAAATTTGCTTTAAGAAAATTGATCCTGAGATGGTCAATTTCAAAAACAGAAATCGAATCTCTAAAACTCAATTTACTATAGCAAAAATCAATTCTCTTAGACTCGAGTTGTTAGTTTCCTAAATAGTTTAGAAACGTTGCAAACTAACAAAATTGTTAGAGTTTAGTGTTATTTTCCAAATTTTCCCTATGTTCTTGTAAGAGGGTGGATTTAGTGACCCATAAAGTTAAGAGGCACAGGCAACATGGACAAGCATGGGTGCAATGAGGTGAAGACTTGCAGTCCATGGAATCCCACGTAACCATAAATGTGGGCTGAATATCTAAATGTGAATAACACGTTTTCCCTAGTTTTGTTCCAGGAAGAAACAAAGTCATGAGGAGTATGGGCCTTAAAGCAAACAATAATGTTGACAAGAGGATTGGGGCATTATAGAAACTAGCTTATAACCCATGCAAATGCACGGGATTTTTATAATTGTGCTAGTTGTTTGTTTATAGCATCATCAAAAGTACACTTCTTTTTTTATATAACATCATCAAAAGTAAATAGTACTTCATCATAATAATATATATTAACATAATTTGAATAACAAGAAAAAATTAAACTTATAGCAGAAGAAAAACAAAAACCTTTCTTCATAACATCATAAAACTTTAGATTCATAGCTCAAAATAACATTTATAGTCCTAAAATAAACCAAAAGTCAAATAGTTTAACCATTTGTTTATGGACTTCATGCTTTCTCTGTTAAAAGTCTTTATGGTTCTAATGTTGTAAGCAACCAAGCAATTGAGGATCTTTCTACATACCTGGACATATCAGAAGATTCAGAACAAAATGTTAATGTTAAATTGATTCCAAATGAAGATCACATACAAATGCAAAATTAGTTCTACCATCTAAAATCTAGATCACGTGAATGAGCATTAGATAGCTCTTATCATTTCTTTTTCCTTTAAACATGTCTAATAAAAATTTCTAAATCAAAATTTTACTTAAAAACAAAATCCAAAAAAAAAAAAAAAGAAAGAAAAAAAAGGAAAGTATCTATTAGAATATAATCATATTTTTCTTATCTTTTAATAAGGTGTTGCCAAATTTCCATGGAAGATTAGAGAGTAAAAAAAAGAAAGAAAAATTTGGTAAAAACCCAAGTAGAAGATACTAAAATTGATAAGGGTAATGTATATGTATGTTCAGCTATTTACCAATTGTAAGGCGTCTACCTACTACCATTAAAAAAATTAATAATAATAAAAATAAATAAATTTTTTTCCTTATTTAAGTAGACAAATAAAACATAGATTATATTATAATAAAAAAGGACACTTTAATTGACACTAAAACATAAGATAAAAATGTTAATGCTTTAAATAAGGAATTTGTATAACAAATATGAAATGAAACTTTTTTCTTAAATTATGGCTCTTAAAACAGCATGCGATAGTACAATTGCCTAAGCAGAAGACCTCAAATGTCTTCTTTCTCAACATTCATAAATGTAGACAGTGGGACAATTTGCAAATCATATCTTCCATCAATCACCTACTACATAAGTTACCTAATTTTCTCTTTCAATGTTTTAGAGTATTTAAGCTCCAACACTAGAAAAGATAAATCATATAAGAATAAGAAATCAATGTACCTATTAGAGGCCTTTAGTGAACACCTATGCAATGATAAGTATGTTAAATTGTTTTTTATTTATTTTAAATATGGACCGTTTCAAAATTTAGAATGGATTACAAAATAACTATATAATCCATTTAGGACATGTTCATTTAATAGAATTTGATAATTAGATATTAATGTTGGGTAAATATTGAAAAACTCTAAGTTTAATGTAGGCTGTTCATCTAACTATATGACACACTATATACCAACACCAAATTGCAAAGTGTGCTTGAAATTGTCAAATTACTGATGGAGTAAGTTATTGATGCACACATACCTCAATCTTGGAATTAGTATCAGCAAGCCTTCATTTAATATCCCTTGCTTTTGAAAAGAAAACCTTCTCCACATTAATATCTGCCTTTACACTCTGCAGAACATATTCTTTTGGTATGAGTAGAACATTATGAATAAAATTTCAATGTAAAATTGTAGATTACATCTTGATAACATAAATCAAATTACATAATTGTATCATCCCAAAACACAACAAAATTTAGCCAAAATGAATTATATTTATATGTTTATTGCATAAGGTAGTTGCTTTAATTTATAGGATAAACATGGTTCAAATTCCCCTCTCCATTGTTGTAAAAAAGTTTCACAATTATATTTTTTGAGAACCTATATAAAGTTAGACTTTTACATTCAAAATTAAAAGCTTTAATTCTAACTTATCATTAAACATAACCATAGGCACTAAATAGTACTGGTAATTTCAGATTAAAAAACAAAAAACATATGAATAGCTTTGACAATACAATTACCAAAAAATTTGATAGTATTGAAAACAAATTCAAAGAAGAGAACAGTTTTAAATCCACTTTGTTTTTTTTTTTTTTTTTTTTTTGGAAAACTTAAAGTCCAAACTTATACCAAACGAAATGCATAAATTTGCTAAAAATAAAATCCTATCTACCAATGAAGTAACATGAAATCTTGTAGCATACGTCAGCAATTAGAAGAATTAGCAGGTTGTAGCCAATAGTGGAATTTAGAGTTTCTTTTGCAAATTGAGGTGATCACTATTCAAAGAAAGAGAATAGTTTTTCACCCTCTCATTTTGGTAATAATTAAAACCCAAACTTTTACCAAATGAAAACCATAAATTCACAAAAAAGAAAATCCTATCCACCGATGAAAACAAAAAGAAAATGGGTACTGGCTTTGTAATAAGCATCATCAGCAACAATGATGATGAAGACACAAAAAAAGAGAATATAAAAAATGCTTATATTAACAACTTTATGTTTTATATCATACATTTACCAACAGTAAATTAGGACAAAGTATTGTACCTCCTCTATCAAAATTATTCGTTGACTGCATATGAGTAACCTGCATGCAAAATTTCCTTAGCAACCGAAAAGAATAGAGGATTTTAGTCAATTTGAGATGTCTAATCTCCTTAATGAGAGAATTGGTTTAATTTTTCTAATGATCTTCATTTCTACACTTTTTCATATAAAATACAGCCATGATATGGATTACATCCAATTGAAAATAATTCAAATAGCAAACTAATTAGAATTAAAATAGCCAAAACAATTGGCTAATGAGATAATAACATCCTAATGAGTAATGACAACCAATGTAATCACCTAATCTATTCTACAAAAATATAGAATGAGTTTATTTCAAATCCAATGACTGCTAATTAAAGGTTCAATTCCCCAATTCACTCTATAATAGTAAAGGAGAAGAAGATTAAGAAATAAAATCCAAAGCAATTCAACTGAAAGGGAAAAAAAGAAAGAAATCAGTTTTACCGGTAGTGGTTTCGCTGGCTGACCAGTGGTGGCAGGCTAGCGAAGCCAGGCCTCTGTTCTTTCTCATCAAGTGTCATTGGGTTTCTTCTCGCAAAGGAAAAAGAGCATACCAAAAAAGGGAAAAATTGAAGAGAAGAAACAGTATATAAGAAGGCAGATAGACTGGTTACATATTGAACTAGTGTGGGTTTTTAAAAGTTAACATTTGTAAAAACTTACCTTTCAAAATTTTTGGTACTCGTTCTAATGTAATGCCTTAATCACTATGATCTTTGAACTACAGCCTATGTATCACAACTGCAGGGGAAAAAAATTAAATTCTATTTTAATTTTTCAATAAAAAACACTCAAATAACTTGACAAAAATGAACAAAGAGAACATCAGAAACAAAAACATAGAAAGAAGGAATGAAAAAAAATACGAATTGTAAAAAAAACCAACATAAATAAAAAGTCATGCATGTTGATTTTAAACAGATACCCAAAATGAATGCAACCCAAATAGGCAAAAACAAAACAAAACAAAATATGAAACTGAAATTCATGAAAGTAAAGGAACAAAACCTAGAAACTAAAAATTCCTAATAACAATTCAGTTAGAATTTGATACAAAACCCAAAAACTAAAAATTCCTAATAACAATTCATTTAGAATTTGATCTTCTAGGTTGTTTCCCTGATTTCAAAAATCCCTAAATTGATAGCAAACCTAAAAAAGACAATAGGGTAAGAGATTAAATCAAATCTAACCTGACTATCTACATAAATTAAACAAAACTACTCCTAATCGAAAAACTTAAATCATAATCGATCAAACCAAAATATTAGTATCATAAATAACGCCCAAATGATTCTCCCAAAAAAAAAAAAAAAAAAAAACCCAATTTGTAAAATTAAAAACAAAACTTATGGGCAGATGCCCTAATGGTGATGACAGAACTGGTTATTCAGACTTACCGTCTTTCTATCGTCCTCTCTCCTTCTGTATCGGCTAATTCCAAACGATTATTAAAAGAATCTTTAAATGATGAAACGATCATTCTCTTGTGACTCTAAACTGACTTGATGGCAGAAATTTAAGTGGGCAAGTTTGCACTCTATTGTAGAGAGGAAATACAACATAGGGCAAACTGCAAAGCAAATCAGCAAGGAAGGGTTTTTCTTTTGGCCGGCTTGTGTTTAATGAATGGAAATAGTGGATGCTTTTTTTGTCTAATGTTTGGTTTGAGTCTTTTAAGGGGTGTTTGGATTTTGTGTTTCCATAACTCATAACCTTATTTCTATCACTCATAACTCAAAAATGGTGGGACCTATAGCTGAGAACTCTGTTTGGTCTTTCATAACTTTGTTTTTAGTTCTTATTTCCATCACTCAATTCTCTGATTTTTGAGTGATGAGTTATGGAAACTAAAAACACCTAAAATGTGTTTTTAGTTTTCATAACTCTGTTTTTAATGGCATTTTTTGTAAGTAACATTACATACCTGGTCCCACTGTTAGACTCAGCCGCAACTTTTGACCTTTTTTTTTTTTTTTTCCTTTCTTTCTTCAGTAGGTTCGGTGCATGCAATTTCTTCATCTTTTTTTTTTTTCTTTTTCCTTTCACACTAGGTGGCTTCATCTTCTTCTTTCACGGTGTGCGGTTTCTAGGGTTTTTTTTTTTTTTTTTTCACTGGGTTCGATGAGTTTGGGTATTGGGGGTTGAAGGGGAAAAAAAGAAAGAAAGTAAAAGCTACACCAAGTGATAAGTATGGGGCCCACAAACAGTTGAAAAATATTGAGTGATAACAAGTGAGTGATGGTGCCAAATGGG
Source organism: Quercus rubra (assembly GCA_035136125.1). Taxonomy (NCBI): domain Eukaryota; kingdom Viridiplantae; phylum Streptophyta; class Magnoliopsida; order Fagales; family Fagaceae; genus Quercus; species Quercus rubra. The sequence goes on along the minus strand of CM068739.1, from coordinate 6,832,277 downwards.
GTGGGGTGTTTTAAGTGATGAGTGATGAGTGATGGGTGATGGGTGATGAGTGATGAGTGATAAGTGACAGAAATTGAGTGAAGAGTGATGAATGATCAAAAAAAAAAAAAAAAAAAATCCAAACAAGGCCTTATTTTTTTATTTATAGTGAGATGCTTTCAAACGGTGTTGTAGAAGAAAAAGTTAAAATTTTAAGATTATTGAAACGATGCAATGTGCGGCTCTTTTAACTTAAAGTTATATACGTGTCAGTTTTTTAAGTGGCCTTTTTTCCTAACGTGGCAGCACCTCCTTATAGGCTTCTGCTATTATATATTGTATTAGATATTTGAAACGAAAAGAATAAGGAGTTAAAGCCTTTTTTTAGAAGAAAATAGTTTAATGTTGATATAACTTAATAATCTGTTTGTTTTAATGAAAAACCTTATGTGAAGATAGTTTTCGATATTTTTTTTCTATATTTTGTAGTAGCAAAAATAAAAATTAGTCAACAGAAAATTATCTATTAACTTCCTTTATTCAACTTGGCATGAGATAAAGTTAGTTGCAACTAATATTTTTTTGAAAACAACTTTATCTCATTTGAAACTAAATAAGAAAAATGGTTTTATCTCACTCAAAACTAAATAAAGGAAGTCAAATGGTAGTTTTTCAACTCATTTTAAGGTCACTACCAAACATTAAAAAAATGAAATAATTTTCAAGAAAATATTTCCTAGGAAGACATCCAAATTTAAATCCTCTCACCCTAACTATAATTGTAGATAAAAAATAAAAGGGTTTGTATTGGCTATCAAGTTCTAGAGGGGTAATGCTCATGCATTCAAATGTCATTGACACAAGCAATAGCTCTTTTGTAGACAATGGGGTATGGGAGTTGTGTTTTGTTAAAAAGGACGTCTATGACTTTGGAAAAATTCTGCTTCTTGAGCTAATTACAAGGAAGGAACCCATTGAAATTAACAGTTATTCATACAGTTTGAATGAGAGTTTGTTTGATTGGATAACTCACCTTTTGAGTGGTTCTTCTAATCTTTGTAGTGTCATTGATAATTCTCTAATTGGCAGAGGATTTGATGGTGAAATCTTTGAGTTACTTAGAATTGCATGTACCTGTCTTAACCCCTTCACTAGTCAGGCCAACAATGCTTGAATTGTACAATACAATAAGTACTTTTAGGGAGAAAGATGGAATCACAAATGGCTCTGAGATATTGATGCAACTTGAAATTGCTATTGCAAGTAGCTCAATTGAAATCAATACAATAAGTACTTTTGGAGAGAGATATGGCATCATAAATGAGTCTGAGATATTGATACAATCTGAAATTGCTATTGCAAGTAGCTCAAATGAAATTGTTGAGGTAGAAATTGCACAGACCAATTGAAGCAGGGCATACAAAATGTAGCTTTCACATTTTGAAAAATATGCAACATATTATCTGTCCCAAACGTTATTTGGGTCATGTTTTCTTAATGTAATCTTTTTGTCTTCACTGTCTTTTTGTTATCTTTATCCCCTGAAATAAGAATAAAAAAATATGTTGGATATATATTGATTTAAGACATATAATTCTATATACGTATCAAATCAATTGATCTGTATAGGTCAGGAAAGATTTTTGGACATACTACGCCGAGACCTCGGTGACACAAGCTTGTGGAAAAATGATACAAGGTCTATCTTTACTAGAATGATCCGATATTTTTCATTTCGCTTGAGTCTTTGATACAAATCTCCTTTTATACGTAAGGGTCCAAGGGACTTGTAATCGGTTAGTGTGAGAAGTGTTAGATGAACCTTTAGGCTTCAACCCTCCAGCCATAGCTGTCGTGAAGGAACTAAACTACTGACATCAATACATGTAGGGTCTTGATTACGGCGCAATTGTAAGGCATTATGCATTGATTAGTTGCCCCCACAACTTTGTCTCTGCCTCAACCCTCCAAGCCATGGCCGTCTTGATGTTCCATGAAGTAAAAACGTGCTTGGGGATCGTTAAACCTAGTCCATGTGCTAGAATAGAGATATTTCTAGAGTATTTCTCATTGTGAGATATTTTTAGGAGTTTCTCCTTAATCCTTAAGCGTTGATTTCTTGAAACCATAGAGTTTGTTCCGTAACCATTGACACTGTTCTGAGTTCCAGGTTGCAGACAAGGTTCATGTAGGGAATTTAACCAAAATCCCAACCTGTGAGAAACAAAACAAATAGAGAAAACACACACCAAACAAAAACAATCACACGCACAAGACAATATTTACGTGGTTCGGCAATTTGCCTACGTCCACAGAGTTGCAGGGATTTCACTATAAAATAAGAAGATACAATAGTGCACAAGAACACTCTCAAGAAACCCAATTCCCAATTATACCCTAACTCTCTCTCACCCACAAGGCAAGAAAATATTATTCTTTCTTCTTATGCGGCTGCTAGATTATTAGGAATTATCTCTAATTCTCACAGCTTGCCCTGTATCACAAACCTAATATATATATATATGTCATAGGTCGGCTATTACAAGGAGTTACAATCCTACTTGTACTCGGTTTTCTAATACTGCTTGTATTTGGTTTATAAGAATGAATTGGGCTTGGTAATTCAAGCCACACACGGCCCACTTCAACAGTTCATTTAAAGGGAGACTAGTTGTATAAATGTTTTGCAAGTAAACTATTGTAATTGGTTCTTCCAGTGAATTTTCTATCCAATTGGAGACTCTAGAGTGGTTTTTCTTTGAAAGAATTCTTCATTGGATTTCCATTTACCAAAACGTTGTGCTTGGTTATAGTTTATTGCTTTGTGCACTAGGTGCAGTTTTTTTTTTTTTTTTTAATTATCTTTTTGTGTGTGGAATTCCTAATAAATTTGTGTGATCTATCAATAAATCCGCTATATTATTATTTGAGGTCAAAATAGAATTTTCCATTTCGTAACAATAAGATTTTTTCAACATTATAAATCACAAAAAGGAATTGAACATAAAGCCCCTTTTAAAGAAACTTAACTCTGCCTACGAAGTTCTGTAGATTAAAAACTTCGAGGATAAAAACGAATAGGAAAAAAAGAAAACAATTGGTGGAGACATATCCTCCACCCAAATTGCACGAAACCAAACGTCCTTTCAGTGTATGCACTCACACAATTATCAGACAAGCACATAGAAATTGCGTTTACATGCATTAATTTGACAGCATTGTTTATTGACTTCGTTTTCCATTCTCTGGAGTCTCAACTAGCGTTCTTAACGGTGCAATGACTTGGAAAATTTGACTCAGCAACCACTTTAGTACACGGTAATTAAAAACCCTCATTACTTATCTAGTAGTACAGATTTGGATCCAATTTTTATACATTCTTTGACGCTTCAAGAATTAATGGAAATGATCCATTTTCCAATCTGAAATTTCCTGGAAAGGATTTTGTTTCAATATGTCTCTGTCTAAGTGGTTACATATATGGCTTTTTACGCCTGCGTTTTCTTGCGAAGCACTGACTAGCAAATGGCTCTTCATAGCTGTTTTTCACATGTTTGCTTGTTCATTTTCAGATATTCTTGACATAAGCATTGGCTTAGTGACTGCTGGAAATCAATTAAACATTCACATGAAGACCCTTACAACTACCTTAAATATTCATGTAGCTTCAAAAACAATGCTGAAGGGATAGTGGAACCCTGATGGGAATGAAGTCTTAAATATCCGACTCAGTGTCATGATGCTCAGGGGCCAGTTCCCTCGGGGCATTAAAAGCTGCACACGTTTTACAGGGTTAGACCTCTTGGCTAATGAACTTTCAGGACCCCTCTCATTTGACATGGCTGAGTTAGTCCCATTTATCTCGAAACTCGACCTCTCCCGCAACAAAGTTTCTGGAAAAATCCGGAAGAGCTTTTCCAATTGCAGTTATCTAAATGTCCTTAGACTTGACCACAACCAACTAACTGGTGAAATCCCTCCTGAAATAGGCCTCCTCAATTGTATAAAAGTCTTCAGTGTTTCTAACAATTCATTGAGAGTGTTGTTCCCATTTTCTTTGTCAATGTATCTATTACTTTGGCCATAATCAAAGTAATAGCTATTTTTGTGTCCCAATTATGTGGCTTTTATGATTGAGAAGCAAAGGAAAAAGAAGATGGCATTGTCCAAGGGGAGGAGTACAAAGAACGAAGATAAAGAAGCTGATCAAGTCAACCACTTATCAATCTCCTGGAAGAAGGGAGCAAGAAGGTACTTTCCCTCACTCTTCTAAAATTAGGAAACATCTTTTAAGTCCTAGGTTTAAAATCTTTGGAAGAAATAAACAAAACAACGTATGCTTTTCCCTTATTCAGGTTTTTTTTTTTTTTTTTCTCTCACATTTTTTTTTTGGGAAACATTTGAGAGAATTTCATAGAATTCTACAAAATTGCTTATTGGAAAATTTTAGCTTAATTTTACCCTATAAACAAATTTGTTAGTACTTGTTTAGCAAACACTCTTGTAGGGGAGCAAATATTGCCTTAAAGATAGTGAATTTATTCGTTACTCTCGCCATTAAACTTTCTTATTTATTTTCATTGTTGACTCCATAGTTCGTAACATTTCATCTTCCACAAGTCCTTAATTATAAGATTCATATTAGTAATTTTACTAACTTTTTTTTTCTTCTATGCATTCGTTAAAGTCTCTCTCAAACTGTTCTTTTTCCAACAAATTTTCAACAACTAAACACCACTTAGTTTTTTCTATCGTTCATCTCAAAAAAAAAAAAAAAGAAGAAGAAATAGGTGACCTCAAAAATTCAAGGCAATCACGCCAAATGCCACCAAAACTGAAGATGAGGACTAAGCAGATAGACCAACACTATCAAAGTAAAAAACATTCCAATTTCGGTCCATTCTGTCTGTTCGGTCCAGTTCGCTCCACTTTAGTATATTTTGGTCCATTATGGTCCAATTTGGCCAATTCGGTGAATTTAGTCTGCTTCTGTCCATTCGGTCCAATTCGGTTTGTTTCAGTCTATTTCAGTTAGTTTGGTCCATCAGATTTACTTCGGTCCATTCAATTCATTTAGTCTGTTCGGTCCAGTTCAGTCCAGTTTGATCTATTTTGGTCCATTTAGTCTAGTTTGGTCCATTTCCGTCTACCTTGATCCATTCTATCCACTTCAATGAAATTTGAAACGCTTTGCATCTAGATTCTAAACCAATAGAGTCAATTTCATACTGGAGGGCATTTCAGTTTGGCTAGGGGAACAAAATATTCCGGTATTGGTTGATATTGACATACCTTTTTGGGATTACCACTATATATATATATATATATCCAACTCATTGATAATTAAGCCCTTCTGCTATTCTATTTTTTTCTTTTTTGACTCTTCCTCTCCCAGAAAATAAAAACCACTAATTAAATTCCACCATGAACCATCATCAATTTTCTTCTTCTTCTTAGCAATGTTTAACACTTTCCCACATTTTCAACTGTACTACTCTCTTACATTTTCTTAGTTATTATTAGGTGCAATGCCTTTGTAAGAACTTTTAATTCAAGGGTTTTGGGAATTTTTAATCTAAACACTTGAAAGTATGTGGTATTGCATGGGATTTTGTTCATAAGCACGTCAGCCAGCTTAAATCCATTGACTTAGTTTTGAGGGTTTGAATTTTTCTACTAGCATTCTTGACATGACTGGCATCTCTACTATTATACTAATACTCAGCCAACTACGTCTTCCAAACCTGTTCTCTCTCTCTCTCTCTCTCTCTCTCTCTCTATGTCTAAGTAGTTACATACTCCAACTTTCTACTTGTGTGTTTTCTTGCTAAGCAAATGGCTCTTAATGACAAAGTCTTCACAGCTCTTTTGCATATATTTGCTTGCTTATTTCTTGATATTCTTGAAATAAGCAATGGTTCACAGGGTAATATGGACTGCTTGAAATCAATTAAAAATTCACTAGAAGACCCTCACAGATACCTTAAAGATTCATGGGAATTCAGCAACAATACCGAAGGTTTCGTTTGAAAATTTTGTGGAATTAATTGCTGGCACACTGATGGGAATGAGGTCTTAAGTATCCAACTCAGAGGGCTCAGGGGCCAGTTTCCTCGGGGCATTAAAAACTGCTCAAGTTTAACAAGGTTAAACCTTTCTTCTAATGAACTTTTAGGACCCCTCCCACTTGACATAGCCAAGTTAGTCCTGTTTGTCTCAAGCCTTGACCTTGTCAGTATATGGCTTAGTTTAGTTTAGCCCATCGAACCTAGCCTAGTATATTGTAATTGTAATACACTCATATTACTTGTACTTCACACATACTTAGCTTATATAAGACTCTCTATTGTACAATGTTACACACACAGAATGTACATCAATATATAGACTATTCAATCTTTCTCTCTCACTTTATATTCTTAATATGGTATCAAAGCCATTGCTCTGACTTTCTCAAATCTGTGGTCATCTCCGGCGTTCTTCCGCTACCTTCGCCTTCATCCAGTAACCACTATTAGAAGCGAGTCACCATCGTCAAGCCACTGCAATCCTCAGATCCAGTCTGTTCTCTCATCAAATTGTTGAACCACGGCCACGAATTGATAGATTAGACTATCCCGAGCAAAACCCAGCCAAAAACATCCTGGTCCGAGTTGTCATGCACCTACACACGCCACCAAAAGTTTCTGCAAGTCGAACACGCATTGCCAAAACCACTCACGTGCCTCCGCAAGCTGGTGTTGCACCACGCTTTGCCACGTGCTCTACGTGCCTGATTCAATCCGCGTGAAGCTACATCAGCCCTAGGTGACGTCATCCTGCCACCTCAGTGTATTGCATCATCCACCTACATCAACACACGTCAGCTGTTGACTTTGATTGTTGACCATCACTATAGACCGTTGACTTTTTGACCAAAGTAAAAAATTTTCAATAGGGCCTATCTTGCTTAGTTTTTCATGTAGATTCCGTTTTTGGGTTCCATTTCTTCGTTTAAGGTCCCTAAATCCCTTTTTTGGTCATTTTCTTCATTATGGCTCAAGAAAATGAACAAGACATTGTATGTCCTATCACCATTATCTTGGATGGTCCTACTACCTATCATGCATGATCTTAGAATATGACTATTTTTCTCAAGGGTCACAATCTATGGCGTTATGTAACTGGTTTGATTCCTAAGCCAATGCCAATACCAAAGTCCAAAGCTGCAATTGATGCTGATGTCTCCAAGACTACTGTTCTAGAGCATGATTATGAAGCATGCCTAGAAGAATGGGAAAGTATTCAAAGTAAGATCTTGTCTTGGTTTATCAATTCCTTTGTACCTTCTGTGGGAACTTGCAAAGCATGCCGAGGACGGCTGAGAACGTTGCCAAGCAAGCCTACACATCTTAGGTTCCTACACCTTCCATTCATAGTCTTCTTCCTCGTCTTGGTACTGCTGTGGCTACTTGGATATTTTTGCCCAGTTGTTACAATTGCACTAATAATTCAAGTGTAGAGTTTCACAATGAATCAAAGCTTTATCAAATGCACCAAGAGATAGGTCAATCTTTTTCTAATTATTACTCTCAGACTTCTTCTATGTAGGAAGAACTTTTTGCTGCAGATCCTCCGTTACAGTATCCTGAGGACATTGAGCTCTTTGCTAAATACTGGGATCATCATTGATTTATGCATTTCATGACGGGTTTACATGAGGATTTTGAGCCTACTAGGGTTTCTCTGCTTATCAGGTCTCCTAATCCTTCTCTTGATGTTGCAATCAAGGAGCTCATCTCCGAGAAGAATCATTGGCCTACTTATTACATGTCATCCTCTGACCATGTGTTGGCTACACTCTCTCTTCCCCCACAGCCTTCCATTGCTGCTATCCATGATTGACCTCTAGGCATCCCTCCTCTCAATCTTTGAAAGGTACTTACTGTGAGTTTTGTCGTGCCAAGGGCCATGATATCTCTGTTTGTCGTAAAGTGCAGAAATTTGTGCAAAAGCAGAATAAAGCTCCTCCTCCTCTGGTAGCTGCTATATGTCCCTCAAATCTATCAGTTCCTAGAGGTCCATCTTTTGCTTCCTCACTTACTACAGCTGATATCGAGGCAGCAATTCAACAAGTTTTATCTCGAACTTCCACTGCCCTTTTTGTCACTTTAGGTAACCATCCTTAGATTTCTGATACTGCATGTTGTAACCATATAGCCCCTGATGATTCACAATTCTCTAATAAGGCACCCTTAGCACATCCTATCTCTATTTACACTACTGATGGAACTCTTATGCCTATTAGTCATAAAGGAATAGAGATTATTCCTAGTTTATCCCTTAGTGACACTTTTCATATTCCAAAATTATCCCTCAATTTGCTTTTTGTTGGTCAACTTTGTGAATTAGGAGTAGATATTCTATTTACTAATCATGGTGTGGATGTGTAGGATCCCCGAACGAGTCAAGTGCTTGGGACAAGCCGTAAGGTTGGATGTGTGTTTGAGGTTCACAACTTAAAGATTCATTCACAAGTTGTTTCTGTTGCTACTACTACTACCACCTTCTCGCCTAATTTATGGTATGCTCGTCTTGGTCACACATCTTTATCTTGTCTTCAGTGGTTAACTTCTCAAGGTTATTTAGGTTCAATTTAGTTTCCAAAATTTGATTGTACTTCCTGTCATTTTCGCAAATAAACAAAATTGCTTTTTAATAATAGTGACTCTTTTTCTTCTGCACCTTTTGATCTTATACATTCTGATATTTGGGGTTTGACACCAATTCCCATTGAGGAGGGATCTAGATATTTTGTCATATTTGTAGATGATTTTTCTCAATATACTTGGATTTATCTACTTCATCATAGGTCTAAACTTTTTTCCATTTACCAAACATCTTATAGAATGATTGAAACACAATTCAATTGCACCATTAAGATCTTTCGGTCAAATAATGCTCAAGAATATAATGATAAATATTTCTTGTCCATTTTATTCTTCTTTATGTTGATGACATGATTATTATTGGAAATGATTCTGTAGGTATTCGCTCTCTTCAACACTTCCTTATTCAGCATTTTGAGATGAAAGATTTGGGCACTCTCAACTATTTTCTTGGGCTTGAGGTTACCTCATCCTCTAATGGATACTATCTTTCCCAAGTTAAATATGCTTCTGACTTTTTCTTTAACGCCAATATCACAGACAACAAAACTATTTCCACTCCCTTGGAATAAAATGCCAAGCTCACGCCCTTGTATTGTGAACCTATATCAGATGCTACTTGTTATTGTCAACTGGTTGGTAGTCTGATTTATCTCACTATCACTCACCCGGATATTTCACATGCCGTGAGTATGGTTAGTAAGTTCATGGACGCCCTTTGTTCTGTCCATTATGCTACTGTTCTTCAGATTCTCCGATACATCAAGGGCACACTTTATCATGGTCTTTACTACTCCTCTTGGTCTTCTCTTGAGCTCCATGCTTGTTCATATGCGGATTGGATAGGTGATCCGACTGATCAATACTCCATTATAGGTTTTTTATTCCTGTTAGGTACTTCTCTTGTCTCAAGCCGTAGCAAGAAGCAAGACGTGATTTCCCGTTCCAGTATTGAGGTTGAGTATCGTGCTCTTACTGACACCACCTACGAACTTGTCTAGCTTTGATGGTTCTTGGCTAACATGGATGCTTCACAGCAAACTGACACTCCTCTTTATTGTGATAATCATAGTGCTATCTACATTGCTCATAGCGATGTCTTCCATGAACGTACCAAGCACATTGAGATCGATTACCACATCACTCATTAGCACCTCAAGAAAGGAAATCTCCAGTTATTCTCCATCTCCTTTGTCAACCAACCTACTAATATTTTCATCAAAACTCACCCACCTAGTCGTCTTCAAGATCTGATATCCAAACTCCAGTTGGCTTTCTCCTTGCCACCTGGAGTTTGAGGGGAGATGTTAGTATATAGCTTAGTTTAGTTTAGCCCATCGGGCCTAGCCCAGTATACTATACTTATAGCACACTCATATTACTTGTACTTCACACATACTTAGCCTATATAAGGCTTTTTATTATACAATGTTATACACACAGAATATACATCAATATACAGATTGTTTAGTCTTTCTCTCTCACTTTATATTCTTAACTGCCCTCTGCAGCAACAATTTTTCTAGCGAAATTCCAAAGTGCTTTGCCAATTGCAGTTATCTAAATGTTCTTAAACTTAACAACAACCAGCTATCCCGTGAAATACTTACCCAAATTGGCAACCTCAATCATTTGAATGTCCCCATTGTTTCTAATAATCAATTGTTAGGGTTAGTCCCAGTCTTTGGCAGTACCGCAATTACAGCTGAGAGCTTTGCTAACAATAAGAACCTTTGTGGAAAGCCTTTAGAACCCTGTCCAACTCAAAAGCATGGATTGAAATTCGACTTTTCATTCCAAAGTGGGTTTCTAGTTGGTTATGTGGTTTCTGCAGTTTCAGTAATGACTATTTTTGTGTCCCGTTATGTGGTTTGCATGAATGAAAGGAAAATGGATAAGAAGATGACACTGTCAAATGAGAGGAGTACTAAAAACGATAATAAAGAAGCTAATCAAGTTAATCAGTCACAAACAAAGGGGCTCCTACAAGAAGGGACCAAAAAGGCACTTTTGAAACTTCTTTCAACTCCTTGTTTCAACTTTTTTGGAAAAATATAAAAAACCCCATGAGGTTTTTTATCAAAACATGAAATCTTGCAACTGCAGTTTTACAAGAAAATCATTGGGGTTTTGTTTATTTTTCCGAAAAGAAAACTATATTGTCTACTTTTTCTTTTTTCCTTAAGTTCAAGACTTATCAAAATAGTTTGTCAAATAATGATCAAAATGATGCAATCATACATCCCCTAAAAAGAAACATCCATGTGATAAATTTTGTGGTAACTTCAAATTTGTACTAATCCAGAGTGGCAAATTATTTGATCCACAGAATTCTCAGTTGGAGGGAATGTTTACTAAAATGAACTTTAGCATAGACAATGCCATTGGGATGGGAAAGATTGGGGTGATGTACATAGCAATTCTTCCAAATGGTTCACTCCTTGCAGTTAAGAGGTCACATGGTTGTCAATCATTTGAAAAACAATTCATAAGTGAGCTATTGGCATTGGGCACATTGAGACACAATAACATAGTTCCCCTTTTGGGATTTTGCAGAGAAAGGAAGGAAAAGCTTCTAGTGTACTAACATATATCAAATGGCAATCTTTATGATTGGCTACAGACAAAGGAAGGCACTAATAAGATGTTGGAATGGCCTTCGAGGATTAAAATTGCAATCGGGATAGCTAGTGGCTTGGCATGGCTTCATCGCAAGTGAGATTTCCGAGTAGTCCATCTTAACATGAGTTCAAACTCTATTTTACTTGATAAGAATTTTGTGCCCAAGATATCAAATTTTGGAGGGGGAAAAATATCTAGTCCAGAAGGGATGATGTTCATTGATTCAAATGATACTGACTCAAGCAATAGCTCTTGCGTAGACAATGGTGTTTGGGAGTTCGGTTTTGTTAAAAAGGATGTGTATGACTTTGGAATTCTGCTTCTTGAGCTAATTATAGGGAAGGAACCGATTCAAATCAAAAAAAAATTCAAACAATTTGAATGGGAGTTTAGTTGATTGGATTACTCATCTTTTGAGTAGTTCTGATCTCTATAGTGTCATTGATAAATCTCTGATTGGCCGAGGATTTGATGGTGAAATCATTCAATTTCTTAGAATCGCATGTACTTGTCTTAACTTCTTTCCTACTCAAAGGCCAACAATGTTTCAATTGTACACTACAATAAGTACTCTTGGGGAGAGAAATGGCATCACAAATGACTCTGAGTTATTGAGGAACACAGAAATTGCTACTACAAGTGTCTCAAATGAAATTGTTTAGGTAGAAATTACATAGACCCATTGATGCATGACATGCAAAGTGTATCTTTTTGCATTAGAAATATATGTAGATTGTAGACAGAATTGCTTGGGGGTTACGGTTGCTAGCTATCATCCTTTTCTGTCAATCACGGTCTTTTTTCATCGTTTTCCCCCTTAAAAATTGATATAAAAATCTGGAAATTTCTATGTTTTGTGATGCACGGTCCATTGAAAAAAAAAAAAAAAGTTCTCCATTTATATCCGTCTCTGTTATTCTAGACATGATGAGATGAGGGTTTAGAAAAATTTTTCAAATTTCCCAAAAAAAATGTCATATTTCTTGTGGAAATCAAGTACATCTTCAGATATATATATATATATATATATATATATATAAAGATAGTGGGATAGGTTGAAGTAGAGTTCAAATCATAGACACGAGGCACCACAATAGATACTATTACCATTGGACTATCACCTAAACTCCAATACTATTGATGTTTTGTTGACGAACAAATTGTATGGCTGCTGTCAGCAAGAGCCTTTCATTTTATAACTAATACAAAACAGTCAACCATTGTGTCCGATACAGAGTAACCTCACACTTTGTTTATTTGCATATGGATTACCATTTCTGCAGCATTCTTTCTGTAAGGCTGTAACCAATTTTCCGAAAAAAATAAAGAAATTGGCACTTGTGGATGGAGACACAATAGTTGTCCTTGTTGTGTAGTCAAGCAAACAATTTTAATTATTCTAATAATTGACCATTCCACGCATTCTATTTAGTGAAGGAAGGTTAGTGTATTTATTTAATCATTAAACATTGTAGTAGTTAAAATGTACTTTTCTTAATTGACTACTGACCACTTCTATGGCTGATCTTATCCAAAATTACCAGTGGGGCAAATTTATAGATATGCTTTTGGGGATAATTTAAAACGGGTGATCCTCAAAAGTTTTCATAAGATCCCCCCTCCCCCCTCTTCTTTTTTCCAACGAATTTGTAGGTATGGCCACTATCACTGATTCATTGTTGTGAGGCCAGTTTAGTACTGGCCACACACACACACACACAATAAATAAATAAATAAATAAAACATTTGGGCTATATTATTTCTATCTCTCGAAGTTGTTGAACATATGGTTCTCTTTTCATTATCATGACATATTCTTAAACCTAAATATAACTTATAATAGAAAACACATGGAACACAAACACCTTGGGTGGAGACATCATTTGTTTATTTTTAGTTTATACTCAACGAAAAAACTCATTCCACCACTTAATTTATTCATATCCATATGCCAATGTAGTATTCAATACAAGTTGAAGGGTCCAATTCCGCTTCTACTTAAAGAACCATATGTCATTTTCATCAATTTCAAGAGATAGAGAAAATAACGCTCTTAACAAAGGGTTTTTTCTTTCTTTCTTTTTCTTATTGTATAAAATATTACATGCAAGTGGTTTTACTGATATGGTTTTTTGTGGTGTTCTAACTTTCTCTACATGATACCAAATTCAACTTGAATAAAATTTGAGAATCATAGATGAGTGCATAATAATTTAGTTAAACATATTAATGTGATAACAAATCATATTGATGTTACTTCAATGGAAAACCACTTCCATCACATTGGAATACATTCTAATGTTGCGAAAGCCTGAGAAAAGCATGCTCAATGCTCTCTTGATGAAACAGAAACAAAACTATTAGCTTCTAGTAGTAAACCTCGAATCCATGAGGGGTTCCTAGAATCCACCAGAGAAGGAAATTGACAGAACATCTGTATTTTATTGATAATAATTTGATTTGCCTTTGGAGCCTACAAAACATATAAATACTAAGAAAGTAAAACCCTAGGATGATTAGGAAACATCTAAAACCTTATTTGCACTAATTACAAGATTAGGTGGCAAAATATCAAATTATACCAAAAATAGTAAAATTGAATTAAATGCAAAATTATAAACTACTAATCAGGGTCATCCAAAACAAGCGGGCCCTTATTATGACTTTTGAGCAAAAAGTTATTAAGGAAACAAAAATTATTAAAATGGAAAAATCACAATTTTCAAGGGTTAAACGAAGGAATTTGCCAAAATAAGGTAGTACCTCGTGGCGAAGTGACAACTATTGCTAGACAATTTCCCTTTAATCTGCCAAATTTCATGCGATTCCAACTCTGTCGCCGAAATGATTTTTACTAATGCCTTTTTGCCTAGCGTGATTTCAAGTGTGCTTGAGAGCAAGAGAATCAATACTGTACTGGAAGCCATTTCAATTTGATCAAAAAACGAAATATTTTGGTACCGATTTACATCAGTGTACTATTTCGAGATTATAGCTATATAAAAGATTTTTTTTTAGAACACAAGATGTGTAGAGGGATTTTAACCAATCATATATATATATACATATATAAAAGTTTCATTAAAATAGGTAAACATAAGTACATTGATTTGGTTCCTCTAAATAAAAAAGCATTGATTTGATAATAGAATGGTGGGAACCATTTAGGGGGACTAGAGTCACTAGATTGAAAGCTTGTCTCAAGGCCATCTGTCCAAAGCTTTAACCCATATGTGTGTATACTTGTCTTTTCACTTGGTTAGATGACCATGTTTGGGTAAAGAGTGAAGATAAAGACAAGTCCTTTCACTTCCCATCTCATTATAAATTTCCATAAGATATTCATGTGGGGGTGAAAAAGAAAAATAAGAAGGCAAATCTGGGGTGAGAGCGAGACTAAGAAGAAGAAGAAGAAGAAGCAAAAGTAGCAGCAAATAAGGCTTTGGTGTTCTGTAGCAACAACGATTGTGTTAAATCTGGTTTCACAAAACCCTCTTCTTCTTCCTCTACTTCTTCTCAACCCTCTTGTTTCCCAAAAATTTATTCAATTTCCAGTTGAAATTTGGTATATATCCTGGTATAGTTGAAACGGATCTGATATGGCTGGTATTCAAACCAGCATGAAACATCAGCATTTCTGTACCAATTTATGTTCCAGTACAATAAATTTTAGCCATACTAGTTGGTATGGTACGAAATCAACTCCCTTTTTGGAGAGTCCGGGAAGGTCTTGGTAGTCTATTCTACGTCACATTCCTTGTCACAGAATATGGTTTTACATCACTTTTATTATTATAATTATTAATAATTTTTTGAGTTCTGTTCACTAATTGCGGTTCAACATTCGGTCTACCTTGGTTTAGTTTGGTACATTTTAGTCCACCTAGGTCCAATTCGAACTATTTCAGTTCATTTTGGTTTATTTTGGTCCACTTTTGTATAATTACTTAAGAATGAGAAAAGATAAGTTTGAACTAAAGAGTACTTTCAATTATTTGAGTATGGACAAAGTTTAGTTACAAAATTGTTGTAGCCTAAGATTATAATCTTACTCAATATATTTTTATTTGAAGTGAATTTTGATAAATCCACTGTCGAATTAAACCTTCTTTTTATATCCTTTATACTTGCAAAATTTCTAAAAAAATTATAAATTAATAGTTATATTATCAATAAATTGTTTAAATTGCAAGTATTTGTAGTTTAAAATTATGTGTAAAATATAAACTTATAGATTATATGATAAATAATATCCAATTGACACAAATTTGACATGTGTATTAAGAGCATAAAAAACATGCAATTTAATTATTAGATTTTCAAAATATGTAGTAATGTTTATTATATTGACTACCGTTAACCTTTGGTTACAACCAATTTTGTAACTAACGCTTAGTTTGTTTCGAAGTAAAATATTTTCAAATATAAAATATTTTACTAAAAACATTTTCATTTTACGGTGTTTGGTTGTCTACGTGAAAATGGCAAAAAATGTAAAATAAAACAAATTTCCTAACCTCAAAGCTCATCAAATCCAAGCAACCACCAGATCAGAAAAAACCAACCCACCACTAATACATGAATCACTGGGGAATAGGTACGCTTTAATTACTTTCAATTTGTAAACAAATTTGCCAAAATATCAGGCGTAATAAAGATGACATAATAGCCGCTAGTAATTAGTCAGTACATCGACTTGGTAATTCCTCAAAGTTAAAAATTAAGTGGATTGTCTCACACTTCTTCATTGTCACTTGCAGATGGTCTACAATTGCTTCTCAGCTGCCAAGAACAACAAATAATGAGATAAAAAAATCACTGGCACACCAACCTCAAAAAACGCTTGAAACGGAACTCAATAACTCAAGAAGAAAACCACCAAAACCACCACCATAGTGGCTTGATCCCAACACCTGACCACTTATATCCACCCATTGGAAAGGAAAAAGATAAAAAAAGATGGCCAACTGCCCAATGCAACCCACAACAGAGTCACCACCACAATCCATTTCAGATACCCACAAACCATATCAGCTACCCACCAAAACCCACAACTCAACCACCACCAAGACTCACAAAACATCCCAACCATCCATCACAACCCACAAACCCAACCACCCATGACCCATACACCATCCAAAAGCCCAAATTGGTAAAGCCACGCAGCAATAAAGGAAAAAAAAAAAAAAAAAAAAAAAAACTCAGGGAGGTGAATCAGTGGGTGGTGCTGACAGCGGGGGAGATTCAGTCGGTGATGAGTGGTGCCGATGAGTGGATCGGTGGCCGGTGAATGGATCGGTGGAGGTCTAGTTTGTGGAAGGGAAACTTTGATATTGAGAAAGCACGATGTCGAGAGAGTAGGGAGATCTGACCGAGTGACTTTTGTAAAATATTTTACAGTTGGCTAGCCTAATTTTCCACTTTGACTGGAAAATATTTTACATTCGGTCATATTTTACATCAAAACAAACATAGTAAAATGCGTAAAATATTTTCTTGAAAATATTTTTTTTTCAAAACAAATAGAGTGTAATTTTTTTCCTTTGAATAATATCAATTTTAATTATATAATATATTTTGAATATCATGATAATCTTTTAAGGGAGATTTGAATGATAAATTTGAAATTAAAAATTTTTAGTTGTACTAAAAGAAATTAGGAAAATATAATACATAATAAGAATAGTTAGAAGAATATGAATCATTTACAAAAAGAATAATATCAAAAAAAAACATAAAAAAATGTTAAAATTATATATTTGTAATAATATCACCAAATTACAAGTTTCTTCAATTTATTTTTTCTTTTTAAGGATAAAAAATAAAAAAAATAAAAAATAAAACCCAAGGAAATCATGGTGTTATTTTCTTGTCCCAAAAAAAAAAAAAAAAACAAAACATAGGTTTATTTTAGACCATAATACTAAAGTGAACACGTAATGCCAACGTCCATAATGGGAAGTATCTTAGACCATAATGCCAACGTCCATAATAGGATTATTTTAGACCATAATGCCAACGTCCATTATCGGAAGTATTCAGCATTTTTTTGAGCTTGTATATTTTATTTTAAATTTAATCTATTAATTTTTATGGCCTTTAAAAGGTGAGAAATGCTAAAACTAAATTTTTTTTTTACAAATTATTAATATAGTGAGTGATTCTTGGTAAGTAAAAAGTAATGTAAGTATGCGAACTAATAAGAATTTGCTATCTCAATAATTTGTAAAAATGTTGGTAACTATAACATTACCCTCAAAAAAATTGATGGTGTTGTTAAGAGGACAAAGTGTAATTTTGTTGAACTAAATTGCTAAAATTAGTACTTATTAATATATTAACATTTTTTTAATAAAATTTAGAGGAGGGCATTGCATCCCTAGTCCATGTATAGTTCCCTCCATAGGTGCTTGTATTCATATTTTGGTAAAGTGCTGACATGGCACTTTCTTATTAGAGGGCAGAAACACTTGAGTTTTCGTCAAGTCCTGACTGAATTTAAACTCTTTCTTTAATAGTAAAATTGAGAGAGCTTTTTCTTGCA
Organism: Quercus rubra; assembly: GCA_035136125.1. NCBI lineage: Eukaryota > Viridiplantae > Streptophyta > Magnoliopsida > Fagales > Fagaceae > Quercus > Quercus rubra. The sequence continues at coordinate 6,814,484 of CM068739.1, read as the reverse complement.
AAACACCGGTGTGACCTGGTAGGCTGATTTGCATGTCCTTAACTCCAAACTCCCAAGTGACCATTGTTGGGCCACACACCTTTCCTTTTTCTTTTCTTTTTTTTTTTTCTTTTTTTTTTTTTTTTTTGGTGATAAGGACCACAACATTTTATGTGTAATAAGTTATAAAAATTATTATATGTAACAATTTATGAATTAAATTTATTAAAAGGTTAAATGATACTCATAGTTGGTTGGACCGGTCATACCTCAAAAAACCTCAAACCTCTATCTTGGCCGGCAACTCATAAACCTCAAACCTCTTTGAATTAAATTTATTAAAAGATAAATGATACGTCAGATTTCAAAAAAAAATTCTAAATAATAATGCTGCTGCTACACGCAAACATGAGAAGCTAAAACCCAGTTTGATTAATAAATTGTCTGTTAATAAGCAAGACCATCTTATTTTGGTGTGAAACAAAAGAGTGGTTGGAAATTTAAAAAATAAAAAAATAAATTGAATGGTTGGGATTAGACGTGAGACACTTTTTTTTTTTTTTTTTTTTTTAAATTTTTATCAAATAGATAGTACTGGAGGGCCATCTTGATATACTGCTCAGTGCTTATAGTAAATTTCATTTATATATTTTCATGTTTGGTCTAATGCTAAGTAAGTGTAAGACTTTTTAAAATTGGTCAATTTAGTTTTCAAAGCCAACTTAATCCCTAAATAATTAATTATTTTTTCTTAAATATTTTATAGATTAAGTTGGCTTTAGGGCCCAAATTAGTTAAATTTGAAAAGTTTTAAATCTGATTAGTATTAGCCCAAATCTCAAAATATGTTAATAGTAGAATTTAGCATATTACTTACGTACCCATTGACTTAGATTTACAGGCCTTGAATTTTCTACTGGCTTTCTTGGCCGGCAACTCTGCTTGACTTGGAAAATTACACTTATCCAATCACTATAGTATAGCCCTTTGACATTTGCAATACTCAGCCAACCAGTTTTTTATCTTTCACTTTCCGAGTAATTGCATATAAAGCTTCTAGCCCAAATCTCAAAATATGTTAATAGAATTTAGCATATTGCTTACGTACCCATTGACTTAGATTTACAGGCTTTGAATTTTCTACTAGCTTTCTTGGCCGGCAACTCTGCTTGACTAGGAAAATTACACTTATCCAATCACTATACTATAGTCCTTTGACATTTGCAATACTCAGCCAACCAGTTTTTTATCTTTCGCCTTCCGAGTAATTGCATATAACGCTTCTTACGTCTGCGTTTTATTGGCAATACACTTACAAGCAAATGGCTCCAAATTCCAGAGTGTTGAGTTCTCTTTTTTGCATAATCTTTGTTTGGTCATTTCTTGAAATAAGCAATGGCTTACAGAGTGATATTGTCTGCTTGATGTCAATTAAAGCTTCACTTGAAGATCCTTACGGCTACCTTAAAGATTCATGGAAGTTCAACAACAATACCGAAGGTTTCATCTGCAAATTTACCGGGGTCGAATGCTGGCACCCCGATGAGAATAAGGTCTTAAATCTCAGACTAAGCGACATGGGGTTCAGGGGCCAGTTCCCTCGTGGCATTAAAAACTGCACAAGTCTAACAGGGTTAGACCTCTCCAATAATGAACTTTCGGGACCCCTCCCATTTGACATAGCAGAGTTAGTCCCGTCGGTCACAAGCCTCGACCTCTCCAGCAACAAATTTTCTATGGAAATCCCGAAGAACATTGTCAATTGCAGTTATCTAAATGTCCTTAAACTTGACAACAACCAACTAACTGGTCAAATCCCTCCCGAATTAGGCCTCCTTCGTCGTATGAAACAATTCAGTGTTCTAACAATATGTTGTCAGGCACTGTCCCTGACTTTGGCAATGCCAGTCTTCAGGCTGATAGCTTTGCTAACAACAAGGGACTTTGTGGGAGGCCTTTGAAACCCTGTACAACTCCAAAGCGTGGATTGAAATTCGACTTTTCTTTCAAAGGTGGGTTTGTGGTTGGTTATGTGGTTTCTACAGTTTCGGCAATGACTATTTTTATGTCCTATTATGTGGCTTGCATTAATGACAAGAAAAGAGATAAGAAGAAGACACTGTCAACAGGGAGGACTAGTAAGAACGAGGAAAAAGAAGCTGATCGAGTTAATCAGTCGCAAACTCAGGGTCTTCTGCAAGAAGCGACCAAAAAGGTACTTTATCTAACTCTAATAAACTCAAGAAACTTCTTTCAATTCCTTGCTTCTACAATTTTTTTTGGAAAGATATACAAAATCCATGAGGTTTAGACATCAAAACATGAAATCGTGTAACAGCAGGGATTTTGACGGTAACACAAAACCTCCTGTTGTACCTTAATCCCTTGGAAACTTGTAATCACATTAACAACTACTGTTTGTTTTCATGAATGTGTAACAGTTTACACAATTAATAATACCTTAAGGGGTTAAGTGTTAAACTAAAGACAATAGGGGTTCCCTTTTTAGCAAGAAAATCACAGAGGGTTTGTTTCTTCCCCAACAGCCCCCCAAAAAAAAAAAAATATTATGCAATCATGCAGCCCTTAAACGAAACATCCATTTGATAAATTTGGTTTTAACTTCAAATTTGTACTAATCTAGAGTGGCAAATTATTGATCTGCAGAATTCTCAGTTGAAGGGAATGGTTACTAAAATGAACTTTACGCAACTCAGCGAGGCAACTAACAATTTCAGCACAGACAACGCCATTGGGCTGGGAAAGATAGGGGTGATGTACAAAGCAGTGCTTCCAAATGGTTCACCCCTTGCAGTTAAGAGGTTGCATGGTTTTCAATCATTTGAAAAACAATTCATATGTGAGCTATTGGCATTGGATAGATTGAGACACAATAACATAATTTCCCTCTTGGGATTCTGCAGAGAAAGGACGGAAAAACTTCTAGTATACCAATATATATCAAATGGCAATCTTTATGATTGGCTACATGCAAAGGAAGGCAATGACAAGATCTTGGAATGGCCTTTGAGGATTAAAATTGCAATCGGGATAGCAAGAGGCTTGGCATGGCTTCACCACAAGTGGGATTTCAGAGTAGTGCATCTTAATTTGAGTTCAAACTCTATTTTACTTTATAAGAATTTTGTGCCCAAGATATCAAATTTTGGAGGGGCAAAAATATCTAGTTTTGAAGGGATGATGTTCATTGATTCAAATGACACTGACTTAAGCAATAGCTCTTTTGTAGACAGTGGTGTTTGGGAGTTGGGTTTTGTTAAAAAGGATGTTTATGACTTTGGAATTTTGCTTCATGAGCTAATCACAGGGAAGGAACCCATTCAAATCAACAATTTTTCCAACAGCTTGAATGGGAGCTTGGCTGACTGGCTTACTCATCTTTTGAGTAGTTCTTCCTATCTCTACAGTGTCATTGATAAATCTCTGATTGGTCAAGGATTTGATGGTGAAATCTTTCAATTTCTTAGAATTGCATGTACCTGTCTTAACTTCTTTCCTAGTCAAAGGCCAACAATGTTTGAATTGTGCAATACAGTAAGTACATTTGGGGAGAGATATGGCATCACAAATGACTCTAAGTTATTGAGGCAAACAGAATTTGCTACTGCGAGTACCTCAAATGAAATTGTTTCGGTAGAAATTTCATAGACCCATTGATGTATGACATAGAAAGTGTATCTTTTTCCATGAGAAATATATGTAGACTGTAGATAGAATTGCTTTTGGGTATGTTTGTAGTTTGCTGGCTATAATCTTTTTCTATCAACCATGGTCTTTTTTCATTGTCTTCACCCTTAAAAAAAGATTTTTTCAAAAAAAAAACTTGGAAATTTCTATGTTTTTGTGCATGCATGGTCCATTGAAAAAAAAAATATGTTCTCCATTTTTATCCATCTTTGTTATTCTAGTCATGATGAGATGAGGGTTTAGAATAATTGTTCAAACTTTCCCCAAAAAAATGTTATATTTCTTGTGGAAATCACGTACATATATATATATATATATATATAAAATAGTGGAACAGATGGAAGTAGGGTTTTAATCTAGAAAGTTCTGACGTGGCTAGGACGGTGCCACACCTGCGTCTGATGCGGCCCAGCGCGGTTGCCCGCGCATCGGTGCCACGTCTAAGTTTTTTTTTTTTTTTTTCTTGGATTCGCGCCTACTCAGCTTGATTCGTGTCCAATCGGCTTCGATTCGCACTGAACCAGGTTGATTCGGTCAGAATCGGGCCGTATCAGCCATATCGGGTCATATTGACCGGCGACAGATACGGCCGAAATAGGTAGAAATCGGCCTTGAAACTGGTTGGAAAAGCCGAAATTTTCACCTCCGAGGCGTAGTAATGTGTTTCTTGCCTTCTTCTTTCTTTGTTTTGTGAATCAAGACATAGTAATTTGTTTTTTAAGAATATTTTAGTAGTAAAAATATATAGAAAATATAAATAAAAATATTTTTAATAATTTTTTAATCGTCGAGTCCCGCCACACCCACACCCTATTTTTTCAAAAATTGTTGACTCCCGCACCCGCACCTGCCCGAGTCCCGAAACGCGCCCGTGCTTCATAGGTTCTAATCATCACAGACATGAGGCATCACAAAGAATACTATTACCATTGGACTATCAACTGAACTCCATACATGTTGATGTTTTATTGGTGAACAAATTGTATAGGCTGCTGTCAGCAAGAGCCTTTCATTTTATAACTAATACAAAACAGTCAACCATTGTGTCTGATACAGAATAACCTCACACTTTGTACATTTACATATGGATGACCATTTCTACTGCATTCTTTCTATAAGGCTGTAACCATTGGTAACATGATTTTCCCAAAAAAAATAATAAATAAATAAAATTGGCTCTTATGGATAAGGACATAATAGTTATCCTTGTTGTAGTCAAGCAAACAATTTTAATAATCTATATCTATTTATATCTAAAAACTGAAGCATAACAATTTTTTTTGCTACGCTCCTGTTGAGCAACATCATCGGCCATGTCACTATTTTTTTTTTTTTTTTTGGATTACCAACTCTATTAATTTTCTATTGCAAAATTAGTTCTTTGTGACCAACATGATGCACTACACTTTACCATAAACTCTATTGTCTATATTCAAAGCTCCTTTCAACATTGAGTGTTAGTTTTAATGTAAATAGCATGGGATACAAGGTGGTCTTTTGCACTACCACCATAAGTTAACTAAAATTTCATTTTCTTTTAATGAAAAGAAAATACTACTATAATCACTTCGACTATGACACATATCATTTCTTCTTAAAGAGAAAATGATTATAATCACTATCCATCTATAACTATTTTTTCATTTTTAAGGAGCTGTTAATTCCGTATTAATGTAAAAATGGTCTTTTGACAGATTTTCTCTTTTGTGTCCCATTACTACTCAATTCAATGACCATATATATGGCATCGCAAATGGCTGAGATTTTGAGTCAATCTGAAATTGGTACTGCAAGTACGTTCAAATGAAATTATTGAGGTAGAAATCACATAGACCAATTGAAGGATTGCGTACAAAGTGCAAAATTATGTTGAGAAAAATCAGAAAACAGATTTTCTTTTTGGTTATGTTTGCTTGCTATAATCTTTTTCTGTCTTTTTGTCATCATTGCCCCTGAGAAACAGAAATAAAAGATGTTATATTAGATTTATTTATTACGACTAAAACACAAAGTTTCATTCTTTTGTGAATGCACGGTCCACTAATAAAATTGTCCTCCATTTTTTTTTGTCATCGATTAATTATACTCACGAGGATATCTGTGTGTGTTTAATTTCTTGTGGAAATAAAGTACATTCATCTTGACATTCTATTGGTGGATAACTTCTATTGCTGCTGTCAGCTAGTCTTTTAGTTCATAACTGAGAAAAAAAAAAAAAAAAATCCCTGATCTAGACCCGTAAAAAACTATGAAGCGGATTTTTTTTTTTTTTTTTTTGGGATTGAATATATGAAGCGGATTTATTTATCAAGTTGGTTTGTTGTAAACTTGTAAAGGACAATTGGACATTACAGAAAATTATTAATTTGTAATTTGAATTAAGTGTTAATTTTTTTAGAATGTTTTAATTCATAAATTTGACTACAATAGCAACATTCCTGTTTAATATAATCTATTTAACTAAGTTTTCTTAAAGCAAATTACTTACGAAGAAGATGAAGCTAATGAGGGCGAGGGGAACATTTTACATAGGCCTATATCCGTGTCCATCTCCTACAGAGTAACAGAGCCGAGGAACATTATATCCGAGTTTGAGAATGGGCTTAGGCCCACTTCAATTACAATCGAAAGCCCAACAAACCAAATCATGTGCTAACAATTTGCATTCCTTTCTTCTTTTTTTTGAGAAACAACAATTTGCATTCCTTTTGAAGTTTAACTTTTAAACGAACAAAATATGTTTTTTTTTTCTCCCTTTCGATGATAATGGAGATGTTTAGAGTTCAAATCTTCCATTCTCAACTATCAAATTATAAGGAAAAAAAAAAAAAAAAAACAAAAACAAAAACAAACAAAAACAAATCCATAGTTAGTCTATGCAACACGAGTCACTACAAAAAAATTACTGCCTTTGCTCCTACTAGATTACATTGTCATTGCCCGTTAGATTTAGTCAATGAATATACAATGATCCATAGCTACTTTGGAATGGAGTATTTTAACGGGACAAGATGTCCTTAAAGATGTAATACTTCTTAAATATTTTTAATAGACATTCAGTGTTAGAATCCTCTGTTTTCACTTGAAATGTTTTTTTTTTTTTTTTTTTTAAATGATGATAACTCACATACAAAGTGTGGCTGACACGTGTTAGGGGGTTTTATTTTTTAATATTTTGAGTTTTAAATTATTGTTTTCTTGTAATTCATTATGCTTTTGAGTGTTTTAATATTAAATTCTCAAATTGAGAAATGTGTATTTCGATAATGCAAGTACTTCACTTAATCTTGAAAAAAAATAAGGGTCCGTTTGGATTGAACTTATTGTTGTTGAAACTGAAAACTGAAAACTGAAAATACTATAGCAAAATAATTTTTAAATGTGTGAATAGTACCGTGAGACCCATTTTTAATATTTTTTTCTGAATAAAGTGGTTGTGAGTCCCATGAACAGTATCGAAACATTGCGTAAACAGTGACATTTGTCTCATGAACAGTAAATTTTGTCTCCTCCCTCCCTGCAACGTGAAAAAAAATAATAATAAAAAAAAAATAAAAAAGAAAACGTATCGCAGGATTCAGCGAAAAACGCTGAATCCAAACGGGCACTAAATTACTCTTTTAACTTTAATTTTTATTTTTCATTTTTATATTCAATTGTTACAATAAGAGAGGTAGAGAATTTAACTTGAATTCTCCTTTTAAATGAGATCAAATCATGCTACTAAATTATAAGACTTCTCACTTTATTTTTGCCTTTAACAAAAAAAATCATTAACTAAATTATAGGGTCATTTTAGACTGATTATTCTTCTTTAATATTTTGTTTCTCAAAAAGAAAAGAAAAAAATAATTCTTCCTCAATATTTTGATGGGTCCAATAATCCATTACTAGACCACACGCTCTTTATTTTTATTATTATTATTTATGCCAAAGATATCTAATGGGCTGCTTTCTTGGGTCAAAAGCCTTGAATAAACCTTTCATAATTCAGACTACTCATTCATTATTTAGGCCCAAACAAAAACAAAGCCCAAAAGATTTGAATTTCACAAACGGTTCGGATAAGTATCGGAACATGATCTTACTATGAAGTTTCTAGCTGTAATAGACTTTGCATTTGCATATGATTTCGTAGTTTCTTCAATGACGAGCACTCCAACAATCTCCCAATTCCCACGAAGCCAACCAAAGTCTCTCAACTTTCAACACGGTCCATCTGAACAACAAAGTTAGACTAGCTTCCCCTTTTTTCTTTGTGCTTTTAAAAAAGTACATATGGTTTATTTTTCAAATGGGAACTTGCATTGGCTTTATAAGACTCATGATTCATGGAAACTTCATATTCTAATAATTTATAATAGAAAATTGCTTAGGGCTTATGTTCATTTCATTACTTATTTATAGTGTATTTAGATGAACGTATTTTTATCAATTTATTTTATCTATTGTGTAAAAGTAAAATTATTCCTTAAAAATGTGATGTTTTCAAAAGCTATTTGTCCCCTTTAAAATGAAAATAAGCTCACGCAAATAGGCTCTAAATAATTTTTAGCTCATTTGGTTGTTTAGTTATTAAGATACTGCAAATTATACTTGATAATGCTTAAGATTAGTTATCGCATTTTTAATATGTAGAGGTGTTCATCAAACTATTCAAACCACATCTAAACCAGAAAAATCACCCTCACCAAACTGCTATATTATTATTTGGGGTCAAAATATAATTTTTCAACCAGTTTTGAGGCATTTAGAGCACTTATGGATCTAAATAACATTTTTCAACATTATAAATTACAAAATGAGTTGAACATATATAATTCCCATTTGCGAGTATTGAAGACTGAATGGCATGGTAAATTACCATATGTAAAACTCTACTAGGAAATGCCTTTATATAGGCACATTATATGTGTGTATTGTATAGTACAACGTACAAGCGGTGTGAGTGTAGGGCAAGTGCAATAACACAACAGGCCCAATACTCTTTTCTTGATGTATGATACAGGGCAGAAGACAACAAACCTTGCAAAATTTATATTTTTTAATTGAAAAATTATGTTGTTTTGAGTTTATGTGACATTTAACAGCCACTCTATTTATGGATGTTAATGAAATAATCATATTTAAAGATAAATATTATTTCATTTTTCATTTTTCACACACTTGTACACAATATCCACAATTGCATGCAGTATATACAAATTTTAAAAACACAAGAATGTGGTATACATATTTAAAGTTCATGTGTATGGAAGATGTGAAATAAGTTGCGTGAGAGAATCACTACCTATATTAAAAATTCTTGAAAATGTTATGAACTAAAATCTAAAATTTAATACTTTTAGGGCCAAAAGCACAACCATCCAAATTTAAAAATAAATATATATAAAAAAAGGGGTTGCCTGACATGTTTCGTTCGCAGAAATTACAAGGAACCAACCGTCCTTTTTCTGTCATGGCTTAAACCCAATGGCTTCGCTTTGCAAGCTTTAAATTTTCTATAGGTTACTTGGAAAATTACAGGTTACTTTACTATAGGGCCATTCTTTTTACCCTATTTATTGGTTGTGAAATTTCGTGTGTAATATACTAATATGTTGCAACTCTTAACATATTGTGATACACAGCCAAGTCTTCCAAAACAGTTAATATGTTATTTGAAGATTCAAGAACTAATGAAATGTGTTGTAACTCTAGATTTTGTTTCTATCTTTCTATTTCTAATTAGTTACATATATGGCTTTCTAGTTCTCTCTTTTCTTGCTAAGCACTCACAAAGCAAATGACTCTTAATGCCAGAGTATTCGCAGCTCTTTTTCACATATTTGCTTGCTTATTTCTAGATATTCTTGAAATAAGCAATGGCGTACAGAGTGATATCGACTGCTTGAAGTCAATTAAACATTCGCTTGAAGATCCATACGGCTACCTTAATACTTCATGGAACTTCAATAACAATACCGAAGGTTTCATCTGCAAATTTACTGGGGTCGAATGCTGGCACCCCGATGAGAATAAGGTCTTAAATCTCAGACTAAGCGACATGGGGCTCAGGGGCCGGTTCCCTCGGGGCATTAAAAACTGCACATGTCTAACAGGGTTAGACCTCTCCAATAATGAGCTTTCTGGACCCCTCCCATTTGACATAGCAGAGTTAGTCCCCTTTGTCACGACCCTCAACCTCTCCAGCAACAAATTTTTTGGCGAAATTCCAATGAGCTTATCCAATTGCACTTATCTAAATGTCCTTATACTTGACCACAATCATCTAACTGGTGAAATCCCTCCGGAATTAGGCCACCTCGTTCGTTTGAAACAATTCAATGTTTCTAACAATATGTTGTCAGGGGTTGTCCCTTACTTTGGTCCCAATACCTCTATTACAGCCGATAGCTTTGTTAACAACACGAAACTTTGTGGGGCGCCTTATTTGGAACCCTGTCCAACTCCAAAGCAAAGAAGGAAGTTCGACTTTTCATTCAAAGGTGGGTTTCAAGTTGGTTACGCGGTTTCTGCAGTTTCAGTAATAACTATTTTTATGTTCCGGTCCCATTATGTGGCTTGCATGAACTACATATCAGAGTTTAGATGAAGCTACCAAGATCAGTAGCAAGAGCAAAGTAGAACCCAGCAAAACAAAGGATCAAAGCACTGTTCACAGAGCTGTTGATTCTATAACAGAGCATAAACGGCAGAGATACATAAGTGAAGATTGATGACCATACGACTTGTAGTTTAGTCTGTTCAGGTGCTTACTTAAGTGTTAACACATGAGGCAGTTAGTTAGTCTTTTAGCTTGCACGTGTGATAGGTTGTTAGTTCTGGTAGTTGGTTAGTTTTTGTGTTCACACCTGTACAAATCAGTATATATATATAGTTTGTGTAATCATTTTACAATTAATGAAATATACAGATTTAAATCCATGATTTCTTGATATGGTATCAGAGCAAATTCCCAAATTCCTATCGGGTTTTGCATTTCTTTCAATTTCAGTTTTTTCTTTCTCAATTTTCCCGAGAAAATCTTCCTCTATTCTTGAGAAAGCTCCGTTCTTGGGAAATTCATTCTTCATTCGCCATCTATGGCTTCTGCTACGAATGCAGATGGTACTATAGATGCTTCTACATCTGTGAATCCATCTTCTTCTTCACAAGAATTTCCAATGGATGACCCTCTGTTCTTGCATCATGCAGAGAACCCAAGCTTAGTTCTTGTTACACAACCATTGATAGGTGGAGAAAATTATGCAACTGGGGCTCGTGCAGTAAGAAAAGCTTTACTCACTAAGAATAAACTAGGGTTCATTGATGGGACTTTAACTCTCTCATCATCATTAGTATCAACTCCTTCGAATGTACAAGCCTGGATAAGATGTGACAACATGGTTGGCACATGGCTAACCAATTCAGTCTCACCAAAGCTCCAAGCAAGTATCATTTATGAAGATACTGCCTTAGAAATCTGGAATGACTTGAAGAATCGCTTTGCTCAGACAAATGGACCTAGAGTTTTCAATCTTCAAAAAGACATAGCAAAGCTTCATCAAGGTGAAATGTCTATCACTGACTTCTTTACCCAGTTGAAGGTGTTTTGGGATCAATTGCAGAACCTTAGTCCATTTCCTACTTGCACTTGTGGTAAATGCATTTGCAATATTAACAAAAGGCTTACTGATCTGCAAGTAAGAGAGTCTGTCATGAAATTTCTAATGGGATTAAATGATTCTTTCTCCCAAGTTAGATCTCAAGTCTTGCTTATGGACCCTATTCCATCTTTTAGTAAGGTTTACTCCTTGCTAATTCAAGAAGAGACACAAAGATCAATGCCTAATGCCTCTTTTGCTAAGGTTGATTCCACTGCTTTAGCTACCAAGTTATCCAGTGAGCATCTTGGTTCATTTCTTGGTGGTGCTGTTAGGAAAGGGAAGGAGAGACCAACTTGCACACATTGTGGCAAGACTGGTCACACAATAGATAAATGCTATAAAAAGCATGGCTTTCCACCAGGCTTTAAGTTCAAGAACAAGCCCTTTATGGCCCATCAAGTATCTTCAGATGTGTTACCCATTACCCCTCCAATTGCTTCACCAATGCATCATCAAATTGCTTTTACCCCTAAACAATATCAGTAGTTTTTTGCTCTATTTGGAGCTTCCACTTCATCCCTTGCACCTTCTGCTCCAGTCAAAGATACTTCAATGACCAATGTAGCATCATCTTCTACATCTGCCAGTGCCCCAATGTCAGGTATTGACCTATCTCATAGTGTTTTCTCTGCACAAGTGGTAAATAGAAGAATTTATGATAAGTGGACTTAGGTATTGGATACTGGAGCTACTGATCATTTTGTTTGTTCTGTTGATTTGTTAACTTCAATTACTGCTACTATACAGTCTTTGGTTCACTTGCCTAATGGGGAATCATCTCAAGTCACTCATATTGGCACTGTTGTTCTTTCCTCTTCACTCACTCTCACTAATGTTCTTTATGTTCCCTCATTTAGTTTTAACCTGCTATCTATTAGTACACTCACATTATCTCAGCCTTATTGTTTTGTTTTCCTCTCCACTTACTGTTTTATCTAGGACCTTTTACCTTGGAAAACAATTGGGGTGGGCAAGGCTGTTGATGGGTTGTACTTGTTGTAGTGTGATAGTCTCCAGCACATTTCTCATTCTTCACTTGCTGATTACCTAAGCAATCACAAGTTCAATGCCTCTTTTCTTCCTTTTTCTACAACAACTTCTGAGAGTTTTGCATCTTCCTTTCTTGGGCATGCAAGATTAGGACATCCATCGGATATGAAGTTTAAAGCTTTAGTTCACACAATTCCATCTTTACAATCTTTTTGTAATAAGGCTTGTCAAGTTTGTCCTATGGCCAAACTTAAAAGATTACCCTTTCCTTTTAATAATAAAATCTGTGCTTCTGCTTTGATTTAGTTCATATGGATGTTTGGAGACCTTATTCAATTCCTATTTTGGATGGTTACAAATATTTCTTGACAATTGTAGATGATGCAACCCGAGCCACTTGGCTGTTTCTAATGAAATCTAAATCTAAGGTTAGACCTTTGTTTCAATCCTTTTATACCATGGTTGCTACACAATTTAGCCAAAACATTAAATCCATTAGAACTGACAATGCCAAAGAATTTGCCATATTTGATTTTCTTATGGCATTACCATCAACATAGCTGTGTTTACACTCCACAACAAAATTTTGTTGTGGAGAGAAAACATTAGCATTTACTATCCATTGCTAGGAATTACAAATTCAATCTCAAGTTCCTTTGCAATTTTAGGGTGATTGTGTTTTGACTGCTATCTACCTCATTAATAGACTTCCCTTTCCTTTGTTGGATAACAAAACACCTTTTGAGCTTTTATTTCATAAGCCACCTGAGTATAATCATCTCAAAGTTTTTGGCTAGCTATGTTTTGCCTCTACAATTGCCCACACTAGAAACAAATTCTCACCAAGGGCAAGAAGATGCATTTTCCTTGGCTACCCTTGTGATGTGCATGAAATATATACAATAAAGTACTCACATATCTACGTATTTAGCCTTACTTTTATGTTATTTTGTGACTGATTATACAATATCTTTGTGTTGCAAGTAACAAGGGTTTCGCATGCAAAGTGGGGCTAGGCCAATTGAACCAAGCCAACTTAAAGGGCCATGATGAAGTTAAAGAAGGCCAACCCAATTAAATTTAAGTCCAATTGGAGTAAGGAATCAAAGGAAATTTGCACCAAATCCAAGTCTAATTCGGATTAGGATTCCAGCCTGCATATCAGTTAGTGTTTTCAGTATAACTTTCGGTTCGGATGTCCAATCAAGGTGATTCAAGTTGGGCTGGAAAGTTAGCTTAAAGGGCTACAACTTTTTAGTTTACCAAAAGTCCGAATTCTGAAGCTAAATGTGCCGAAATCGTCGGTTAAGTGAAGCCTAAAAATCTGGGATTTTCTCCAAACGGGAATTCAACTTGTAATAGAATTCATTGACCTATTTAAAGGCTCTTTAGGACAAAATTCAAGGAGGTCACTGCTAGGGCTGAGGGCTGAACATAGAGAGCTGCGGCTACTTCTTTGGTTTTCTTCCATGACAGTTAGTTTTATTTTATTTGTCTAGTTTAATGTTCAGTATTTTATTCTTGTGTTTTATTTCAATTATTATGAGTAGCTAAATTTATAATTAGGGTTGAGGATGAAACCTTGTTAACGATTATCAGTATTATTTATGTGATTTAATTTTTCCCACAATAGTTGTTCTTTAATGATTTAAATTGTTCTTGCTTCATATCAATTGACTAAGATGGGATTCTAGATATGAGTTCAATCATGTTTTTCTCATGATTTAGGATTTGTCTTAATTAATTGAATGCTTGGTTTATTAATTCTTGATTATAAAATTGGATATCTTTTGTGATTTGTTTGTCAATGGATACAATTTATGATTTGATTTTTAGAATTGGATATATCTTGTGATTTGTTTGGCTACGGATACAATTGATGATTTGATTTTATACTTAAAAAGCGAAGAAGAACATGCTTTAGATTTTTAAGCATAAGTTTTAATGATGATATTTTTCATGATAGCAAGATTGATTTCTAGATTATCATGTAGTGGTTGGGAAAAATTAATGATCATAAATATATGCTGATATGACTTACAAGGCGGATTCCAAAACCTTAATTCCTTTCCCTTGATTGTTTACATCTTTTTCTTGCTTTATATCTTTTGCTTAGTTTAACTATTTGCTTAGTTTTATTATTTGTTTAGTATATTTCATTGCAAACAACCAATTTTTATTAAACTGGATTAGGATTAATTTGGTTAAGATTTGATTTAATTTTCCTATGTTCATTCAAGTCGTTGTGGGTTCAACCTCGTTCTTGTCAAACTATACTTCGGTACGGTTCGTACACTTGCGAGTACATTCAAATTTCACAACAAGTTTTTGGCGCCGTTGCCGGGGACTTTGTTAGGAAAATTAATTAGGTCTTAATTGAATTTTTCCTTCTACTAGTTGTAGTTAAAATTTATTTTATTTTATTATTATTAAAAAAAAACAAAAACAAAAATTTATTTTTATTTCTTTGTGGTGTATGAGAACTTGGATATGTGATAAAGAAAATTGTCTTGTTAGTTTAGATTATTCATCCACAATGGGAGAAACAGGAGATGATTCAAAAACTCTTAGGGAGTTGTTCTCACCCATAACCACCAACCCTCCATCTTGCATAGTATTGCCTGCAACCACTGTTGCACATTTTGAGTTGAAGCCACAGATAATCCACCTTCTTCCTACTTTTTATGGATTGGATAGAGAAGACCCTCATATGCATGTGAAGGATTTTCTTGAGATTTGTGCTACTTGTAAGTTCCAGAATTTCACTGAGGACTCTTTTTGCTTGCGTTTATTCCCTTTTTCCTTGAAGGATAAGGCAAAAGCATGGCTTAACCTAGATCTATCACTTCATGGGAACTGTTGGTCACAAAATTCCTCTCTAAATTTTTCCCAATGGCCAAGACCAATGCTTTGAGGAGAGAAATTGCAGATTTTTATCAAGATGAACAAGAGAAATTTTATGAGAGTTGGGAGAGATTTATGGACTTGATCTTAAAGTGTCCTCATGGAGACTAGTACAATATTTTTATAATGGTTTGACTCAGACAAATCGTAACATGATTGAGTCCATGAATGGTGGTGGATTTTTGAGTCTTGTAGATGATGAGGCATACAAATTTCTTGAGAATTTTCCTGAAAGTTCACAACAATGGGATTTTCCCAACCGTAAAGAGAGATCTGCCCCTGCAATTAAGAAAGGAGGATTGTATGAAGTCAGTGAAGATTTAGACATAAAAGCTAGGTTGGACAATCTCACTCGTAAGATTGAGGCTTTAGCTTTAGGTAGAGGGATGAATTCTATCAATCAAGTTCAAAGTGAAACATGCTCTATTTGTGCAAGTCCTATGCATACAACACAAATGTGTCCTTCTATAGCTAGGTACCCTGATTTTTATGCTGAGCAAGCAAATGCACTGAATAATTATGGAAAACCATTTGCTAGTCCATATTTAGAGACATACAATCCAAATTGGAGAAACCATCCTAATTTCTCATGGAGGCAAAATCAGCCTCCCACAAATGTAGGTGGACAACAAGTGCATCAACAAAGTCAATTTCGTCCACCTACTCAAGCATATTCTCCCATTCCTCAATCAACACCTCAGTTTGTAGCACCACCAAGACAACAACCATCTTTGAAGGAGTCTCTCAAAACTTTCATGCAATCAACTAGCCAAGCCATTCAAGAGATGAAAAGTTCCACCCATTTGAATACTCAAGCTATTTCAAAGTTGGAAAATCAAGTTGGCCAGTTAGCAACCCAAGTTGGAGAGAGGGAAAAAGGAAAGTTTCCTAGTCAACCTATACCTAACCGAAAAGGACAGTATGCCATCAATGGTTCTTCTAGTTCTACTCATGGACAAGAACATGTTCAATCTATTACTACCCTTAGGTCTGGTAAGCAAGTTGATAATCAAGTGAAATTGACAGAAATGGAGGATGATGAAAATATTGTGTTAAAGGAAAAAGGAACTCATAGTTCACATGATGATCATGGAGAAAAGAAGGACAACCCACCCACCACTCCAATACCGGATCCTAGTTCCCCCCTTGATAAGAGGTTTGTTCCTAAAGCTCCATTTCCTCAAAGGTTAATCAATCCTCAGAAAAGTGCACAATTTGGAGACATTTTAGAGGTTTTTAAGCAAGTGCAAATAAACATTCCATTTCTTGATGCAATTCAGCAAGTTCCTGCTTATGCCAAGTTTCTAAAAGATCTTGTGACAATGAAGAGAAATACAAATGTCCCTAAAAAGGCATTTTTAACAGAGCAAGTCAGTTCAATCATTCAGAATAAATATCCAGTGAAATGTAAGGACCCTGGATCTCCTACAATTTCATGCAAGATTGGGGATCATCTCATTGAGCGAGCTTTACTAGATTTGGGGGCAAGTGTGAACTTATTGCCATATTCAGTATACTTATAGCTAGGTTTGGGGGAGTTAAAACCAACAACCATGACACTTCAATTAGCTGATAGGTCTGTGAAAATCCCTAGAGGTATTGTTGAGGATGTGCTAATTAAGGTAAATGCATTCTATTTTCCTGTTGATTTTGTTGTGTTAGACATTGAGCCTGCATTAAATGCCAGTACACAAATCCATGTCATTTTGGGTCGCCCTTCTTAGCCACATCCAATGCTTTGATCAATTGTCGGAGTGGTGTGATGAAGATTTCTTTTGGAAATATGACTGTTGAGCTTAATATCTTTGACATAAGTAAGCAAGTACCAGAAAATGAGGATATATGTGAGGTTAACATGATTGAGAGCCTAGTCCATGATACTTTCATACAATCAAGATGTGAGGATCCCCTCAAGGCTTGCTTGAACCCTTTAATTCCCACAAACCACAAATCACAAATCACAAAACCCTTTAACTCCCACAACAATTGAAAAAACAAGAAAAAAAACACAGCACTCAGCCATTCACACAAAGAGCCCGAAACACAGAGAGAAATATTTTCAGATTTTCAGATTTTCAGATTTTCACACAAAGAGCCCTAAACACAAAGAGCCCGAAACAAGAAAAAGCACAAGCAGCCAGTAGTCAAGCACATAAATTTTCAGATTCACAAATATTTTTCTAAGCAATTTGAAAGACAGAAATTGTAAAAAACAAAGAAAAAAAATTCAAGAAAAGAGTAGAGAGAGCACACCTGAAGGCTGAAGTGAAGCAGCACACTGCACTCACACAAAGAACCCGAAACACAGAGAAGATAGATGACTAAGATGAGGGACAGAGCACAGCTGGGATGCTTTTTCAGTTTTTCATAGGAGCAGTGAGTGACACAGAGAGATGAGGACGGAGTGAGAGAGGCTGGACGAAATGTGAGGGGTCTAGGGTTTTTAGGTTAGTAAAACAGTGCGTTTGCACCTTTTTTTTTTTTTTTTTTTTTTTTTTTTTTTTAATTTCGGCCTGACTCGGCCGTTTCGGCCGATACAGGCCGATACGGACCGAGTCGGCCCGATTTTGGCTGCGTCGGTGCCGATTTTCGCCGAATCGGCGCCGACTTCAGCCACGTCGGCCCGATTCGGGCCTTGCCATGTGGCACGACGCGGTCCAACGCGGCAGGGACGCGCGGTCTGCGGCGTCCCTGCCGCGTCCCCGCGTCCCGCCGCGTCGGACGCGGGTGCACCGGCCTTGGGGCTGCGTCCATGCATCCCAGGTATTAGTACTTCCAAATTTGCAATTTGAGCCCATATCTAACCAAAGTTGCCTGGACAATATTCAAGTGCATATTAATTAACTTTAGATTAAATTCCCGTTCTAAACATATTGGGCATAAATCAGCAACTTCAATCTGAGAAGATCAAATTCCAAATCAAATGAAAATTGAAACTCTAATAATGAGTTAGGAGAGCAATAAAATTGATTACTTGAGCAAACAAAATCTTGAAAGAAATGAGAGGTACACATCAGAATCTGTGTTGGACTTGGGAGAACAACTTGCTGGAAGGCTTCGTGAGAAGATACCTTTGTTTCCTGAAAAGTGAAAGCCAAAAAAGAAAGAAATATATGAAATAAAGAAAACACAGAACACAAATTGGAAGCAGAAAGTAAAACGAAAATAAAAAAAGAACTTGCAGTTTTGGTTTTCAGATGGTTCTAGGTTTTTATGCTTTGAAGTTTGTCCCCAAAACCAAACTCAACAATTAATAACAAAAAAAAAAATTAAAAAAAATAGTAAGCATGTCAAATTAACAATTTAAATTAGGGAAAAAAATGGTGGGAGAAAGAAGAGGTGCCTATCGGAGAGATTGAACATCATTAAAATGTGAAAAACATCATTGAAAAGTTTCCTTAATGCACCAAATGAAAAGTGACAATGTTTCAGCGTTTTTAAATGTAAATACAAAATCAACCACTTGTTAACAGAAGTCTAAAAACCAGGAATATAAAAGGGAAAATTTGTAAAAACTTACCTTAAATTTTGGTACTCATTCTAATGCATTTTATACCTTAATAACTATGATCAGTGAACATCGTAGCCTTTATTGACAACTGCAGGAAAAACTTATTATTTTTAATTTTTATTATTAAAAAAATCACTCAAATAACTTTACAAAAACGAACAAAGAGAACATAGGAAACCAAAATATATCGAAAAGGTAATGAAATATATATCAATTATAAAAAAATAAAATAAAATAAAAAACATAAATGAAATGCCATGCATGTAGGCAGATACCCAAAACGAATGCAACCCAAATAGACAAAACAAAACCTATTCTAATCCAAATTCCTAAGTAAATTATTAAATAATCTAAATCTAAACCAATCCAACCAAGAAATTCAAACCTAAATTATATTCAATTCCCAAATTTGAAAACGAAAAGGAAAAGGAAAAGGAAAAAAAACAAAAACATTAACTTTACCGGTTATGGCCTTATGGGTACACGGCCTGTCTCTCTGATGGTGGCAGATTTTTCTCTACCCAGTCCCCACTCCGTGCCTTCTCTGTTTACCGTTCTGCCAAGGTTTTGGGTTTGCAAAATTGTTTTATGAAACTTTTTGATTTCGTCGTCTCTCTCCTTCTCTGCTTCTTTCTCCGTATACTCATCGCATTTCTCTGTTTCATCACCACTCCCTATTTCTGACCCAAAATACCAAACTAAATCATAATTAACACCCAATTGATTCTCCAAATAAAAACCAAAAACCCTAATTTTTTTTAATTTAAAACAGAACTTTATCAGTAGCGATTCCGACAGTCGGGTAGTGAGTGGAGGCTTACGGTGATGGCAGAAGATCTGGGTGGCGCCCTTATGATGATGGGAGAAGATCTGGGTGATGCCTTTCTCTCTATCTCTGTCTCTCGATTTCTCTTTTATTCCAAGGAAAGAAATTAGCAGACAGTTAGATGAAGAAATCTAACAGGAAGTGAGAGACATCTTTTCATTCTGGATTGCAAAATGCAGTTTTTGATCTCTCAATCTCTCTCTCCTTCTCCGTTCTCTGTTCTCTGCCTCTCTATTTCTCTGTCTCTCTTTTCTCTGGGTCTCTCTTTCTCCTTTCCCCATGTAGCAATCTGTCGTTCTTTTTTTTGGCTTAAGCGGTTAGTTTTCTCTCTCCATCTCCATATCTCTCAATCTAATGGTAACGGTGTTGATGGCTTTCTATAGGTGTGCGTAGTGTCACCATTGTTGGGATCTCCCGCTCTCTCTCTTTTCTCTGTAACAATCTTTCTTTCTTTCTTTCTTTTTTTCTTTTTTTTAAGCAGTTAGTTTCCTTTTATACCGAGAGGCTCCAAACGGTGTTTTAACAAAGTGAATCATTGTTTTATTTCATTTTTTCTGAACACACCGTGCGGGTTTTTTAAGTTTTACCTATACGTGTCAGTTGTTGAAGGGGTCATTTTTCCTAGTGTGTCAACACCTTATTAAAAGCTTCTGCTTTTATATATTGTATTAGATTTAATGCCTCCAACTAAGCACATATAGGTGTCAAAGCTGGCCAAACAACCCTGACAACCAAAAGAAGATTAGGCTCCAAAATGGGTGGTGTGTGAAGTATCCTTGACATTGGAAAAAAAATCCTCTGATAAATAAGGAATTCTGGTGGCTTTTACATTAGAAGAAATTTCAAGTGCTACCTGTCACTTACAACATTGATACAATGACATCAACACGTGAATACTTCAAGTATTAGAATATCATTAGAATACCAAGATGAAATAGATGCTATTGTAGGAAAAGTGAAAGGGAAGAGGGGATAATTGGCATAAATGGTATACTTATTGGATTGAATTAGTACTTCATATATTTGAAGACAAGCAAAGATTATGGAAACTTACCAATTCTCATAAACTTCCTATAGCTTGTGGCTAGATTAAATGTCCATAAGTTAATTCATTTTTCCTCCGGCTGAATACAATAGATATGCTGTCCCTAGTGTCTGCACTTAATGGCAACTTTTTTATTGATTAAAGGAGAAATGAAGGAACAGGGAGCAATTAAAAAAAAAAAAAAAACACTCTTATGTTGTTGTTAAGGAGAGTATTAGAAAAGAAAGGAGGATGAGGTGAGAGAACTTACTGGTCATCCATCTTAATAATGTATATGATCTTCAAACTGCTTCTTCTTTGATAAATTCAACAAAAAATGATATTTGGAATGTGGGAAGGAAATCCTAGACCACCCACTCTGCACGGCTTCCCTTTGCACAGCTTTCCTTTAATTTGGGGCAGTGATGGATATTCTTCTCTTCCATTTTCTTGGCAGTGTGTTAAAGCTCCATGAATAAGTTTTCCCTCCAACTAAACTCAATAGATATGCTGTACCCAGTGCCTGCATATCAAGGCAACATATTTAATTGATTGAATAATCTTTTAATTCTTTCAACAACGAGAATCCATGTGTTGTTAGTTTTGTTAGCTTTTTAACATCCCAGGGTCCTAGCAATTAGTTTGTCATATCCATGTCAGCAACTAAAAGCGTCAAAGCAAAGGACATTTCACACTGTTCAAGCTAAGCAATAACAATACTAGACACACAAAATGACTTTCATATCAAAAATTGTAAAACTACAATTCATCAATCCAACTGTACTCAATCTATACATTGTTTTGGTGACATATGAACACATATCTGGAGTTCACATGCACAACTTTACATGGACTCAAAGTTTTGTTTATGTAGATATGCACATTGGCTACAGAACACACTGACTATATATAAATACAGTTCGAAGTAAATTATATATACAAATGGTAAAGAAAAAACAGATCATATGTACCTCAGCATCAGTTGAATCGAGTTGATTAATTTCCCAGATGCAAATAGATCAACTTCAACCACTGCAGCTGGTGCTAATGGTGTGTCATCTTCACCCACCACACAAAACAGTAGAGATTACTTTAAACTTTTGACCATTAAGATCTGAAAATTGTTAAAACTTTTTTGGCATGAATGATATACTTATTAGATTGAATTAGTACTCTAATTATTCAAACATATGAGATGATTTGAGAAAACTTACCAAATCTTATAAGCTTCCATTAGCAAAGGACATTCGTTCAGGTTAAGCAATAATAATATCTGATGCACAAAATGACTTTCATGTCAAAGAGTGTCAAACCATAATTCTGTGATCTGACTACTCAATCTAACTCTATACATTGTCTTGGTGACATATGAACACATATATGGAGTTGACATGCACACCTTTACATAGACTAACAATTCTATTTATGCACATAGGCACAATGGGTACAGAACCCAGTCACTGTACAAATATATATAAACTGAATTGGATCTCGCAAAGCACCAATTAATTAAGAAGTAAGCTATATGCACGTATCTGAAATGGTAAAGTGAAAGCAGACCTGAAGTACCTTGGCATCAGTTGTCATCGAGTTGGTTATTTTCCAAACCTGAAGTACCTTCGCACCAGTTGTAATCGAGTTGGTTATTTTCCAAACCTTAAGTACCTTCGCACCAATTGTTATCGAGTTGGTTATTTTCCAAGATGGAATCTTCTTGCAAGCTTCATGATTTAGCCAAAAAAATTAAAATGCTTTAGAAACCTTCAAAAGCTAAAACCGATATATAAATATATTAGAATCATCAACACCTTCAGTGCGGTCTAAAACTTTATAAGAAATTTAAGCATTGCTTCCACTAGTAGAACTGGGGATCACATAACTTAAAGGACCAGTAAAACTGACCTTCCATCCCAAACATGAAAACAAAAATCCACAAGACCTTCTCCCACCCAATGTCTCATCTCATTCTTATGCAGCCTAACTCCACTTTCCCACAATAAATTCACTCAAATTAACATAGGAATTATGACCCTGCAGCCCAAATTAACAAAATCTATTTCCAACTTTTACAAAGACCTAAAAACAAGAACTGCTCCATGTATTATTAGAATTCCAGCTCACGAAATTGAAAAGAATGAGTATGCTTTCATCAATGGACATAATCAATTTGAAACCAATAAGTGAAGGTTAAAAGAAATGCTGAGAAACAGAATGAGTATGCATGTTATCGTGAATGGATAAATCTAACAAATTTTATGAGCACTGGCTGAGATCAGATTTTTTACAACATTCCAGTAATCAGAGTGGTTGGTGAGTTAAATTTCTATTAATTAATTCAAGAAGCATTAATCTAATTTTTTTTTTTTTTTATAATTAATCTAAAATGTTAAGATGTGAAATTTAAGAATAGCCCTTCTAAAAATAAAAAATTACATAAATAAATTGGGGGCCAGTAGGAAATGGAATATACTTCTAGTCCAGATATAAATTCACTTACTAATCATCTTCAGAGTCATCGTCAAAAATGTCATATTCTTCAGTGTCGTAAAAGATGTGAAAGCCCTCAGAATCCTCTCCCCGTTTGATGTATTTTCCATTGATTCTGATGTTTGGAACATGGGAAATCTGGAACCACTCAGCGCCGCTGCCTTCTGCACATGTTTTCTCTAAATTGCGACAATCATCAATTTTTTGCAACAGCGAGGAGACAGCTTTTGAAGAGAAGAATGATAGCTGAACCAATCAGGCAAAGCTTCCATTCCGTTAAATTTCTGTATCCGCAGCTCTTCAAGGGCAGTGAAAAGTTGAACTTCGTCCAGGAGAGAGTTGAGTGTACGACTCCCACGTAATCTTAGCTTTTTGAGGGACGCATGTGAGTATCGAATAGAAGGATAACGCAGAATCGGGAAAGCATCCAACTCTTCAATAAACCCACCGATTTCCAAAGTCTGTAAGCGGCCCTCTCGCCGCGAAAGCTCCAGTCTTACGTTAGGACAGTTGCTAAGTTTTAAATTACTAAGAGAATGAAATACTTCTCCTAAATCTGGAATTGATTTCAGATTCGGACAGCCCACAATCTTCAAATATTGAAGAGATGTACAGAATTGTAGCCCACCGGGTAGTTCATCAATACCACACCCTATTATCTCCAAGTGTTGAATAGCTGACGGGACACTTGACAAATACCTCAGGACACCACAATATTGTACTACAAACTTCTGAAGGAAAATGCAGGTGTGCGGTGATTCAGAAATTGATTTCAAATTCAGACAATTTCTAATCTCCAAATATTGAAGAGATGCACAGAATTGTAGCCCACTGGGTAGTTCATGAAAACCATGCCCTATTATCTTCAAGTGTCGAATAACTGAGGTTTTTTTTAGAAAATAACAACAAAACCCAAACAATATCATTAGTTAGGAAACATTTTAAACTATTTTGGTTTCTAGCAATTCGAGTGAAGAGGGTTCGATTTCCTGTTTTTTTATTTTAATTATTTGCGCTGTTGAGCTGAGTTTCTAAAAAAATCGTAGCCAGAAATCGAGTCCAATGGACTCGTTTTCTAAGCAAAGAAACCGAGTCCACAGGACTCGGTTTCCAGCCTTAAAAACCAAGTCCAAGGACTTGATCACAGATATATAAGAACTTGGACAAATAAAGGAGCAGATCTAGATATCAATTACAGTACATGTGAGCAAGGGTCAACAAAGCTTCATCACAGATATATAACAAGTTAGGCAAACGAAGGAGCAGATCTAGACTGAAGCTGGTTTAAACTTTTGCGATGGTTTAAACTTTTGTGCCTGACTGAAGCTGCCGACGACGGTGCCGGCGACGAAGCGACAGGGAGAGACTAAGAGTGTGAGAGAGAGCTCGTGAGAGAGGAGATTGAGAGTGAGAGGGAGAGACTGAAGTTTTTGAACTTAGTTTTTTTTTTTTAGTGTGTCGATGGTATTTTTTTTAGTTTGAACTGTGTGTGCTCGGTTTCTATTCTTGCAAACCGAGTTCATTGAACTCGTTTTGCAGTCTTACAAAACGAGTTCAATGAACTCGGTTTGCAAGAATAGAAACCAAGTTCATTGAACTCGTTTTCTAGTCTTACAAAACGAGTCTAATGAACTCGATTTTCTGGCATATTGGGACCCACCTCAGATCAGTGCAAAATAGGAAAATCGAGTAAAAAATACTCGATTTTATAACCCAGAAATCGTTTCCTCTGAACTCGAGTTGTTAAAAACCAAAATAGTTTGAAACGTTTCCTAACTAATGATATTGTTTGAAATTTATTGTTATTTTCTAAAAAAATCCAATAACTGACGTGACACCTAGTAAGGACCCCATCACAGGAAAATGCTCTACTACCAACTTCTGAAGGGAAATGCGGGTCTGCAGTGTGTCTGGCAAATCTCTCAGATTAGAACACCTTCTAATAATCAACTCCTCAAGGCAAGGAAACACCAACAACACCTCACCTGCACTTGTCAACTCCTTTGCATCCTTCCACTTTTCTAAGCCATTCATCTGCACCAATTTGAGTATTCTCAATGCCGGAAATGATGTAGTATTTGTGTAACTCCCATCACTGTAACTGTAAAACTCACTTCCTATACTTCTTACATTCGACATTCCAACTATTTCAAGAACCCTAAGACAGGGTAAATGCTCGAGAGTGGGAACTTCTTCACATTCCAAACACGAATTCAATCTGATATGAACCAGATTGTGAAATGGCTACAAATCATTAACCCAAGATGGGAATTTCTTTCCTCGATACCATCCGATTGTTAAGCTTTTCAAATTTGGGTGAGGCTAGAGGCCTTCCAACATCTTTTCCTCTTTATCGTACCTGTCCAATTCTCCACGAAGAGGCGTCCAAAATAATCCCAACTTGAATATTTCCTTTTCTTTTAATTTTGCACTTTTGGCTTCTTCCTCATCTTTCACCTTCTCTAAGTTGTATATCTTTATTTCTCCTCTAAGATTCTACAAACATCCCAATTATTTAATTCGATAACCTTCATCTAGACCCACATAAAAAAATTGCAATGTTTGAAGGCAATTCAACCGCCCCATATTTTTAGGTATTTGATCGCAGATATGAATATTTCTTAAGTTAATCAAATTGCTTAGGTCTTCCAGAAGCTTCTCGAGTTGAGGGCATTCTTCGATTCTTAAAGTTTGCAAATTGTAGAGTTTGGTAATGGACTTTGGTAATTCCTCAATTTCAGTGTGCAATATGTGAAGAAGCCTCAAATGTATCAACTGCTCAATTGAATATGACAACCCTATTATACTATACCCAGATAATTTTAAAACACGTAAGCATTTAAAATTTAATAACATGTCATCAAAGTTTAGATTTATTGAAATTAATGTGCGCATTTTTATGAAACTATCTCCACTAAATGAAGTTCCTGGTGTAGTTTCGCCAATAGATCGGACAAATAAAGGTTGTACTTTACTAATAGTATCCACAGAATCTCCCTCCAAAATTAGAATTTCAGATTTTGAAATTGAAATGGCAAAATCATGCACCAAATTATGCATTTTGCAACCAATAATATCACCACAGGTATCCTCTTTATCATCTTGGAAAAAGGAAGTAGCCAACAAAATATTGAAATACGTATTACCAATACCTTCCATCACTGTATTACCTTCTTTAGATGGTTCAAGGAGCCCTTCAGTCATCCAATGCTGAATTACTTCGTCCTTTTTCATGATATAATTCACTGCTTAAATTTTTTTTTTTTTATTCATAACAACCAATAATAACCAACTACGTATAATTTGTCGCAAAAATTTTATACCCACAGCACTAGCATTTCCTTCTAGAAGCAGATAGAACAGAATAGATTATTTTAACTCCGATTTGTTAATACAATTAATTAATTTGCCTTAACCTTTTGATTATCAAAAAATTTGCCTTAACCTTTTGTTGTCTGGAAAGTGAGCTTCGAGATCTGAATGGACTTGTCAAATTCAGCAGCAAATCAGACCAGATCACGTGAACAAAGTGTAGCTGGGATGTGATAGGACCAAAGTGATGTCCCCAAGTTGTTGATTAGATTTGAACCTTGGAATTATTGAAGAGATTGTTACATGTCCAGACTCAACCAACCGAGAAATTATACGCTGAATCAAAAAACTCTTTTTCTTTTTCTTTTTTAGCTAGAAATTTAAGTGGATGTTAATAAATGAAATTAATAATTGAAAACTTCGTTTTGTTAGGCATATTTTGATTCTTGCTAGGGGTAAATCAGGTGGTCTCTCATTTGGTTTTAAAAATGACATTGATATATAAATGAAGGCCCAAAACTGACATTTCATTAATCAAATTATTTTGGTCTTTAAGGTTTATGAATTAGGATCAGTTGAGTCACTCAAATTATTGTAGCACGACATTTCTGCAACAAGCTTTTAAAGCAAGTCAATGTCATAGGAAGATGCAGTCAATAATGGAGGTCAGGAATAGTAACTAGTAAGAGAGAGAGAGAGAGAGAGAGAGAGGGAGGGATTCACATTAGGTGGGTATTGCACCTAGTGGGCGAAAATGGCCAAATGGCCATAAAATCCTAACTATATAGTTATTAGGCCGGTTCTTAAACTATATTATTTATTAGCATCTCGAGTCTAAGAGACTCGATTTAAGGCTTATAAATCGAGTTTTTGAGGGTCGATTTTCATGTTTTGATCGGGTCCAAGTTGGCACTTTTTCCACGTGGTGTCTACATGGAAATTGAGTCTTAGAGACTCGATTTATAAGCCTAGATATAACAAAACAACAGCACCAGCAAAAAAGAAATCAAAGCCAGAAGGGAAAAAAAAAAAAAAAGCCAAAGAAGAAGAAAAGAAGCCGAAGAAGAAAAAAGAAGTCGAAAAAAATTAGACCCACCCAGGCCGCGGCGAGCCCCAGGCTGCGTGAGCCCTAAGCCACACAAGCTCTTTCTCTATCTCTGATTTGATTTGATCTGGTCTGATCTGGTCTTTCTCTCTCTGATCTGATCTGACTCTTTCTCTCTCTCTTTGATCTGATCTGATCTGGTGAGGTGAGGCCGCGCTTGAGACTTAAAGCTTTTTAAAATTTTTTTGGTTTATAAATCGAGTCTTAGAGACTCAATTTTCAAGTGGTCGCCATGTGAAAAAAGATGCCACATCATATGTGATTAGACCATGAAAATTGAGTCTCAAAGACTCAATTTATAGGCCAAAATTGAGTCTCTTGGACTCGAGATGCTAATAAATAATACAGTTTCAAAACCGGCCTACTAACTATATAGTTAGGATTTTATGGCCATTTGGCCATTTTTGCCCACCTGGTGCAATTCACCCCCTTCTCCTCACAATTTTTTTTACTTTTTAATTTTAACTTTTTAACTCTCTTTTAATATATTTTATTTAATGGTTGAGATTGAAAATTGTTTTTTCAACTTTCAATCTCAGCCATTAATTTGAATTGCCATGTTTAAATTTAAACAATTTCAATCTTGTTGTATAAGAATAAGAGTTGCTTAATTTTATCCTATATATCAATGATCATTACACATTATTACTGTTGCTATTAAATGTTAAACCACATCGCAAATGTTTTAAAGCATAAATCAATCTAAAAATTAGAGAAAGTGGTACTCTCAACTTCAAAACTAATTTTTATTTTGTTCCAGTTTAAGAAAAAATAAAAACATTAAAGCATCTCTTTTTTGTTAATTTCTTTTTTATTCCAAAATAACACTTTTTTTTTTTTTTTTTTTGCAGACATAACAAAAATAAGCCCTTTATTTTATTCTTTGTATCCCAACTTGTAATTACTTTTATTTATTTTTATAATTTTATTTCTTGTTAGCACATATTTGGATTTTAAAAAAGAAAACCAATTTGGTTCCTCAAAATTTAGATTCTTTATTAATTTTGCTTGATTGCTTAAATTTAAACAATTCTAACTTATAAGCCAAAAAAAATTGGCAAGAAATAAAGAAAGAATATTTATGCCATTTCCTTATGAAAGAAAAAAGAATTAAATGATAAAACATACACATTGAATAATATTTATGCCATTTCATTATGAAATATGCATACTTGGTCAAGGAAAATTATTAGGTACTCCCGGAGTACCATAAATGTGTACTCCCTCCTCTCACATGAATGGTGGGTCCCACCATGAATTTAATTAGTGGGACCCACCATTCATGTGAGAGGGGGGAGTATGCATTTATGGTACTCTGGGAGTACACAATAATTTCCCCTTGGTCAAGATGTAGGGATTTGGAGGCTTACATGAATAATGTTGTCACATTTGCTTTATACAAAACACGTGCAAAATAATTATCTTTGGCTATTTAATTACATCTTTGCGAGGAATATTTAAAATAAAAGGAAATAAATAAATAAAAGAAAAATAAAATCTCAAAGCTTGAGATTTATAGATATTACCTTGTAAAAAAATTGTTAACAAAATTGATGTTTAGCTTGAAGTATATGGAAAGTAGAGAAGAATTGTGATGTTAAAGACTAGGAGCAACTACTATTATTTATCTGCAAAAATGAAAGCAACTATTTTGTTTTTGTTTTTTTTTTTTAATACAAGATAGAATTTCTATTATAGCCTAATCTAAGTGTATATGTGTGTGAAGCTCTGTAAAGTTTTAGACCCCTTAACACAATATGTTTAACCTAGTTATTTAGCCAAGTAATTACTTAGATAAATTATTCAGTTCTAGGTTAACACATATAAGTCATATCGTGTAAATAATGCGGAAATATAAAGAACACAACGATATGATAACCTAGGAAAATCTAACCGGTAAAAAAGCTGGGAAGGATTTAACCTAGCTATCCTCAAGGTAAAAACAGATCCACTATGAAAGAATTGAAGTTTTTATAATAAGACTTAGATCACTAACATCCTATTACTATCTCGTGTAGAAAACTTACTGCCACGACCATGAGACAGTTCCGAGTCCACAGACTACTTCTTTCCTTGATCTGATACAACTACAAGTTCTTCTACTTGTGACTTTGAGACTCCACTCAAAGGTTTCGAATCTTCTTTAAGTTCTTTAAGCAGCAACTAAAGCGATCATCAAGCTCTTGATACGAATCTTGATCTTGATAACCCTATGTGTGTGTATGAAGGTAAACACCTCTAGATCTCACAAAAGATTCACCACACAACACTCAAAAGACCTCAAAAACGTAGCTATGGTTTTTCCTTTTATATGTGAAGTAAAACATAAAACCCTAGATGTCAAACGGGCTTGGGCTGAATTGGAAATTTTGCAGAAAATTAAATCTGCACGAGTTTTGATCAATCGAATCTAATTTTCGATCGATCAAGCCTTGTAGATTTTTTCCAACAATTTCTGCAATCATTCAATTCCAATTTTACAATTAAACATACTTTGAGCAAGTCTAAACCTAGACTCTATGTTTTGATCATGGTCTGCCAACACATTACATATTGAAGTTCTAATACATTAGTCCCTAAGGTCTTAGAACGTAACAATCTCCCCCTTTGGCAATCCATGACAAAACACATCACAAAAATGAAATGCTCCAAGTTAAAAATAGCCCAATCAGATTTAAAAAGCCCTAATTACAATTCAACCTAACTACTATCTATCAATTGCCAATGTAGATAGCAGTCATGACTGAATTAACCTATAAATTCCTAAAACACTCAACAAATACATAAACGCATGTGTGGAAAATACAAGTAAACCAAAATTTAACTTCTTTATTTCAAAAAACATAAAATAAAAGACATATATCATGAATAACCTCATAAATATAAATCAATAATCAAATATACCATGTGTGAAACAAGAAACAATAAAAATACCAAACACAAAGCATAATGTCTCCCCCTAACAAATACAACCCATAAAGAATAAATACATCAAAGCCATAAACCAAAAATACATCAAAAAGAGCTCCTAAATCTTCAATCTCCCCATAACTCCATGTGTATGTACTCCCCCTTTTTGTGACGAATTGCTAAAGGGCACTCAAGAATCATCATCAAAAGGTGGAGGCGGTGGAGTAGAACGTCTAGCACTCGCCAAATCAACTCGTAAAGCCTGAAGCTCAGTGAGCACATCCAACAGAATCTGTCCATGTGCCGCCTGAATGGTCATAACTATATCCGGCATGCTCCGCAAGGACGAGTCGCTCGAGGAAGAAGGTGGAGGATCAACAGCAACAATAACATCTACATACTCTTTAGCAGTAGGATCACCAGAAGTAGGAGGCCTAGATGCATCACCAGTGGAAAACTCGACTCTAGGGCGTTTAGAGCTAGCTTTCAACCGAGCCGCTCTTTGCCTAAGGAAGGTGGCACTGATAGGAGCTATGATATGAACAGGCTCGGATGCAGGAAAATCCTCTAAACCTAAATCTAAAAAAATCCTATGAATGAAAATTGGAAAGAATAAACCATGGGATTTAGCACTACTCCTATGAACCTCTACAAGAGAGCTAATGAAAAGAGATAGAAAACTTATAGGAGCATTAGTAACTAGAGCGTACAAAAATGCATATCTCTCAATAGGAATATTATGAAGGTGGGAGATAGGCCAAATATTGTGACAAGAAATCTGGAAAAACGAGTAATTGAGCTCGGCAAGCTTATGAGAAGTGATCCTAGGATCAGTACCCTATCTAATGGAAGTACCAATGAGAAGAGACATAATGTCATCAAGGGGAGGAGACTCCGTGTAAGGGTATACGGGTTGCTGTACCAATGGTACACCAAGAGCAGAGGCCATTACTTGAGGAGTAATGACATACCCTTCACCCCTTATCCAACTCTTCACAAACTGAATGTTGAAATCATTAGAGTGAATAGAGAGGTTCAAATAGAACTCTCTAATCAAAGCAGTTGGAGGAGGATGTTGTACATCTAAAAGAGGTAACCAACCCTTACTCTCAAAATTCCTCCTAATCTCCCCATCAAGCTCATCTAAAATGACCCTACACTCAGCCCACACAGACCTAAAAATGATCAGTTTTTCATAGGTTTCTTAACACTTAAGGTTTTTGAACTTACCACTCTGGAACTCAAGGGTAGAGGGAGTGGTGGTTTTCTTATTGGCTCTAGTTTTCCTAACCATGATGCTAAGAGTTTTAGAATCAAAGGAAAACAAAGAAAAACCAAAGGCAGACTGCATTAGAGAGTGTTAGAGCACTAAAATCTCAATAAATATCAATCTATATGATGCATGCTCTAATGCAATGAAATTTGTTCAATTTTACTTTAGAAATCATCAATTGACTTGAACACAGAGTTTTAGTCCAAAAAACCCCAAATTTAAAAACCCAATTTCAAAAATTGAATCAAATTGATCAATTAACCACTATACTAGTTAGAAAACATCATATAATGAGTTAATCTATCAATTACACAAGTCAATTTCACAAATTAAAGCCCAATTGAACAAAATCCCCAATTTCACAAAATTTCAAGCCCTAAAATTTCAAAATTTTCCCAAATCACAAAATTGATCAAATTAATTCATGAGGATCATGTTTATATCATCTAAGAACAAAAACCCAATGATCAAATGTGAACAAAAACAACCCAAAAATAAAAAAAAACCCCAAAAATCATTGGTTCGAAAATTTCAAAGAAAATGCAAGGAAAATGTGATTAAGTTGAAAAAGAATAGGTAAAAGAGACTTACTAGTACTTGAAGAAAAAAACCCTTGAGAAATTTGTGGAAGAAAATGACAAAAAAGACTTAGATTGGATCAGGCGAGGAAAAGGAGTGAGAAATATCTTGAAAAGGTTTGAAAAGTATGAAGAACACGTGAGAAAGATCTTTTTAAAACACTTACTATTCGAATTTCAATCTGTCGAAATTGATCTTCGATCAATTGAAAAACTCCCCTTGATATTGATTGGGATTGGAAAGTGCCTACAATCCTGAAAATTAGTTACTTCCTCTGGCAATGTTGCCATCTCAGTGTTCCCACATGCGCCATCTTTGCTGCAAGGGGTATGGATCTCCCTACCCAATGCCCCCTCTGTAATGAAGGGTTTGAATCAATAATTCATCTCTTAAGGGATTGCCCCCACGCTCAAGAACTTTGGAATTCTTTCCAATCTCTTGACTTAGCTCTGCCACAATTTCCGATGCAATTGGCCTTCATCTATCCTAAAGATTAGTTAGGGTGTATTGTTCTCCTTTGGAATATGGACTCTTTGGTTATGTAGACACTCGATTTTGCACCCATGATTTAATTAAGGAAGATGACTAGAGTGACCATCCATATACCCAAAAATCATGATTGCATTATATTCGTTAATTTGTTCATTGCATATCATAAAAATGATCGTGAGGTTCTAACGGTTGTGACGGTATGTCCAATTTCCAAATCAGACCGTCGAATCGAAAGATATCGCATGATCGAGTTTGCATGATCAGCATGCATTATGTCTAGGAGGAGTCAACCACGCATGATTAATTTAAATTAATTCTAATTGGTTAAACAATTAAAATTAATTAAATAATTTTGTAATTGGTTGATAGTTAGTGTCAAAAATAGGATTGCTTGCATGGGAATAAAGAGGATAATTGGATAACGATAAAATTGTGGATAATTTGAACTTTATCCAGATTTAATTTAGAGTATTTATCTACAAGATAATTGTTGCTGAAAAGACCTGAATTATCTAGAAAAGAGTTTAAATTTTAGAGCACGGATTAAAAACGCGTCTAAGTGCAAGTCCCAACTCAAGAAAACCTAAAAAAGGAGTCCTAAATGCACACAAACTCACAAGCAGGATTGGTTGAATGGCACACATTAGGGTTTTGGCCTGATGGCATCCGGGTGACGATAAAACACACCCTTTTCGATTTTTTAGCGATAAGAATGCGTCCCGGTTCGTATTCTAATCGTCTAACCTATTTTTTCGAGTCTTCTAGCCTCTATAAATAGAGACTAAATCTCAAAATTCAGTACACTTTTTCACGCTTTCAGATTTCCCCTCTTTCTGACTCCCCTTTCTATTATTTTCTCTCTTACGTTAAAAAGGTTATGTAGACGTCAATCTTAAGAATTTCTTTTTTGTAAAAAAGGATTTTTAGGTTTCAAAGACAATTGCATAAATTTCTTTAAACCCTAAAATATTCTCTTAAGAAAAAGAGTACGTCCATGCAAGAGATAGCTTTTCTTTACTTCTTCTTCTTCGATCTCTTTTAATTTTGTGATGCATGAATAAATATTTGTTTAGTTTTGATTTTACGTCACTCATATAATGTTTGTCAATATGTTCTTTATTGGAATATTTTTTTTACGTTCTTATTGTCAAGATCTATTTTTTATTTCAAAAATCTACTGGTTATCATATCTTTTCTCAATCAAAAAACTAATATGCATCATCATTAGATGCAGATCTGAATTTTTTTTATCAAAAAACATATTTGCATCTTCATTAGATGCAGATCTGAATTTTTCTGAATAAAAAAACTGATTTGCATCTTCATTAGATGCAAATCTGAATTTTTCTCAATCAAAAAAACTGATTTGCATCTTCAATAGATGCAGATCTAAATTTTTCTCAATCAAAAAATTGATTTGCATCTTCATTAGATGCAAATCTGAATTTTTTTTAACAAAAACTAGTTTGTATCTTCCTTAGATACAAATCTGAATTTTTTAACTCCAAAAAACTGATCTATATCTTTTTTAGATGTAGATCTAAATTTTTTAACATAGCAGATTTTGAAATAAAAAAAAAGTCATTAGTAGCGTTGTTTGTTTTGTTTGATGCATGTAGCATAGGTTTATTTTATGAATATAGTCATCTTCTAAAAAATCTTTTTCTTATTTTATTTCACATAAATAACAGATCTGATTTTTTTTTTCTAATTCTCTACAAAGCTAGATTTTCTCATTACAAAACAGATCTGATTTTTTTTACATATAAAACAAGAACCAATTTTTTTCTAGTTCTCCAAAAACAAATTTGATATTTTTTAAAACCAAATTTTTTTTTTTATTTAATAAAAACAGATCTGACTTTTCTTTATCAAAAACTATTTTTCTTACATATACAAAAACATATCTGATTTTTCTAAACCAAAATCAATTTTTTTTATCAGAAAACAGATTTGAATTTTTAACAAAGAAGAGGATGCATTCATAAATGGACTTATGTGATTAAGTTTTTCGTGTGTGCAACATATCATTCATGTCATGCATAAAAGGGGTACATTGGTCATGAAAGTCTAGAAGACCAGACTCTGTTTGGGCGAAATAGGTGTCTAACACCTTCCCATTCCGTAACCTAACCTTCGAATTTAGTGTCTTTAGATAAGTAGACCTAGGCTTTATCTTTATTTTTATTTTGGGTAGATTGTAACTAGGACAAAAAGCCTTGTAATTATTTGGTAGTTTGTAATTAGGACTCAAAACCATGTAATATATATATTTATATATATATATATATATATATATATTTTAGTAAATAGTAATACTTATTAGAACACACATGAAAATAGTAATATTAGTGTTTTAAACTGGGTTTATAATACATTACATAACCAGAGTACAACTACAAAAGCCATGTAATATTTAGTTTATCAAACATGTATTCTCTTTTATTCAATCAATGAGAATGGAACAATTCGGTCATGTATTTTGTATTTAGTTTTTTCTTTTTTTTTCTTTTTTGTATAAAAAAATAAGTGGTGACTCCACACCACTTATCTAAAAAGAAAGGTGCCCTAAAAGCACTCAAAAATCTCTTTTTTTAGAGCGCCAAATGGAATTTTCCCTAGTCTCTCACAGGTTACACATGAATAGTATTGTCTTCAGAGATTAGGGGCTCCAAAGAAATCTAAAGTTAGAGACCATTGCCAAGGCAATTGAATTCACTTTTCTGGGTTTGGATGGAAAGAAATCCAACTGTCAATCCACCATTCAAGTAAAGTGGATTGCTCCCCTTGTGAATTGGTTTAAGGTTAACTCTAATGGGTCCTCCTTAGGCCATCTTGGTCTTATGGGTGGTGGTGGGCTTATTAGGAATGACAAAGGCTAATGGCTTAGAGGCTATGCAAGGGCTATCAAATCTACCACAAGTGTAGCAGTGGAACTTTAGGCTTTAAGGGATGGCATTTGATTATGCATCGCCCTTAAGCTTTAGGCAATGGTGTTCGAATTGGATGCCAAATTAGTCATTGACCGACTGGGCAAAGAAGAGAGTAGTGCAAACGTTAATGAGATTGTTGTGGCAAATTGTAAGGAAGGTCTGCAAAGAATTCCTCTAATAAGGTTTTAGCATTGTTATAGGGAAGCGAATAAATGTGCAAATGCTTTGGCTAGGAGAGACGCCCTCCTTTCTTAGGATTTTGTAATCTTTCTTGATCCCCTTGATGTTTCCTTGCTACTTAGCTTAGATCCAGTAGGGACTTTGTATGATCGCAGCGTTTCTTTAGCTGCTTCTCTGGTTTAGTGTTATAATTTAAGCCTTGTTTACCAAAAAAACAAAGAGTTATTTCTCACATTTTTTCTAATGGCTATAATATCAAAAGGAAAAATTATGTTACACATAAATTAATGATTAATACATTTTTGTACAAACAACTCAATTTCAGTTTTTATTTTTATTTTTTGGGTAGCACGCGAATGAGGTGTGTCAAATATTTGACATTTGGCATGGATTCCAAATTTGGAATTCAAAAATGCTATAAAGAAATTCATTTTTTTATTTCCAAATTTGAAATTGTCATTCCTTCTTCTAAGCAACTTTCAATTCTTTTTTCACTTTTGTGGCTTTTTCTTCTGTCTTTTGTTGTCTGCTTCTTCTTTCTTTTGTCCGTTTCTTCAATTATCATTCTTGTGGTTTTTTTTTTTTTTTTTTTTTTCCATTTGTTTTAAATACTGTAGTTTTTTTTTTTTAACTCAAGAAACAAACACAAACGCATACATTCAAGGAAGAAAAAAAGAGATTCTCACATAAAAGTATATTAAATTCTACTCAAAATTCATGATAATTTTTCTACTTTTAAAAATAAGTGTCTATATAATATTTTAAAAAAAAATTATTACTTTTGTTTAATCAAATAAGAAGATAATTGTAAATTTATACTAATTTTATTTTCTATCTCTCATTTTTCTTTACAACCAAATAAATAAATTTTCCACCACTTACTTTTCTATCTTTTTAACCAAAAACACTCTCTTTTATTCTCTCCCCTTTCAGTTTTCATCAATTCTTCAAGTAAAAAAATAATAATAATAATAATCAACAGTGAGTGGAAGGAAAAGTAGCTGACAGCTAGCCACTAAATTAAAAAGAAGCGGTGGACAAAGCATTCCTAACCAAAAACACTATTTTTTTTACTCTCTTTCTTTTCAGTTTTCATTGATTCTTCAAGTTTTTAAAAAATAAAAGTAATAAAAAAAAATTTTAATCAGGGGTGAGTGGGAGGAAAAGTAGCTGACAGCTAGCCACTCAATGGTGAAATGAAAATTAAAAAGAAGTAGTGGACAAAGCAATCCTAACCAAACACACTATTTTTTATTCTCTGACTTTTCAGATTTTTTCGACCTTTAGAGTAAAAAAATTAATAATAATAATCAGGCTCTTCAATTCTTTAGAGTGAAAAAAAAATAAAAAATATATTAATAATCAGGTTAGAGGGAGGGAACCTTCTCACAAAAAAAAAAAAAAAGGTTAGAGGGAGGGAAAGTAGCTGACAGCTAGCCACTCAATGATAAAATGAAAATTAAAGAGAAGTGGTGGACAAAGCATTCGTTTGTCGGCCACGCCACACATGTATCAAAAGAGAGATGAGTTTTGAAAATCAAATATGAGAGAGAAACAGAAGAAAGAAAGACCAAGAGACAGTGTAGAGAAGTTGAAGAAGCAGGAGGTTGACCGAAGATGGTGATGAAGGAAGATTTTCAGCTGCTCCGGTGCAGATCTGCAAGTTGTGGTCCTTCTTAAGATCATTGAGTCCATGAAATTCTTAAAAATAAATAGTGAGATCTTCTTCTTTTTTCTTTTTTCTTTTTTTACCGGCCGATGCGAATTTACTGCTCGAAAAATTTGAAACCTACCCAAAAGCCGTGTTTCTTGTAATTATCATGTTCTAATGTTCTTCATACTCCTTTTTATTTAGAATTTTTTTTTTTTTTTTTTACAGCACAGTTCATGGGACAGATTTGTTTGTGTGCGATTAAGCTTTGATATCTACTAGTCTACTAGTGTGTTAATGGTAATAGAAGTAACGCTGTTTCGGTTTGGATCTTGATAAGTGCTGCTTCTACGATATTTTTATAATAAAGCAATTAGTTATTGACTTAGTGGTTCTAAAATGAACTCTCCACTTAAATTATTATTTTTAAAATATACTTTTGCCATCAAACTATCAATAAAAGAGGCTGTGTGTTTGATTCCGTTTGACACCAAATTAAAATCAAATTAAAGTCAGTTTATTTTACCGCTTATTTTTGTAATTATTTATGGGATATATAAATTTTATTGTACTTTTTAATATTATATTTTAGTTTTAAATTATTATTTTAATTAATTTTTATCTTTATTTATATCCCTATAATAAAAAAAAAAAATTTATTTTTATCAATAGACTCTTACTCAAACCTATCATTGTGCTGCAGCTTAGTAGAGCATCTCTGACAGGAGAGTTAAATACAAAATTCTCCTTACTCTAATACAGAATAGGTCTCTAATAGACTCTCTATATATAGAAATTTTTTTAGCTCATAAACAGTAACTTGCTCATTAAGTCTGGTGGATTACTTATTATTCTTCAAATGTTTTTTTTAAATTATAATAATCGGCTATTAAATAAAAAAATATCGGAGAATGTATAGTTGTTAAAAAATAAATAAATAATAAATAAATAAATAATATTTAAATGAGATAATAAATAAAATAAAGAATTTGTTAAAAAATATATTTAAAAAAATAAATAACTAAAAGATAAAAGAGTACAAAAATTTGTCTGCTGGGATCACTCTTATTAGCAAAATCTATTAAGTAAAATTGAGATTACTCGTAGCATTACATAAATTATACACTAGGTCCGTCTAAACAAAGGTGAAGGTCAGACATGTTGAAATCTGTGTAGAATGGGCTCAGAGGTTCTGGGCCTTCTGGCTGACTGCTGGGATGCTCCAAGTGATACGGGTCTTGCAAGCGGGGATTTGAGAGGATTGGGCCCGGAGAACTTTGCTGCTGCTGAATAGGGGGATTTGGAAGGCCCACGTCATGCGATGCGTCTTCCAGAGAATTGTGCTGTTGTTGCGATACTGTTTATAATTCAATATATTTATTAAAAAAAGACAAATTTGCATAATTTGCATATGTGAGAAAATACTAAGCAATATAAATCAAGCCTAAAATTATTTATCCCAAAATGGCTATAACTTCATTAATTAGTAATCGCATAAATAACATCATTAGAGTATACAATTAATTTCGTATGAATTCATGTCAACTTATTTAGTTTTTTGTATAAATTTTTTTCTTTTTTGAAAGCGTGATAAAGTTTACTTATTCTTTAAAAATGTAAGGGAATATTTTATAAAAAAAATTATATATTAAAAATAGAAAACAAAAAATTAGCTTATAAGGTTGTGTTTGGTTGAATGTAAAACATTTTTTGAGTGTAAAATATTTTCAGGTAAAAATATTTTCGGAAAAAGAAAATATTTTTAAGTGTTTAGTTGCATTTTGAAAATGCTCATTTTCTATAAGTTTTTCACATTTTCTCAGCTCCCAAACAAATTTTATAATAAAAAATTTCAATATATAAACTTAAAAAAACAAAACTCAAAACAAAAAACCATTCATCAAACATGTATCCTCAATCAAACTGAGAGAGGGAGGAAGAAAGAGTAAGTAATTGAGGAAAAAAGAGAGGCAAATCGAGAAAGAGATAGAGGCAATCGGTCATGGGTGGGTCGATCTAGAGGTGGCAACGAGATCAGTTTTGGGTGGAGACGATTAGGCTTGGGTGGATCGAGCTTGGGTGGCAACGCCAATGGGTTCGATCTCATCGGTGTTTCAAGCGGCACGATCTTGCCAATGCTGGGTGCAACGAGACCGTGCTTCTGGTGCGATCTCCTTATTGTTTTTCTCTCTCTCTCTCTCTCTTCTATTTTCCTAGGGTGTAATTCATTTGAAGGTAAAATAAAACCTAAAATGGTTTTACAGCCTT
This sequence comes from Quercus rubra, assembly GCA_035136125.1. Lineage (NCBI taxonomy): Eukaryota > Viridiplantae > Streptophyta > Magnoliopsida > Fagales > Fagaceae > Quercus > Quercus rubra. The sequence goes on along the minus strand of CM068739.1, from coordinate 6,774,703 downwards.
CAAGCCTTATTTTACAGTCAACATAGAAAATCAATTCCATTTGACCTAATTTTCTGTACCTACCAAGCACATATGCTCATGTAAAAGCATTTTCGGAAATAGTTTGAAGCCAAAACAAACACAACCTAAGTTAATCTCAATCACACAAGAAAACAAATAAATCTACTTCCTTGTAATTAGTACTAAGATATGACGATTTTCCATATATATATATATATATATATAACATTAAAAAACAAGAGGTTTAAGGGCGTTGACTGTTACCTCTATTTTCCGCAAGCCCAAATGCTGAATGACCTTCTTGAACTTGAGACACATTTTCACAAACCTTAATTCCATGACCTTTAATTTTCCCAAGATGTATATTTATTCTTGAGGCACCTCCAGAGAACACTTGATGACAATAGTAACATTTGAAGCCGCTTTTTATCATATTTCCTCTACTGGACTGGCAATTTTTTACTGGCATAACATGCTTCCAAATTTTAAATTTATTTCTGCCCATTGTATGTTTTTCCCCTAACAAAAAATACATCAAGAGTATAATGTCAAAATCAAACAAACACAAATTTAAATAAAACCGGATCTATAATAAAAAATTATTATAAAAAGTTATCAATCATTTAAAAATATTAATTAATTGAATAATTAGTGCAGTTCTCTTTCATCTTGTATTGCATACTATAATTACTAATTAATAACTAATTAATTTCCATAAATAAAATAAAATTGCTACCGCCAGTCAGCATATCCATGATAATTTTTTTGGATAAAAAAAAAAAAAAAAAACCCAATCTATACAACCCCCAGGACAAGCCCAATATTCGGATCTGAGAACAAAACCCAATCACAGGAGGAAAAAAAAAAAAACCCAACCCATAACTATGCCTACAATCCCCAGGACAAGCCCAATCTTCCAGATCTGAGAACTTCAGGAAAAACCAATTGATAATTGAAACCCAATCACAGGAAAAAAAAAAAACAAAAAACAAAAAAAAAAAAACCCAACCCATAACTACGCCTACAACAGCCAGGACAAGCCCAATCTTCCAGATCTGAGAACTTCAATCATAGGGAAAAAAAAAAAAAAAAAAATTCCAACCCATAACTACGCCTACAAACCCCAGAACAAGCCCAATATTCAAGATCTGAACTTCTGGACCAGAATCAGGTAGCAACCAATTCGATCTCCTCCTTTTCGCAGTAATGGAGTGGTCAAAGATGACCGATCTAAGAGATAATTAATGAACTAGTAATTGCTAAAGATTATCACCCAAAAAAAAAGTAATAATTGCTAAAAGGGAAAACAAACAAAAATCAGCTGGATTAAGTATTTAAGACGGCGCTTACTCAATCGAAGAGTGAGCTTTGGAAAATAATAGATAGACTACGCCGGCGAGACCAATCGTAAAGTGATGAACCAACAACGGAGTCCGGAAGCAGAGCGGTGATATTGAGTCCATCTACTGCTGAAATAAAAGACGTTTTTTTATTTATAGCAGAGTTCTATACGTGAAGTTTTTTATTTTCTGAACGAGTATTTTACCTTTTTTTTATGAGAAGTATTATACTTGACCTTGACTTGTTGGTCATGTCCATTAAATATTGTAGTCTTATAAACGGTGCACAAGGCCCCAAAAAAAACGCCACGCAATTTTTTTTCTTTCTTTTCGGTGCAATCCAGACGGAGGCTAATTATTTCAATCTTACGCGTTTTATACTGCTTCACGCGTTTTGCTCTCTTGGAATGAAGAATGGGTGCCCGCAAATCAAATTAAAGTTTTTTTAATCATCTCTTTTTTTTTTTTTTTTTACTTTTAAGGCTCACCAAGACTATGAATCAAGTCATCTTTGTCTTTCTATTATCTTTCTTTCTTTCTTTTTTATTTTTCTTTTATTTTTTTAATTTTAAAAAATAAGCTAGTTTAATTTTCTTTTATAATATTTTTCCTTAAGATTAACTTCTAAACTATGGGTCCATTTGAATTAAGGGGTGAGGGACGGGAAGTGAAAAGGAGTAGAGTAATGTTGGTTGAAAATAAGCTAATTTTGAATCAACTCAACTCTACTCTCCCTCAATTCAAACTAATCATAAATTAAAACATTTTGTGATTTCCAATTAGCTGAAGTTAAAGTCTTTATTGCGACAAATATCATGTTATTGTTGTGAAAGGTAAGGTGGAGAACAAATTAAAATGTTTATTAATTTATGTTTGGAGGGAGAAAAGATAATATTATATCATATTATTTATATTAATAGCCAAAGCTTATCACTTCGCATCATTGGCACAATGTTCATTCCACAAGTATAATTACTTGTGGGGTGTGGAAAGTAAGGGCTGAGATTTAAGTTTCCAAGATGGAGTTTCACATACATATTAATGGAAAAACACATATTTGTATCGCATACAAAACATACGAAGCGAAAAAATTAACGGATTTACTTCATTCGCAATTGATAACACGTACTAAGTAAATTTAAGAATTTAGGAATAAGAGAGTGACCTTGGTATGGTGAATTTCAAAACCAAAGATCATAAGTTCTTGAGAACACTTTCAATCTTCACTTCAATTCCACTTGATGCCTAAGAAGTGTGGTTTCTCAATCAATTATATGTGTAAGTTCAAAAGAGAATGAAAGAGTGTCCAACACTCACATACATATCATTTCATTCAGTTACAAAATTCTGTATATTTATCTCCTTATAGCTGATTATCTAATTGAGTTAGCTCTTTTGGATCTTTCCAACTGGACTTTAGTATGTGGTTTGAAGTGGGACCAAAAGGGAACAAATAAGACACTAGCTCCAATGTACTTTGGCCTTTTTAGTCAACTCTTATTAATCTAATATATCTCATCACATATATTAGATTCCTTGGTGTAGATTAAAGAAGCAGTCGTGCTATCTTACCTATTTAAAGTTTGAGAATAAGTTGAGGGCGTCACACCCCTAATGCTTATAATAATTGACTTTGTTTCCAATAGAACTCGCATGTGAACTTAAACTATTATGAGAGAAACTTTAAAGGTAATTAGCTACTAAACGATTTGATTAGTCTTTCACCCTTATGCCTAAGTTAGATGAATGATCTAGATATTGGTATTACTGTAGACTTTTATTAGAGTTTCCTTTGGCTTTGCCTGTTCAGGCTTAATACTTTTTAAAGATTGCATTTTAGTCTTGAAGGAATTTTAACTAATTATAATTAAATTCCTCTAAACAAATTTTAATTAAATTTTGTCTAATCATTTATATTTATATGACTTTTTATTTATTAGTACTTATTAATTAAATATATCTCACATATAAAAATACTTTTCTTGGATTTTTCTATATACTACATGTATTAATGGCTAGTAGTATATTCGTAAAATGGAAGCATTAGAGCATTCCCATTGGGTTATGCAAATACCAAAAATAAATGCATTTTGCTTAACACTGTAGCAACAAAACACTCAAAACACACCCACACCCACACTTGGACATGCATAATAACATAGCAAAGGCAGTTTTCCTATAGTAACATCTAAAAATAGAGCTAATGTAGCTAACATGCAAAAAAAAAATCCATTTTTTATTCACTCCAATGGCCTCTCTCTCTCAAATTGGTTGGTCACGATGTGATCACAGTGGAGCTTAGGCTTGAAGAAGAATCTCAGGTTTGATTGAGTATTTTGAGCTCGATAGAAATGGGTTGTGTAGATTTTGTGTTAATTAGGGTTGAGATTAAAATGTTTTGTGGATTAATAAGGTTGGTGATAATGACGGTGGCCTAATAATAAGGCTAGTGATTGTGCTCAGTGGCAGCTCCAAGAATTTTGTTCAGGGTGTTCCTTAGGAAGCATAAATTACACAATCTTATTTCTTTTTAGCCTTTAGGTAATTCGGTTTGATTCAATGTTATTAATTCCATTCCGTTCTGGCTGTAACGGCTGAAAAATACTGTGCCAATAAACAAACCGGAATAGTAACCCACCTTATTCTACTTTAGAAAAAACTTTTGGGTCATTCTGGTCTATTCTAGGTGTTTTGGGGTGCTTCAGTAAATACCGGTTGAAATTCAAGATTCGGCCGGCATGAAGTTTGTGTTTAAAAAAAAAAAAAAAAATTGTTCTTAAAAACCAAAAAATTTTGCATTTTGTAAACCAAAAAACCTCAAAAAAAAAAAAAAGAAAAAAAAAGTGAAAAGTAAAAAAATGAACAAAGCTACCTGTACAGCTAAAAAAAAAAAAAAAAAAAAAAAAAAAAAATCGTATTGAGAATTTTGATACTCAAAACTTGAGAAGAGGCACTACTGCACTAGTATTAGTCGAAGACACAGAAGTTACAAACACGGAGGAAGGCAAAACGTATGTGTAAAAGTGTAGATGAAGATGTGATAAAATTTAAAAGTATGAAGTGTAAAAATCGAGGAGGTGTGGTTAAGAATAAACAAAAAATAATAATTAAAAATTAGAAGTAAGTAATATAGGCCTGGTGAGGAAAAATAATACTATAATAAAAAATAATAAAATGTTGAAAATTGTGTTGTATTGGGCAGTGTGCTTAGTCGAAAGAATCAAGCCATTGCCTAGCTGTAGTAGTTTTAATTATAGTTTTTTTTTTTAGATTTTTGTTCTATTTTTTTTTTTTTTTTTTAGTTTTTCCTTTTTAGTTGAAAGACCCCAATATATTGTTAAGTTGCTCAAATTATGGACCAAAATTTAATTTTATTAGCATAAAATAAAATTCAGGGTGGTCCCAAAAATTTTTTTAACGGTAAATAAATATAAAATTTTAAATTATTATATTAAATTTTTTTTTAAGGTGGCACCGCCATTGATTGTGCTGATTATGGTTGTTGGGGTTGTTGTGCTGTTGTTATTGCTGGTGTGTGTAAAAAAATAGATTATGTATTGTAAAATAAAGAATGAGATGTAGGGTGTGTTTTTAATTTAATTACGTAAAATAAATAAAATGACTTTTTGTAATGCAAATTGCATTTTTTATGCATAGGTGAATGGGAATGCTCTTAAACTTTATCTAAGATATTAGCAAGAGTCTAAATCTGAACTAGTTAGGGTGTAACATATCAATGTTTTCATATCAATGTAACACACACACACACACACAATGTTTTGATATCAATGTAACACACACACACACATAGAGCATATTTTCTGTTATTCATGTCCTTTCATACCAATTTTTGAAGAGTTTAAATTTGAACTAGTTAGGGTGTAACATATCAATGTTTGAAGAGTTTAAATCTGAACTAGTTAGGGTGTAAAATGTAGGTTTTTTAGCCCCTAATGAATATATACCACATCAGCATTTTAGTGAAAATTCAATACACCCTACCACATACAATCATAGCCCACTTAAATCACCAATCCTCAAACACACGTACAAATGTTTGGAGACCTAAACGCAAAATCTCTTCCTCCTCCTCCTCCTCTTTGCACCAAAACTCTATCCTGCCACATAGGCAATCACACACATCCTTGGAGCTTGAAAAAAATGTTGAAGCTATTATGAGTGTGGTGTTGCAACCTCAAGGTGTGTTTTTTCATGAATTGTTCTTTTTTCCAGTTTGTATTTCTAAATATTAATAAATTTGAGTTGTTTTTTTGATGTTAGCCACTTAATTTGCTATGAGTTTTACTATATTTTAGTATTTTTTTTTGTAGGTTTTGATTTGGTTATTATGTGGAAGGGTTGCACCATAAGAGCACTATCATCAACTGTCTCAAATGTGCCAAATGCCAAATATTTGGTACATTTGACACACCAACCGTCACTGTTCATGTTTCATCAGATGTTCTAAATGTTTCAAAAATTTGAAACATGCTACAGTACTGTCTCAAATATGAGACGGTATGGACAACCATGCCAAATTTTTTTACTATTTGTTTATTCACGGGTTTTCTCTCTCATATTCACTTCGGCTCTCTCTTTCTCTTAATCTCATCTTTTCTCTCTTGATCTGAGTTCTTCTCTCTTGCCGATCTCGCTGAAGCTGCCAATCTCACCGGAGCCATAGTCGTCCTCCACAGCTCCCTCTTCACTCTCGTTCTCTTCCTCTCTCATCCTCAAGCTGCCTACAACCGATCTCGCCTAAAGCCACCTCAAGCCGCTGAAACTAATCTTGCCTGAAGCTGCCTGAAGCCGATCTCGCCGCTGACGTCTCCCGCCTGAAGCTGATCTCGCTGCCTGAGTTGTGGGTTTGTTTGATTTGGGATAGGTTTTGAGGTTTGTGAATGTGGTGGGTTGTGGGTTAGTTGTGGCAGTGGTATTGTGGTTATGGCGGCAATTTGGTGGTTGTGGTGGTTATTTTTTGGGTTGTTGTGGATTTTTTTTTTTTTTTTTTTTTTTAAGGTGCCGTTGGTGGATGTGTTGCTGGTGGTGGATGTCGGTGGTGTTGTGGCAGTGGTGGAGGAGTTGTTGTTGCTGCCGTTGTTGTTGGAGAAGTTTAATATATTATTTTAATGTGGTGTAAATATTATTTTAATGAATAAAAGGGAAGAATAAAACATCTGATAAATAAGGTATTATAAAATGATATGTTAAAAATGATAAAGTGAATTTTTGATGTATCAAAATAACATTTTTTATAAGAGAGCTGATGAGAATGATCTAATTAGATTCAATTTAGGGGTCGAATGGGTGAGAAAGACAGAGTCAAGTCGGAGTGACATTGGTGTTGTGTTGATGATGCAAAAGTGATGACGTGAGAAGAGTGAAAAATGAGTGTGAATTCGAATGTAATCATCAACGAATTGGGATTCAGATCCCGTGCAATAGCTAGGGTATCTCAATTCTCAGCCATAGATTTAATCTAATGGCTTAAGGCTTTGACACTTCACCAAATAACAAAAAGTTTATTTTGCCCTTAAAAAATTTCACCCGCCCACTGTTTCAGTTTCAGCCCTAACTTTTCACAAACTCAATTTTTTTCCCTCTCTCTGTCCCCTGCGCAGCTGCGTCTCCTTCAGCCCATTCTCTGCCTCTCCTTCAATCCATTGTCACAGCAGCCCGATACCAGTCCACACAAGGCCAAGCCTCTCTCTTCGCCATCACTGTTGCTTCGATGATCGAAACCCATGGTTACCATTTTGTTTTAGTTTTGATTAGTTTGATGTTGGGTTTTCTTGATACGTGTAAATTCTGGTGATTTTGCTTGGGTTGGGTTTTTCTGGGTATGGCAGAATGTACTGCGATTACATGAAAAGTGACATGCTTGTAGGTTGCTGTATGTATGGGTCTCTTGGCTTTGTCATTTAAACATTTTGATATTAGATTTATGAATTTTATTTTTCTTCCATTGATTTTTTTTTACCAAAGATCACCATTTTCTTTCATTTATAGGCACTAAAGATTATTACTTTCTTAGTTTCTTTCATTGAAACATTACTATGCTTCTTAGCTTAATAATAATTTCTGAAATTGGAATTTGTTACTATTGAGAAATATATTTGTTGTTGTATGTATGCTTTTTATTTTTATTTTTTATCTATGACTGAGACTTTGAATTATTATTGAAATTCCCATGTGTAAGTTTAGAAATTCCAATTTCACATTGATACTAGAACTCCAAGCTAATCGTATTCAAAGTTGAATTTTAATCTACAACTCTATAGTCTAGGACAGAACTAGAACATGATGCAGAGATGCACAACTACTGATATTCTCATTTATTACCGTTTCAAATGTTTTCTACTGCTCCACTGGTTTGTGTTAGTAAATCTTATGGATTGAGACTTCCTCGTGAATTTTCACTTCTCATGAAGCAGCTTCTATATTTGGACCGGTCCACCCGGTTGTTGGCTCCAAACTTGAATATGCTTCAGGACCAGAGGATCTCCATTGTTTCAAACTGAAGAAGCAAATATGGGGACAGTTTCAAATGAACCTTGTTTATATAGGTATACTTCTCCTAGGTGAAAGGCTTTATTTTCGTTTCTCTTTTATATATATATGAAAATAAACACTCCACAGTTAGAATTAAACATCCAAGAGGAATATAGACAAAGCAAGAGAGATATGTACTCATTTTATTCAAAGTGCTATACATGATTTAGTAGCAATGGAACTTTTGATATTTCTGCTGTATGAGCATTTGGTTACCCTTGGTGTTGCTGTTGCACACTGGATCTGATGATTGTACTAACTTTCATTGTATCCTTGGCTTTAGTTTAAATCAACTAGTCTCATTTTTTTTGATAGTTAGGTACTAGTCTCATGCTATTGCATTATTCCAAATTTTCTAGCTAGTGCTCCATGGGGGCTCCGTAGCTGTAGCTTGCTCTAGCATTTGGAATTTCGTTCTATATTAGATCACCAATTGTGTCTTTTAGTATGACCCCCTTTGACAATCATAACAACACTCCATGTGCAACAGAAACATACTGCTTTAGTTACATTGCTAGAATGATAAGTATATCACTCTCTCTCAATATGATGGCTGGTATACTGGTCTGCCAGTAGCTCTATATAAGTGACCAATAAGCCTGACCTTTTAAGTTTTGGAACTCGTTTAGAGTTCCAGGAATGTGTTTTATATATATATATATATATATATATATTAAATAGGTGTCCCTTTGTGCTATATTCTCATTTTTTTGAGGCCAAGGCTGAATATATATATATGTTATGTACATAATACGTATGCTGCCACCACTTCATTAAAATGGTCTGCCTATTTAAATTTGTTGTGTTTCCCCTGTCCAGTAAGTGAGCCAAAATTTGTCATCTCAATAGAGTTCAAAAAATACTCATGCAGGGGCTGGTGTTGGACCAACTAAAACCAATACAGTTAATACAGTTGTTGCATACGATTTTCTTAGCTGAACAATGGTCTGACCGAATACTATATTTAAATTTGGACTTTGAATATGATTTTCTTTCATATTCTGTCATTGTCTTAGTTTTGTTACTATTGTGTTTATTTTATTTTAAAGTTGATTTGGAAATGCTTGGAAAATGTTTGTCAAAAAATCTATTTGAAACTTTGAAGTTAAGCTAAGCTATTTTATATGCATGTTGTGCAGTCTTAAGGGAGGTCATCAGATTGTGAAATGCACCGGGATGCTCCCCTAATAGGTTGATTCTTTTCACTTCCTGCTGACAAGAGAAGGATCTAGGCTCTAGCTAAGGTGAAGAACAGAGTTAAAAGGTTGATTCTTTTTACTTCCTGCACCAAGAAGACTATCAATTTCAATAGGCCAATTCCATTTCCCATTTTGGCTATGGGGAATCCAAGAATCAATTGACGGCTTTGTCAACAATAATGAGAACATCTTGTATTTTTCACCATAAATCTTGTGTAGGGGGGAAAAAAAGTATGAAATGGACTTGTTCCATGAAACAAAACACATGGTGTTGTGTGAATAGCTGAGCAAGTTGTTGCATTTAAGTTGTAGCTGATTTTGTGCTGACGAATATATGTAATTTATACAATTTTGTTTCTGTTATAAGCTTTCTTAATGCATTTTGAATTTTTATCTAGACTAAATGGAATCTTTTTTTTTTTTATGTATGAATTTGCTCGAAGCAGGTACTCACATGACTCTTATTCTCTTTTTTTTATAAGGTTTACACGACTCATTCTTTTGAAAACAAGGAATACATATCAAGAGTCTTCAAAGGATGCTTGGCCTATTTTACAATCAACATTTAATTCAAGAGAGTAGACAAGAAACAAATTTGATCTAAAAATGAACAAAGTTTTATTAAAATGTATACTTTGTCCACAAGGCCATATAACAATAGTTTTGTTGAAATATACACTTTGTTAACAAGAAATAACTCTTCCCATCATCATAAATTCATAATACATAATTCCCACAAATTGTATGCTTCAAGATCAAATTCTTTGACAACCTTAGATAGCATGACCTACTCATTAAGTTCTACTTGGTGTGCCTCTTGCTTCTTGACTGCACATTACAAATATAATTATAAGTTTATAACTAAGCCACACATCACATGCATAGGAACACAGCCGGAACATCATGCCGGACATCACAACAATGATTTACACTAGAATGTTCTTTCTTTGCAATAAGGTCTAATTCATCAATGGTGTCCATAGTAACATTTTCCCATTTTCGTGTATATGGTCTAATCTTTCATGCTGGATTACCTCATCTCCCTCTTCATCACCATAATTAACGAAATCATTTTCGTCTCTTGAGGTGTAAAGGAAGATTGAAGAGGAAGCAGAGTGTGTTCTAACATCCCCTTTCATAACACAAATATCAGAACGAATATTGCTCCTATCACAGCATATTGTTCTTGCATATATATAATAACAAAAAGAAAATTCACTAATTAAAACGAACTCCCTTGCCAAATGACATAGGGTATGTAACAATATTGTTAGTTGACCAATTCTAAAACAATATATAATAATAGCATCTCGAGTTTCTAAAACTCGAGATTCAAGTAGAACTCGAGTTTTAGAAACTCGAGTTTAGGGTTTTTTACAAATCATACCTGGACAAAAATGCCAGGTGGAGCCACGTGGATATCGAGTTTCTAAGACTCGATATCCACGGCTCATATAATACACACACAGTGAAACACACAAACACACAACAGTCTACAAACACTAAGACCAGAAAATTTCAAACACAACCCTTTTTCTCCACCCTCTCAAACTCAGTCACTCTCACTCCTCACTCATTCATTCCTAAGTGAAATTGGTTCTGTCAACACCATTCGTAGCCGCCGTTCGTAGCCACCGTTCTCAACGCCGTTCGTAGCCACCGTGCCGAAGGTAGTGTCTCTTTCTTCTGAATGCTTTATCGTGTTTGCTTCTTAGATTCTGCCGTATCTCTTTGTCCAATTTTAGATTTTGTAATTTCATGATTTAACCTAGGGTTTTTCGGATCTTTTTGGGTTTTTTTTTTTTTTTTTGTTTTTATTTTTTGTGGTTTTTTTGTTGGTGTTCTGAGAATATGGTTTTGTCAACATGATATATATTCTCACATAAATTTAGTTGCACTGGAAATAATTGAAAAAAATTCTAGAAAAAGATAAAAGCAATTTCTTTATGAAAAAAACAAATTTAATAACATGAAATCAAGCATATAAAAAATAAAAATAACTGTATGCATAAAGTAGAGGAGAATAAATAATTATTTGTCTAATTGCTCAAGCAACAGGTTCAAAATTTGCTTTATTTGAATGTTAATAATTTGTGTTTCCTCTTTCTAATGATATGATATGTAATGTAATATAATTGAAGTTGATTTCCTAAATATACATGTAACATAAGATAATTTCTTACTACATCAATACATCTAATGGGGACCAGATCTTCTACCTAAATTTCAGCTTCTATTTGGGGATCAGATGTTCTATACTAGGGTTTTAACACAGCTTGTAGTCTTTTTATGTGCATGTGAAGAGAAATGATAACCCACAGGCTAGAAAGAATGCTTAAAAAGGAATGGTTTCAACAACAAGCTCCCCTGGACAGATATACTGGCAAAATAACATGATTTGTATCGTGCTTCAGTACTACTAGTACCACATAACTTCCCCCCTCCTTCAGCATCCTACTCCGCCTTCAAATTGACATTAGCACTAGTTGACGCAGCCAACAAAGAGTTCCAAGAAAAACCATTATTAAAAATTATTATGAGTCCTAGTCTTTCTAGGAAATGGTAATTTAGGAGGTTTAGTCCTTCTATGAATATTATTGCAATAGCCAAAGTATTCAATATAAACATGGAATTGAATAAAATTTTAGCCCTTCATTTTAATCTTAAAGGGTGTGTTTGCATTCTTTTTCCTAAGCATGATTGGTTTGCCTAGTATTTATCTTACCTTGTGTCTTTTTCTATTCCTTATTTTGACACCAAGTAGCCAACAAATGGGGGTATCGCTACAAAGCCCCTGTTTGGGTAGTCTATCCCTAGCTAGTCCATCAAAGCACCAGTGGTTATTTGGCAGAAATTGGCCTGATTCCCTCAAAGAATCCCTTTTCAGGCTTACATTTGTTGGTTAGGTATGTAGGACAGATTAATTACCAGGGATATACTAGGAAAATGGGGAAGTTATGTATTGGAAAGGCAAGAGCTTGCTTGCTATGTCTTGTAGGCTGGGGCTTAGTGCTGTGATTTTTCATGTATAGAGGCAAAGAAATGCGATCCTGCTTGGGAATAAAGTCAGCTTAGAGGAGCAGCTCGTTGCTGTCGTTAGAAAGAATGTGAAAGCTAGAATTCAATTCAATGGCCCTTCCCTAATTCTAGAAATCTGCAGATTTGCAATGGATGGGGAGTCTCTGTGACTTGCCTCAAATCTTGTAGACCAATTGTATCATAGTGTTTGTTGGCTGCTTTGTACTAGGCTGTGTGGCTTGATGCTAGTTTCCTAGCTACTTGGTTCATATTTGGGGTAGTGTGATCCTGGTTTATCACAGTTTTAGTTTCTAGTTTTGTGATTTGTATTGCTTGTTTCGAACTTGGTTGTATTTTGTTTTCTGGTTCCTTCCAGCTTGTTTCAATAAAAAATTCTTGACTATTGAGAAGAAAAACAATTCAATCTTTTGGTACTTAACCCTACCTAAACACTTAACATTAAACACTATTCAAGATCTCATCAATGATCCTAATTTAGTGCTAAATTTGTGAAGAACCTACATCTAACCTTTCTGCCCTGCATCAAGAATTGAGAGGAGATGAGGAAAAGGAAATAGCAATATCCAAAATTCTATTTTAGTCTTAAACATATATACATATGATCGTAAACGTTTATATAGTTTCCAACAGATGAGTAAAATCTTACAACTTTTAGTTGGTGCATGCATATCTCACCTGTTCAGCTTTTGCTTAGTCTATGCTGAATAGAAAAACAGGAAGTTTCTTTTAGTTAAGATTTCACCTAACTGATCCCCACTTGTCACGGTAAAATATTTCAGAAATAAAATGTCCAACCACCTTAATATTCGTAGTCCTAATATGTTAAATATGTGTTTTTGTTTAGAGTATATAGGCATGCCAGGCTAGTTTCAGAATTGAAGAACTCAGGTTGTCTGTGCCTGGATTTTATCCTTGCTCTAACATGATCTAATTTGAAGTAGACCATAGGCGAATTGATGAATACTTAAATCAAACTGTATATTAAGCTTTGCTCTAAAGAAACAAATAAGGGTGTTGTTTTGCATTATGAATATTGTACATAAAATGCATTTTCTATGACTCTCTTTCTCTCTCGTTTCACTTGGACTTCATTTGGGATGACTGATTGAATCGATTCTTGTCTTCTTAAGTGAAGTTCCTTAAATTTTTAGAACCAAATGAAGAATACGGTTTCTCTTTGCATGTCCATAAACTTCATAGAGATAAAGAATACAGAAAAAATCCCACTCCTTCTCATATGTGAATAGTCCATTGATGAGAAAGTCTTGGGTGAAGGTTGAAGCCAACCGAATTCCAAATGTTATGAATCACACCCCCCACCACTACCACCATTGATTTTGTATATCCTCTACAGCTAAGACTATTGCAATTGTTACTACACCATCATTACTATTGCTATGGCCATCGCCACATCTTCTGCCATTAGCCCATTGGAGTCACTTCCTTCTTCACCATACTGGCATCAATTGATTTTTAAATACTTGCTTAAAGGAATTGGTATTGCTTTAATCATTTTAGTCCATGCTTCAATGATAAGCATGATTTTCTCTACTGAATATTGTTTCCACTCTTTAATCCATTAGTTAGTCAGAGGTTAAGTTTTGAATTGCATATACCAAGTGCCATCTTCATGTTCAATGTTGTTAGGAGAACTACATTCATTCATTCTATTACATGGATATTTTTCCAAAAAAACAGCCTCAGTGTTTCTACAGGTGCTATCAAGTATTTATTTGAACTGTAAGATGTTTATTATAAAAGCTATTGTAACGAAAAAGACTATTAAGCCTTTTTTATTATTTGAAGGGGACCATTATTTTTCAATGCTAAATGCAAGATCTGTGATGAAGGCCATTATTTTTGCATAGCGTACTTGTTTTGTTAATAAAAAAAGCTAAAAGTTCATTTTATACTTTCTAAATTATGCTAATTGTTATTTTGGTCTTATCTAGTTTGTATGCACTTGTAATGTCAACACTGTCATTTTAATCTTGTATATAAACATATAATTTTGAAGGCTCTCGGCATGAAAATATATGTACTGTTATCAGACATTGGCACAGAAAAATTGGCGTTTTCATAACCTTTATAATTGTCTATACTCTTTGCAGTATGGAGCCTCGGATTGATGAGGAGGTAGATATCTTGCACCCCGGTCCGCTTCAGAGCTCATTGTTGACGCAACAACCATATCATCGATCAGAGGCCATTTGGAATGGCGAGGTGAAATTTCACTACCTAACAACCGCTTTAATTTTTACGTTGTAATTTCCTTTTAGTTAGCAAGTTCTTTGGAAGTTGTATTTCTAGTTTTAACAATCGCTATAATTTGCTTTTGATTTTGTAGGACCCGGGCCCACTTATGTGTCGTGGTCGCATTAAGGAGATGGCAAACGTTCAGATGCAAGATAATCGGGTCCTAGACATTATCAAATTGCTAAGGCTGGAAGGATTATTTAGAGTCCCTTCGAAAGAGATAGATCATTGCCTACTATCAGCCCTAGTTGAACGATGGCGGCCAGAGACTCATACATTCCACCTTCCACATGGTGAGATGTCAATCACCCTACAAGATGTGGAGGTGATTTTCGGACTTCCTATAGACGGTGAGGTCTTGGTTGGGCCGACTGCTGTGGAGCATGGGGATTGGGGTCAAGTGTGTGGGGAGTTGCTTGGTTTTACTCCGCCAAATGACAATAAAACTTTGGTGGGGCAAAGAATTATGATCAGCCGACTTGTTGAGGCCATTGTAGCGCCACTGCCTCATGACGCAACAGAGATTCAGATACACCAGTATGCGCGATGCTTTATTTTAGCGCTACTAGGGGATACACTTTTCGTGGACAAGTCAGGAGATAGGGTGCATCTGATGTTCTTGCACTTCATGCGCAACCTTCATGATCCGCCACAGTATAGTTGGGGTAGTGGTTGCCTTGCCTGGCTATACAGGGAGTTGTGTCGGGCAAGGGAGAAAGGGGCATCGCAAATTGGTGGGGCGTGCACCTTGGTCCAGTATTGGGCATGGGCAAGGTTGCCATTTTTGTGCCTGAGGATAGAGCCCCCACCTGGATGTGATTATGGTCCATGGCCATATGCTCCACTTGCATTTAAGTAAGTCTTTTCCTAATATTTAAGTAAGTCTTCTTAATAACTAAATTGTATTATCATTCTTATGTTATTCGCTCGTCATTGTAGGTGGGTGCGGGTGCCAAGCCCGAAGAGTAGGCCATCCAGCACGACCTTGGTCCACTATCGTGAGCAATTAGTGACAATGGAGCCAGACCAGGTAATAATATTCAAAAATTCGGTTTGCTTCATCCTTTAACATATCTTTTGTTAAAATTTTTGTTTTTCCCTTTATCTATGTATTCTCCCTTGTTTGACATTTTAAGATGCTATGTTTATTGTTTTTTTGTTTCTATTGTAGATTGTGTGGTAACCATACGAGGCAGACTTCGGCCACCTTCCTGAGTTCTGCTTTGCGGGGAGGGATACGTGGACAGCAAGGGTGCCGCTTGTGTGTTTTTGCATAGTAGAGAGACACCACCCGGACCGTGTCCTTCGACAGTTTGGGTTGGCGCAGCAGCGGCCTGACGATGTTGTCTACGATGATAGACTGCATAAAATTGACTTACGTAGGAAGGTTGAAAAGAATTGGAGGGAGGAGCATGGACCGTATATCATTTCATGGGAAATGAGACGACAACAAGTTTGTCATGCACCTCCTCAGATTGGTGAGATGCCCTGCGATCATCCCTATTACCTCTGGTACCGTCCGGTCACTCGAAAGTATGTCGACCGCAACAGCGCTAAATTACATCAACTGGTAATGTGTTCTAATTAGAGTTTATTGCCTATTTCGTTTTACTTGAGTACATGTATGAACGTAGAATAAAATTCTATGAATTTCTTTCCCCAGATGTGGTTTGAGTTGACTAACATCCAATTAAAGAGTTTCCCTTACATATAGTATTGTAATAAAACTGTTCATTAATTGATACCCAATTAAAGAGTTTCAGTAGATTAATAAGTACTATATTATCCATTCATTAATTGATACATAACTGTCTCAAATATGATTGTATTGGTTCTTTCTCCGTTTCAGATTCAAAGCCATTTAGCACTGTTGGAGATGCTTCCCGAAGGCAGCCAAGCTCACAACCATATCCGGCGTGTCCTAAATGGTGTGGCTGGCCTTGGTGGTGGTCCTGCAGCAAATGATCAGGCAAACAATGGGCATGAGACTGAACCAACAGCTACTGCAAGCCCAAGCACAAGCGCAGCACCTATAAGTACACGGACCCGTAGTCAGCGTGCTATTGCAAGCCCAAGCACAAGCGCAGCTAGGGGCCGTGGTTGGCCTGCTACAGCAAGCCCAAGCACAAGTGCAGCCAGGGGCCGTGGTATGCCTGCTACAGCAAGCCGAAGCACAAGTGTAGCCAGGGGCCATGGTAGGCCTACTACAGCAAGCCCAAGCACAAGTCCAGGCAGGGGCTCTGGTCGGCGTACAACAACCCCTCGGGTTGCAACTAGTCCTGAGATGCCTGCACCCATCCCGCACTCATCTCCTCAGCTTGAGGTCCCTCCACCCATCCCAGATACATCTCCTCAGCCTGAGGTCCCTTCACCTAGCCCACCTTCGCAACACAATTTTGATTTCAGTATTGATCAAAATTTGACCCCTCCTGTATTCCTCGAGACACCCTCTTACCCACCCACCAGCTCTATTGCACCCACTCCTGGCCTCTACATAGAGCATCATTACCCACCTACCGCATCCTCATCTGACCCTCTAGGACCTCCGGTTGGGATTGACACTCCATAGCCACATACTGATGTACTGGACGAGCATTCCCCTCATCAGCCCTCACCCCTACAAGGTAGACCGCAGCGCACTAGAAGAGCACCCACTTATGGCACAGGTGGACACAAAATAGGACACCGAGGAAACGCTATGGTATGATAACATTAATTAGAATGTAATGATATATTTTGTAGTGATCTTTATTCTTATCATTATACCAAATATTGATTGCATGCATCTAATGGAATTTGCAGCACGATGATGAGCCTAAGGATGATGCCCCGCAGCGTCCTCCTCCCTCGCCCAAACATTACACGAGGGCTAAAAAACGCAAAATTGGTGAACCTTGAGTAAGTGCTAAAGTCATCGAATCGGACCATAATATCGACTTCTGAATATGCATTAGTGAATTGTTTTAATTGATGGATGGAGCTGCCCTTTCTAAGATTAGAGATTAATGAATCTTTATGCTTCTAACACAATATGTTTTTTGTATTTTTGTTTTACATTTTTTTGTAAAATGAATCTTTAAATATATATAATCGTTATTGATTTTGTTCACTTTTGCGCTGTGTATTGACTGCCTTCAGGACTGCATTTATTGGTAGAGCAAGTTATTGATGGGCTTGATAAAGTTGTGATGACGATGAAGAAGGGTGAGTAAGCAATTGCATTTTTCCCTTCTCATATTGTGGCTCTGTGACATGTACTTAGCTGCATTAACAAATTATATATGGCTGGATAGATGTGTTCATTATTTAGTATTTGGTTATGAACACTTTGCTAACTCGAGATTGATTTGGCGAAACTAGTAACTGAAAATATACCTATTTGTATGGCTGCTTACACATCTACAAAAAGAACAACCCTGAAGGATGTATTCTATTATGTGTAGTTCCTGATGCATAGGTGTTGTGATTGATCGCATTATATTTAGTGTTAATGGTTTACTTTTCTTTCAGATTTTTGCTCTAAAACCAGCTGTTCACCGGGCATTCCTTAATCATGTTCCCAATAAGGTAGTGAGGGCATTGAAACAAATTCTTCTTTCACTTTAATTGTGAAGAAAATTTTTATTACCTATAAAATAAAATAATACTTAATAATTTTAATTTCTCATATACTTTACTCAAAGTGTGTATTGGTGTTTTTTTCCCTTGACTTTTGTATTCCAGATGACAGAAAAGGATTTCTGGACAAAATATTTTAGAGCAGAATATCTCCATAGTACGAAAAATGCTGTTGCAGCTGCAGCAGAGGCTGCTGAAGACGAGGAGCTAGCCATTTTTCTGAAGGATGATGACATATTGGCAAATGCAGCTCGGCAAAAGGTACTCTTTCTGAGAGTTGGGGCTTCCCTTTTTTTCACGGGATACTCCCGCATTATTTTGTATGATTACTTGAGTACTTTTACTATTTTGTATTTTTTGTTTGCAGATTCGACAGGTTGATCCAACTCTTGACATGGAAGCTGACCAAGGAGATGATTACATGCACCTCCCAGTATGTGGGATTAGACCACTCTTGTAGTTTCTTTTGGTTGATATATTAAATTAATCTCTCCGTCTCTCCCTCTTGTTTTCTTTTTCTTTCTTTTATCCTTGGGAAGGGGGATTCAAATTTAGGCAAGTGTTTTATTTATTTATTTATTTTTGAGTCAAGAAAAGTTGACATAGAGATTTGCAAAGAAGTAATTACAAAACTTTGAAGTTACTAATCAGTGTTGGGAAGGATTTTATAGATTTAAGACTTGATTTTGAAGAGGTCTAAGCAATTCTAATTGATAATACAAAGTTACTCTTTTGTGCTGGTGGCTTTTGAACACAAAAAATATTGTGGGAGAAACCATAATTCTTTAAATCCCTCTCCCCCCCACCCACAGAAGAAGAAAAAAGAAAAAAGAAAAAAAAAAAGGTGGTAAATGATTTCTTTTAAACGACAAGATTCACAGTTGTTTACTTTATCATTTCTGCATTCATGGAATTACTCAATGGGGGCATCCATTTAAAAGGTGGTTTTTTTGTTTGTCACTTCAAATTCACTGTGTGATTAGATTCCTGCTTGTCCATTGGCTTCTGTCACGAGAACTTGCTTTGACAAATTTTTGAGGGAGCTAATTGGTGATTCGTGCTAAAAGTTGGAACATGTCCGCAGTTTTTACTTCTGTACTTGATATATGAACCATTACTTCTTCTAAGAGTAGAAAATAGCAAATGGGATAGTTTTTAGTATCTGATTAATTTTCCTTGTTATCAGATAAAATCATCTGCTTCTATAGTGGAAAATTTCTAGGTGTACATGTACATCCCAATGTATCTTATCTGGTTGTATATTGCAGGATCATGGAATTTTTCGTGATGGTAGTAAGGAAATAACTGATTCACAGCATGAGCAATTCAAGAGAACTTTCTTGCAAGATCTTAACCGACAAGGCGAAGTTGTTCTCGAATATTATTGTCGAGATGCTAATTGTGATACTCTGTAATGTAGCTTAGATTTATGTTCTTCTGGTTTAAAAAAAGTGAAGGGTATCTTGTTTTGAAGTATATATCTATATGTTTTGGGTTTGTGCACGCTTCTGTTGTTCTTTGTTCTTACATTGTTTTCTCATTAACTGTGTCTGTGACATTCTTCTGCAGCCCAAGTCCAAGGAACTAATCAGGATCACTTGCAAATATTTTACATTGAGATGAAAGCAAAAATGAAATCTCATCAGATGCCTAAGCAGGTGAGGACTTTACTTTTTAGCATCCTCCTTTCAGTTTATGAAATATTTTGATGGCCCACTTTGTTCCATTGAGATCAAAATCATTTAGCTAAACCAAGTCTCCTTGCTTCCTTAATAGATTGTCTTTTGGAAGTGGATTACGCCAAAGATGTTGGGCCTGGTGACACAGACCTCAGTATATCATTGGTCAATTGAAGGTAAATTGGTTTTATTTAACCTATTTCATTATCATGCTGCCATAGTTTTTCAGCTTATAAGGTTATTGTTTCACGGATATGTTCATATTTATGGTATTGGCTTTCTTGTTAAGTTGACATTGTTTGCTATTAATGGTCTTCACTGCATTTCCTTATGTAGGTGATTCTGAACCTGTAAAGATGTTTGATAGAACAGCTAATTTGGCAAACAATCAGATTATAAACTATCGATGTGACCCTTCTGAAAAGTGGTTGGTTTTGATTGGAATTGCTCCTGGTGCACCCGAGGTGTGTTACTATTTCTGTTAATGCCTGTACAAAGTTGGTTACATTATTTCTTGGATGAGCTCTATCTCAGCTGACATTTTCCCTCATTTTTTAGAATGAGGTGGAGGTTGAGATCATGGTTTCAAAATCCACTGTGCATGTAACTTATGGGTAAAAAACAAGTTGGTTACATTGTTACAAGTCGATTGCATCTCATGTATAGAGGGTGTGTTTCTTTCTCACAAGGGATATATAGAAATGCTACCCAAGTGAAAACCTGTTTTCCCAAAAAAAAGAGAGGATATAAATGGTAGTATACATGTAATCAATGTTTACCTATCAAAAAAGAGTATACATGTAATCAATGTTACTGTGGTGGCCGGGCAGGGTCTGGCCTAAGTTGCAAACACATGCTGCTTCAAGTGAACTGGGCTTGAGAAGTTTTCCTACATGTAATTGGATGATTTTCAGTCCTTGGGCTTGGTTAATTTACCATGTCTATATATAACTTTGTAACACGGAGTTGTCCTGTCCGTTGCAGTACAATCTGTTAGATCTGGCCGTTAAATATTTTATGAGTTTCAGTATCTTAAAGCCTTAAACTATTGGATTGGATGCTTTAACATATAACATAATCTTGTTCTTATTCTACTCATAAAAAATAATTTGAGTTTCAGATTACTTTTGTATTTTTTAATGTTGTAATTTGTCAGATGCTACTCCGTGTGTATTTATGTGATGAATTGTTTTGGACAACTTTGGTAGTATTCTGTTTGTGATTTCCTCATCTGATTTTGTTTACAGAGGCCACAATTGGTTAAAGGGAATATGCAACTTTTCTCCATTGATCAGCAGCGCAGTCAAGCTCTTGAAGCACATGCTGCATCATTTGCCCAATTTAAGGTGCCATGGTTTCCCTTTCCTAGTCCCTTTCCAACATTGCATACTCACACACATGTGCTTACAGAATTCTATGAACTTGTATGTTTTTACAGGTTCCAGGAAATGATTATCCTTCTGTTCTTATTTCCTTTGCGACAAAGACCCTCAATGCTGGACAGATTACATCAAAGTTACATATTATTGACCTTGGTGCCCAGCCAGGTGAACTTACTATATCTAATTACCTTTTTTACGTCCTTGAAATCAAGAAGAGATTGTTAAGGATGAAAGTACCAAATTACTTTTGATGTTAATCAGTAATTGGTTGCGACATCTGGCATGGTAAATGGAAGTAGGTAGCTTGGCCCCTAAATTTATTTAAAATCATGAGAATCTGATGGATTGGCTAATGTTGCCTAGATTGGAATTTTGATAATAAAATGCATAAACAATTGTGGTGTTGTGTTGTAAGTTATTGAAATTTCTACAGAGAAAAGGCAAGATTCTAAAAAAAAAAAGAAAGGAAAATATAATTGTATACTAGTATTTGCATGGTTCTATCTTTGGACGGTTGACTTGTGATTTTGAAGATGTTGTATTTTTACTAATGGTTCGTTTGGATTGAGGGGGAAGGGAGGGAGAGTAGAGTAGAATTGGCCCAAAATTAGCCTTATTTCAACTATTCTACTCTCCTCCACTCCCCCTCCCTCCCCCCTCAATCCAAATAGGTCCTAAGTAATTTAAAATTTTGCTATGTTTGGGCTTGTCAAGATGTGTCCTGGAGTTTATGAATATAGGAAGTAGGAAGTTGAGAATTTTGAATGTGGTTTGGTATCAAGTGGGAACCCTCAAGGCAGGCTGAATTAGTTTAAAGAATTTGACAATTTGTTTTTGGTGGTTATAACTTATAGCATACCATTCCTGCTTTTGTGATTTTCTGGAGTCAATAAATATCTAGTTTAAAGAATTTGACAATTTGTTTTTGGTGGTTATAACTTATAACTTATAGCATACCATTCCTACTTCTGTGATTTTCTGGAGTCAATAAATATCTAACTTTGCATTTTTGTTGGTAGGGAAGCCGTCTTTTACAAAGAAACAAGCAGATCTTTTCTTCCCACCAGATTTTGCCGATGACTTTCCAGTTGCAATGCAGGTATCAAAGTTGCTCCTCCTTTTATTCATTGTAGTAAATAGCAGCATCATTGTTTTATTCATGAATTTGTTAATTGACAGATATCCCAGAAATACAATTTGATCTATGTGATCACCAAGCTTGGACTATTATTTGTTTATGACATGGAGACCGCTACTGCAGTATATAGAAATAGAATTAGTCCAGATCCAATATTTTTGACAGCGGAAGCTTCATCGTTGGGAGGTTTTTATGCTGTCAATAGGCGTGGACAGGTGCTACTGGCTACTGTCAACGAACAAACGATTGTGCCATTTGTCAGTGGCCAGGTATGTTCAGTCTTGCATTTTCTTCGAGGTTTTATAGGAAAATGACTATTTGCTTTACAATTATTACCTGGATATTTTTACAGTTGAACAATTTGGAGCTAGCTGTCAATCTTGCCAAAAGAGGGAATCTTCCTGGTGCTGAGCAGCTGGTAAGTGATTCTTTTTCTATCTAAATATAGTAATGATTTTGTTAAATAGTATGGTTCTGTCAGATAAAAGTAAGTATCAAAGTCAAAACTTGGTAATGTATTTAATGTAGTGATGCAGATATGCTATAGTTTTTTATTATGCTAATGTTTTGATAGTTTGGTTTTTGTAATTGTTAAAGCACTCTATACATCTTGTTGTCCTCAATATTGTATATCCCTCTTAAGTATCCACCATGGATGTGGACATGGGGTGTGTTCAACTTATCTTTATGCTTCTTTTTTCTTGTTATTCTGTTGTGGTTAGGCGTGTTCTCTCATAGTGATGAAAACAATGATGTTTCATGCTGCACTTGATGAATTGCCATGTATTTTGTTCTAATGAAATGAAATGTTCTTGATGTTCAACTGGTCCTTATTTTCTATTTATGTGTTCTCTATAATGCTGAAAATCTGGGAATGTGCTTTCTTGGATCTCAGGTTGTCCAACGTTTCCAAGAATTGTTTGCCCAAACAAAATACAAAGAAGCTGCGGAGCTTGCTGCTGAGTCTCCACAAGGAATCCTCCGTACACCTGACACAGTTGCAAAATTTCAGGTTTAAAATTTTGCTTTTCCAATCTTCATGCTTATATGTTTTGTAAGTTTTAGTACTTGAAGGTCAAACCTTTTCATATGTTGCCAATGTCCTTTTTCTTGATAACTGAAAGTTTTGGTGTACCATTGTTTTGAAACCATACTTTTATCAACGTAGCTGTAGTCTAGGATAGACTTCTTCTTTTTGAAACTATAGACCTAATATTTATTTTTGGAATGTAGGGAGTTGTCAATTTTGCATTAATGATGTCTCAAATGGAGGGAGGTTGTACCATAACAGATCTCTTTCTTCAGGTTTGTTGATTCTAGCGGTGCTTAAGTTGTTATATTGATTTAATAACGACAATGATTTGTGCTTTTCCATTGTTATTGTTTCTAGTCAACATGCTTCATAAAGCATAAATTAATTCTCATTGTTGCAAATTTTGCAGAAGGTTTATGTGATTTGTTTTGGCTTTGGATTGATGTTTGTAGTGCCATCTTTTTGATGGCTGAAACTCATGGGCAAGACTATAATGGTGTAGGCTCTAGATGCTGCTTTTCAACATTATGAGGCGGATTTGCAGAAGAGATCAGCAAAGGGTGGAGATAAACCAAATGGATATGTGTAGGATTAATATTACCCAACCCATCTTGTCTGCTGGGTCTGTCATGTAACATTCATTGATTTTGCAATCTTGTAGCAGTTATATAAACTGTACATGAAATCAATTTTGCTCTGAGCTCATACACAATATAGAGTTTTATCAACTCGGCCCATTAATGTAAAAGTTGTTTAATGTTCTACTGCTGATAAAAAATGCATAGTATACTAAGAATAGTGAACGATTGTTGTACTGCTGCTTCTGATCAGAACGTGAATCCTGATTGTTTCTAGCAGTTATACACTCTAAAGTTTCATAGCAAATTCCATATTGGACTGCCACAAGTTCCCCATCTGTTACTATAAATTTATAATGTTCATGAGATGAAAGTTGTCAAGAATTCTGACGAGAGCGTCGTGAAGTTTAGACCATATTTACGTTGTACTCTTCAGGGCCTGCTTGTAGATTAAAATGAGTCCATATTCAAAAACTTGTAGACCGTGTTGCTTATGGGTCATGTATTTTGCATTTATTCATTTATTTAATAGCTTTTCTTGCTTGTTTGAAGTCTAATACTAATAAACACACTTATTTGGCATTGATGTCAAGATGGCTTGCTAATTTACAAACAATGTTCAAACAATGTACGCAGAATCTGAAAATTGTAACTTGATTTTATTTAACAAGCAATATAGAAAACATAAATGGTTTTAATATCATGGTATGCATTCTAACTCTACTGCTGGTTACAAAGTTTAAATTAAGACCAATGAATGTATTCAATGCGTTCACTTTGTGACAGAATTTTTACACTTAGGATTGATTATAGTGATTTTTTAGTGCATAGAATTGGATGGTTCATTTAATTAAAAAATATAGATTCTGAATAGAGTGGTATATGGTTGATTTTAAATAGTACATAATTCTTAATTTTATTATCCAGCTTTAATAAATCACAAAAGAGTAAAAGAAAAAGTTGAGAAGTGCTACATGCACAACTTTATTATAACAAATTCTACGAGGTAAGTGGTTATTATTACTATTATTATTATTATTATTAGTTTCAAATCTTAATTATTTTGTACTTGTAACCTAATGTATAATTTGTACTCCTTCAAAATTAAAGAATTATTATTTTTGTACTTATAATATAATGTATAATTTGTACTCCTTCAAAATTAAAGAATTATTATTTGGTCCAATTAGGTCTACTTCGGTCCACTTTGGTTTACTTCAGTCCACTGTGGTCCCATTCAGTCCAATTTGGTCCACTGGGAAATTTTTTTTTCCCCAGATGCTGTGTTTAGGCCGAGAGCTTACAAAAACAGAGCATCTGGGCAAAAAAATATTTCCCCAGTGGATCTCGAGTCTTAGAGTCTCGAGATACCCTGGGGAATTTTTTTTTTCCCCAGATGCTCTGTTTAGGCCGAGAGCCTACAAAAACAGAGCATCTGGGCACAAAAAAATTTCCCCAATGGATCTTGAGTCCTAGAGTCTCGAGATCCACTGGGGAAATTTTTTTTTCCCCAGATGCCCTGTTTAGGCCGAGAGCTTACAAAAACAGAGCATCTGGGGAAAAAAAAATTTCCCCAGTGGATCTCGAGTCTTAGAGTCTCGAGATCCACTGGGGAAATTTTTTTTTGCCCAGATGCTCTGTTTAGGCCGAGAGCCTACAAAAACAGAGCATCTGGGCAAAAAAAAATTTCCCCAATGGATCTCGAGACTCTAAGTCTCGAGATCCATTGGGGAAATTTTTTTTTGCCCAGATGCTCTGTTTAGGTCGAGAGCTTAAAAAAACAAAGCATCTGGGCAAAAAAAATTTCCCCAGTTGATCTCGAGTCTTAGAGTCTCGAGATCTATTGGGGAAATTTTTTTTTGCCCAGATGCTCTGTTTTTGTAGGCTCTCGGCCTAAACAGAGCATTTGGGGAAAAAAAATTTCCCCAGTGGATCTCGAGTCTTTAAGACTCGAGTTCTACAGAGAATTTTTTTTTTCACCCCTGTACATGCAAAACTGCTGAATATGTGAACCAAAAACTGGGAAATCCTGGACATACAAAACTGCTGAATAGGTAAACCAGAAACTGGGAAATTGCTGGAAATGTAATCCATAAACACTCATTGAGAGGCTCAGAAGCGAAGAATGTAAATGCACTTAAATTACATCAAAAGGCGGTCTCAATAGGCACCAAACTATACAAAATTTTGCGCTTTCTACAAAGACATGGTTTTCCAATGCAAATGCACTTACATTTGAAAAAAAGACATTTTTAATATCAACATTCTAAAAATGCCCAACCACGCTTAATTTGCAGTTCTAACCATACTACTCAAATCACAATCTTCATAGAGGTACATTGGATAGAGAATTACAAGTACATTGAACAAAAACCAAAAGTTCACATTGACCCAATACAGCGTAGTCACTTTTCCTAAGATCGGCGGTCCGTACGAGGAAAACGTCATCCATGGAAGCATGCCTAAAAAACATAGACTAATCACATTAGGCGACAAGATAGTAAAAATTAGGTAAACATGGAATGAATAACAATGATATAACTGATGCAAAACTTTTTGCTATCTACCTACCTACTGTGGAACATGACCGCTTGTGGAAGCGCCACAGGACTGCAGACATTTTCTGCGGTTATGCCCGGAAGCATGACACAGTCCACATGTCTGCTTGGGTTGACTTTCTATGAAATCTGCATCCTCCCTCTGCCATCCTGGTTCTCGATCCTTATTCCTCACTCCATCCATCTCATTCCTTATTCTCGACTTCACTGGTCGACCTTTGGCCCGCAACAATACTGGATTAGGCAACCACTTTGGCCCTATGGGATCCCTCCACAATGACTGCGACTTAGGAACCACAAATGCATGCTCATAAGTTTTAAGGGCATTGTTCAAACCATAACATGGGTGAATATATGTGGTCGAATCAATATGTAAATTGTCACATACTCTAATTGCATGTGAACACGGGATCCCTATGTTTTGCCATTTCCCGCAATTGCATGTTCTTTCTTGTAACCGAACTTCATAACTGTGGTTTCCCCTTCCTGCGCTACACGTGTTGAGTTGGGTAACTGCTTGAAATATCAGCTTTTCATTGCTAAATGGCTTGAGATAATGTTTCTCAGATTTACACTTATTTCCATCCCACGTGGATAAGGCATATTGACTCCATTTCTTACCCTCTGACAACTGATAATGGTATTCTTTGTTACGGTCGTGGAAATATTGAACAAGTTTGTTCCAGGTGAACTCAACCAACGCGGCAATAGGAAGGCCCCGTGCACCTTTCAGTACACCATTGAAGCACTCTGATATATTGGTTGTCATTGCCCCAAAACGTCTCCCACCATCATGTGACTGGGTCCACATATCCACAGACTCGCCCATTAGGTATGTGTATGGAAGATAATCTTGATTCTTTTCCTTGCCATCCTTCCCCGTCAACTTCTTCTTATTTCTAATGGCCTCAATTTTCACCTCCTTAATGGTCTCCATTATGGTATAAAATTTCACTACCTGACTAGCATATCCCGCCCTCAATGCCGCTGACTTTAGAGTCGAGTTCTGAAAATGTGTGTTGAAGTTGCTAGCAACATGTCGAAGGCAATATCTATGAAATACCAGTGGTCTTCCATCATCCCTTCTAGGCCAGTTTGCAATGGCGTTTTTGATACCGAGATGTCGGTCAGAAATTATGCAAATGCCTTCGTTAGGTATCACGTGGCCAATCGCATCACGGAGGCATTGTAAAAACCATCTCCAACTAAACCGTGACTCAGAATCCACAATAGCAAAGGCAAGAGGGAATACCTTATTGTTAGCGTCAGTTGCCATTGCAACCAACAACTTCCCCTGATATTTACCATACAGATGGGTCCCATCAATACTGATAACTGGCTTGCAATATTTGAATCCATCAATGCTTGGACCGAAAGACCAAAACACATAAGTCAAAAATACTATGTCATCTTCATCGGTGGATGTGGTACGATAGAACACCTGGGTAGTCGGATCCTGATCAATATATGCCATTAGCAACTTTTGCAACCTCTGGTAAGACTCTTCCCAATTCCCAAACATCTTCCCAATCGCCTTTTGTTTCGCATCCCATACCTTGTAGTAAGATGGCTTTTGTCCCTCATATTTCGACTCTATCATAGATCGAAGATGCTTAATTGGGGTAGTGTGATCCTCAGATAACTTCTGAAGGATGTCATCTGCAATAAATTTACAACTCATCATTCTACCATCATTTCGCACCCCAGTCCGTATACACGTGTGAGGACCCTTGTACACGGTGATCATCCATAGATTGTGCAACTTGGGTTTCATGACTGCACATACATACCACGTGCATGATTCATCCACGCATTTCGCACAAAGTTTTGTCGTGCTTGACCTACTAATCATAAAATGTTTGTTTTCCTTGAGGGCACACTTTGTTAATACGCGTTGCACCTCCACTTTATTGGCAAAAGTCAGGCCTTTGTACAAATTCATCCCCTCTCTCCAAGTAGACACAAATGGTGTCTCAATATGTGAAGGATCAATCATATTTTCCCAAGTATTTTCGGAAAATGACAAGGCAGGTGCTGAGTACGCAGGGATTGTGTCTGTAATGTTTTAGACACTAAGAACATTGTCTGCATCAGGTTGACAACCGTCCAATGTCTCATCGTCATCAATATCCCTGTTAAAGTCCCTAAAGTCCCCTTATTCAATCCTGTCTTCAATCTCATCTCTATCGCCAAAATCTTCACCGTTAATGGCAATATTGTCATCAACATCGTCGTCATCATCATCATCATCCTCATCCTCATCCTCATCCTCATCCTCATAATCATCATCATCCTCATCCTCATCCTCATCGTCATCATCATCGGCATGAAGATCTTCATCGGCATGAACATCAGCATGCTCTACATGTGTAAAATACTCATATTGAGCATCTGGAACTGTAACTTGCAAACTTGTTTGTGTTTGTTGGATTTCCTCGATACCAACTTCTCCACGTGCCTCCAACTGTATGTACAACTCAATGTTAATTACTTCCGGTATTCTCTCCAACTTGTCAAACATGATCTTCACATTTTTGTCTGTTTCTATCGCCATATACTTGTAATTAATCTGGTGCTTCAGGATTTCATTTGGCATACGATACGTAATGTGTATGTTGTGCACAGCAGGATTCTCACACAACTCTTCCATAACCATCATCTTCAATTCGTCAAGGGTCTTCAACCTACGATCAATTTGGGTATAATAGGTCTTTATACCTGGCCCTTCAAATGGCAATCCCTTGTTCGCATTGGCATTCTTCAACGGACCACCGTGGTATATGATAATATCAATTTCAGGCATTGTGAACCTGTTAAAGTCAAGTTACTATGTTAGTTAACAAACATTTTCAAGAAAGATGTTGTCTAAAAGAAACTTGAAGCAGGTCTTTAACTTTCTAATAAAAAGAGGCTGTAGTATGACTATATTTAACAATTGGACATATACAAATCCATCTGTCCTTCCTATATACAAGAGGCTAATTAAAGCAGGATGGTATGAGAGGCAAACACATGTAAAGCAAAAGATAATTGGAAAGGTGATTTTTTGTACCACATACAAAATTGCAAAAGATAATGGGGGACTAAATAATTGCAAAAGATATATCATATAATTTTGTAACACAAACACAGCCACATTTTTGGGTAACACATATAAACCCCCCCCCCCCCCCCCCAACAAAAAAGAATCGAGACCTTTTCAGTATTTCCAACATATTTCATACTTAAGACATTAGTATCAAATGATTGCACCAGTCAACCATTTTTTTAGATTCCAAGACTACCTTTAATAACCATATTAGAGGGGACCTTTTAGCCTAATGAACACACGATACACACTCATTACAAATTAAATCTGCATCAAGATTGTGACTGTTCTCAACAAAAGCCCCTTCAAAAATGAATAAGAGAACCTCTGCTATTCTGTACAGACCACTTTGGTAATGATTCCATGAAAAGTTGTTACAAGACTAAAGTCCATAATATTTTTTTCACACATATACATTTATATTAACCTGTACTAGAAGTAGATAGCATATTTTCTAACCTTTTATCCAAAAAAAGTAGAGAGAGCTTATTATTGAACAAAGCGGAAGATACCAAAACTTTGATTACCTTAAATTTCTAACCTTCCTATTGGACAAATATTTACTTCTTACATGCTTGAAAGCAGGTTCAAAGTTGATCTTAAGAGGAATTTCCAATACGCTAAGGCTAGCAGCATGTTTAACCCATTAATCAAACTAGTATTTAACCCGCGCAATGCGCGGGATTGTTTTACGTATTAATGTAGTATATTTAAACATATAGTGTCTAATATCTCCTAAAAATTTTAAAAATTAGTTTCTTCAAATCACTTCTTATGTGTTCATCCCTGTTGTGAGATACTTAAAAAAAATCTAACTTTAACCAATTCCAATTTTACAACCAAAATGTTTAAATGGAAATGATGGCTATAGGTTTAGAAAAGTCATTCACTAAAACTAATGTCTGGAGTGAAGTTTCAATGTTATAACTAACTAAAAATTTGTTTCTTCAAATTACTTCACTCTAAGAGCATTCACATCAGTTGGTTGGATAATATCAAGTTATCATTAAAGAATAACAACCTGCTTAGCCTATAAAATAAAATAAAAAATGATATAGTGAAATGTATCTGAGATTATTAAGCTCATTTTTATCTAAACTTTAAGGCATATAAAATTTGTAAAATGTAATTGCATTCGCAGGTCATCAAATCCCATATGCAGATATAAGAAAAAAAAAAGGAGAAGATAAAAGAACAATAATTGAAAGATTATAAAGGTGTACTTTTAGACTATAAAGAAAATGTCTTTATACTTCCGTTCATTCGCTTTGTGTGGCTTATTGTTTTGCCATTATGCCATCTAGAATTAGCACCCCATAATTGTGAATACGTTTTGCAACAGTTAAAGTGAAACTCATCATGAATAAAAGACAAAACTAAAAGACATTTCGGTAAAAATGTAACTATAACTCCCACTAAAACATTACCTAAAAAATAGGACTACTCTCCTGTAATTTTTCAAATTGCTTTATCCACTTATAAATTAGATTAATTTTTCACCAAAAAATAAAAAAATACTTATAAATTAAATTCTCAAAATAAAACATAGGAATTTTTTCTACAACTCCCATGAACTACACTTTTCATCCATCTTATACACTTTGAAATCAACCACTTTGGGACAATCACTGTATCTACATTCAATCTGAGTTTATGGTTTGAACATTAAAAAATCTTATCATATTAATATAGAATTGGAAAGAGTAGAATTTAAATCTTGAGAACATCTAATGAATATTACAAATATGAATTTTAATGATTTAACAGGATATGAAAGTTTGTTGAAATTACTCAATTTTTAGATTTTTAGCATTTTAAAACAAAAACATATGTACATTCAGTTGACTGTGTAAAAAGAAAAATGAAAAAAGTACATTAAGCTTATAACTGAGGTGGGTGAACCCTCATAGATATCAAGTGCCCTCATATATAGAGTCAAAAGAGATATGGAGTCCAGAAATTATATAATTATTTTTCTAATTGAGTATGATTAGATATAATGTATTATATATTTTGACAGTTGCAGTAACTTAACAGTACATTCAATTTACTCTTAAAAAAAAAAAAAAAAACAATACATTAGAGTTCAGTTTTTTGCTTCTTTGATGCAATTTGCTTAGTACCCTTTTGACGTTTTTGATGCATTTGAAGCAGCATTCTTTCAGGTCTTTCAACAGATGTTTCTCCTATTTCTTTTTCTTGACTGGTTATGTACTTTTCCTGCTTTGATTTTCTTACAGTTTCCTCCATTGTGTCCTGCAATAGTTTGTATAATTATGTATCAGTTAGATATGTATAGTAAATTATATGTAGACTAATGCCTGAATTATATAGTAAGCAAGGTGAAGTAAGTATGGTTCAATTACCTGATGTTCTTCAACTTCACTTGTATCATTTTGCTTATGTAAAATTTCCATCTCCAAAATCTTTGAAACTGTATAATTTTCTTTTCCATACTTCAGATTATATTCATCAAGATGTAGTTGGAACAAATATTCATTGCCAACTATTTTTTGAATCTCTTTTGGTAAAATTTTCTCATCTAATTTCAAAATCTGCATGAACAAAGTATCACACAATTAGCAAAATATGTATTAAAACTTAAGTTTTCAGGTAAAAAGGATATAGGGCTGATATTTATATATAAAATTACCTCTTCTTGCATCTCTGCAAGTTCTTTTGCAGTCTTAGATATAATTTTCTCAGCTCCTTTGTCAAATAATATGAATGTGGTCGAACCTGTCTCATCTTGTACTTGTACTTGTATTCTATAGCTATTTTAGATACAAAGTTGTTAGTTAAATATTATATATATTTTGTGTGTCTTTGAGAATTTATAAATCATTTTTTTATTTTAATTACCTTGGGACTGCAAACTTCGGCTCATTTTTACAACGTTCACACCATAGAACTCCTTTGACTTGTTTTACTTTCGTCTTGCATATAAGACATGCAACATAGTACCATCCATATTTGTTGTTGATATTAATGATCTTGGCATTACATGTTACCAGCAAGTCCTATAATGCAAAGTTTAGTCAGTTTATAGAATTATATTTTATTATAAAATACATAAACAATTACTAATTATGATAAATACATAATGTTAGAATATAGTTGATACCTTTGTGTCTGAGTTCCATTCCAAGGCCTTAATCTCAGCAACTGTTTTTTTATTATTTAAAGCAGGTACACCATCTTGTATTTTAGGTAGTCCTTTTGGCAGTATTTCTTTTACGTTTATATCCACTGTGGTGTATCTATCCAAAAATTAGGTATAACTTATTAAAATAATAACAGAACAGTTTCTATATGTATATATATGTAAATAAACTGAAATAAACATGTCTTTCTTAAAGCTACCTGCTGTTTTTTTTTTTTCTTAAATTTCTATAGAATCTATTTTATACATCATTGAAAAGAAAAAGTGTAATAGTAGTTACTTGTTTCTAATTTCTGCAACTTCCGGAATGTCTAAATTGACATACAACTTTGTTGCAAAAGTGGATGACAATTGATAGTCACCTGCAAAAAAATTGTAAAATTTATAAGTATTATAGATACATAAATATTATGTATTTAATAAATGAGTTAATCAATTGTTACCTCTAAAAGTTTTCACAATAGTTGAAGTGACTATTACAATGAATGGTCCTTTATTTGTTTTGTAGAAATCATCATCTATTTGTTGTGTAGTGTTTCCCCACAAAGTTATTTGAACTGATTTGTTCCTGAAATTGTTTAAATGTAAGTTTGAGTTATTTAAAAATTATAACATATTAGTTTTAAAAAATGTATATATATCTTACTCTTCTAACAATAGTTGAATGTTTCTTAGCTTTGTTGGACGCCCTTTTGTTTTGATCTCCTCAATGGCTCCAATGTAGTCCAGTATCCCAATCACATCTAGTAAAAACACATTTAAAAAAAAAAAAAAAAAGAGTCAGTATTACGTTATAAATTGCTTTGTTTTTTAACTCCATAAAAGTAGATGCATGGTTTGTAAAACAATTGAAATTACCAGTCAAGTAAGTAGTGTCATAGCAACGGGAAGCTATTGTTCCATAATCAGCAAATTCAAATTGGGATTGAGGTATTGAAAGATCAAATCCGCTTAATTTTGAGACTGAAGTTGTTGAATTGAAAAGTATTTTGAATTTGTTATAAACTGGACGATAATTCCCTTTATTTTCTTCAACTAAAAAATTTGTAATTGTATATATGCTCCCTTCATTTAGTTGTGGACGATAAGTTTGAGCAAGATTCTTTCTGATGCTTGCATGTATCAATGTTCCCTGCGAACATTTTAAATGAATTACTCCTTAATCAATAATAGCAGTACATAACAATCAATTTACATTAACTAACTGCAAATTTTAATAAAATAATATTTGTAAAATTTATTTTAAATAGAAATCAATTATGAATTTACCTCTTCGTCAACCAATATCATATCGAGACTGAGCAGATCATGGTTGTTTGCTATATTAATTGCATCCCACATTCGCAAAACTCTAACTTTCACTCTTGAGTTATCTTTGTCCCTCGATATTTGCTTCAAAGTTGTGTACTCCATATTCGCATGACTTTGAATTAACTGTACAATTTAAACATCAGTAATATTTATATGTTATTATAGAGTTAAATCTAACATTTGCAACATTAGGAACAATCTAACTTATATGATTAATTAACAGAGTACCAACAGTTCAAATTTTTTATTTAGGGAAATTTACATCAACCTCACTTGAGTTATAAGTAAATGCCGTTAACCCCCAAAGTTTTACAAATATAAAAGACTTCTACCTAAAAGCAGAGGTTAGTGTACTTTTTCTATTTGTTTTTTTTTTTTTTTAAATGAATACTTCTGAAAAATTATTGAAATGAATATTCTTCAATTGAAGATAGACCAACCAACATCAAATGCAAAAATCAAACAATTTGTTTGGTTAAACAGCAGACAGCTTTTTTTTTTTTAAAAAAATAGAATTTTTATTCTAAATTAATCTATGTGCATATGTATGTGAAACGTTTTGTAATATAAATCTATAAAGTGAAAATATTAGTTAATCAATACGACAATCGAACGAAAAGAACTCAAGAAATTGGGAAAAAAAAATAGAGAAAAAAGTTGCTAAGCCTTAAATCTTATTGAGTAATGCAGCAAAACAATAGTTAATATGCAATAAATATTTTTAGGGAAACCATAATTTTAGTTCATGGAAAACCATCGACAAATATATATTCTTCAGCATTCGGTAAGACATAAAGACAATCAGGGGAAAAAAGTGCAAATCTAACAAAAATCTGTCAAATAAAAAAACAGAACTTAATGAACTTCTAAAAAAAATGTCGGAAAAGAAGAACCCTAGAAATTTAGAACTTATATCTGCTTCAGTAGACATAAAAGAAGAACCCTAGAAATTTAAATTCAATAAAGGAAAAATGATATGTTGGTAGTTATAGACACTTGGGAACAGTAATTGAATAGAAAGAAAGAATGTTCACCTTCTAAATAGTCTGTTGTTGCAGAGAAGTTTTCTGAAAAATTTTCTGTTGCAGTACAGGAATGGCGGTTGAAACAATTGAGGGAGAAGTTCTGTATTTCTTTTTGTTTGTGTGTTTGGCGTATAAGGGTAATGGTTGAGGATGTAGGCATTGAGTGCTTTATGTTTGAATGGCCCGATTGATTAAAAAACAGTGGGCTTGGGTATTGTCTCAAAGAGTAAGCCCAATTTCTTCATTGTTTTCTAAATATCATGGGCTTGTTTTATATCCAATTGCATTTTATATGAATTACTAAAAAAAAATCGATTTTTATTTAAAGTTTACTGATTGTTGTGGGATCCAAGTTTTAAAAGTATATTTTTTGATTTTCCAAAACGAAAAAAAAAAACTATTTAAAAAAAAAATCTTAATAATGAACGTTTTATAAGATTGTTGTCTCAATAGAGGGAATATTGTATTTCAATATAATATTAACATATTCTGCCATAAAATATGTATATTTAAATCTTCATATATATATATATATATATATATATTTGAAATGTAAAAAAAAATCTGGTAAAAAAATAATTTATCTAATTTGTTTAAATACAACATGTACGTGTTTCTTATCTTTGTTCTATCATGCTCGTGCTTGATGACAATCACCAGGGGAAGTCTATGAATTATCACTTCAGCCAGAAGATTAATTCTAGCTGTTCAGAATATCTAGCTCCCGTCCAGAAACAGCAGGACTTTAATGTTTATAACTATGGAGAATCAAACCATAGCATTGAAAATATCTCCGCAGAAAGGATGCAAAATGAAGATCAGTCCCATTGCCAGTCAACTTTGCCATGTGCATTTCCTGAGATGGCTTTTCTAATGTGTCCACAAAATTTATCAGCCGACAGTTCTCTGGCCAAAAGCAGCCCAGAAGGGAGCAATGCAGTGAGCGTCACTGAGAATTTCTTAGGTAGAGAAGAGTCTTTAGGAAATCCTCAACCTCGGACATTAATTGACTTGAACCTTCCTCAGGTTTCACCAGATATAGGAACTCAGGAACCCTTTACCATGGACATGGTGCAATATAATGACAAATCATGTGCAAATAAGTCAGCGTCTCTATTGAGATTTTATGTTTAACTGTATTAGTTTAATAAATTTAATTAAATAATTATGTTAGTAATGTATTAGAAATTATAAATATCAAAATTAAAGATTTTATCGTCCATTACCCACATTAATACTAAAATACTTTTAATGGAAAAATTTTACCTTATCAAAATTTTTTTTAAATGAAATTGATGAAATACTTAAATAGGGAAAAAAAAAATCGATACAACAAAAATAAAGTTAAAAAACTAAAATGAATATTAGTGGGTGCAAATTTCATTTTAAGCTAATATATTCTTGGGTCCAAAACTGCAAATAAATAGTTGAGCATTGACATTCATAGTACACGTTGTATAGTATAAAAATGCTACTTTTTTAGTTGTTTTTTACTGTATAAAAAATGCTACTCAAAATATCAATACTAAAATCAGAATTTAAAAATAATTTATCATTGTGGGTTTAGTATTTTTCAAATTTGAAGATTTATCTCTCTCTATCTCTTTTATATGTATTATCTTTGCTTTTTTTTTTTTTTCGAAAAAAGACAGCAATATATTTGTATCTAAAAAAAATCTTGGGATTTATCAGAATGTACTTAAGCAAATAAGCTAAAAAATTTAAAAATATAATTAGTTAAAAAGAAAAAGGTTACAATATTTGGTTGCTAAGAGAATTAATCATAAATTTCAAAATTTTGTTACTAATATGCCAAATTCCAAAGAGTTAGTTCATTTTGCAAACTTTCAAAATTACCATTACTGATAAAGCTAGATCGTATAAGATGCTTTGGGCAAAAGTCGAAATGACCCTGGTCTAAACTCATACTGGCCCAGTCTGTTTCCCTTTTACATGGATATTGCTTGTTAAACTCAGTGTTGGGCCTTTCATCAAATAAGCAGAACTGATCCAATTATGTTGATTTTTTAACAAAACAAAAATATCTGTCCAAATTTTCTGGCCCAGTCTGCTTCCCTTTTACATGGACATTGCTTGTTAAACTCAGTGTTGGACCTTTCATCAAATAAGCAGAACTGATCCAATTATGTTGATTTTTTAACAAAACAAAAATATCTGTCCAAATTTTTTTTAGTAAATTAATTCGGACATATTTAAAAGGTTTTGTTACCGCTATTACCGTCCATGGACCTAGAACCCACTTGATTAAACCACAAAGTTGAAGTGCAGGTAAAAGCATTAACACAATTTTCTGCAAGTCATTTATACACACACACACAACATATCATATTAGCAAATTTCTAAGCATTATTCCATTCTCATAATGAGTAATAAAGTGTCTATAGTTGTTACACACACAATGTACA
This sequence comes from Quercus rubra, assembly GCA_035136125.1. Classification (NCBI taxonomy): domain Eukaryota; kingdom Viridiplantae; phylum Streptophyta; class Magnoliopsida; order Fagales; family Fagaceae; genus Quercus; species Quercus rubra. The sequence goes on along the minus strand of CM068739.1, from coordinate 6,737,318 downwards.
TTTCACTTTCAGATTTCAAAGTTCTACAGTTTTAATCACTCTTCAAAAACAGCAGAATTTCTTCTGATCTTAGCGTGCTAGCTGCTGCTGAAACCTCTGTTTTTGTTAGCATGACAGCAAGTACAGATTCGCAGCAAAGAGTCAATTGAATGACCAAAGCATTGGTAAGTCCTTTGTTGTACTGGGGATCTCTAAACAAAGAATACGCACTGCACCACAACCATACACACCCCATAAAATTTAGTTCAGAATTCAGAATAGAGGCATCAATGTACTTATTTTACTGTTAAAATATGTTTATGTGCAGAAATTTTCCAAAAGCTTACAGACAATAATGAATGAAATCAATAACTTCTTTAAAAAATGGAAAATGTGAACTTCACGTGGGTACAAATAGCAGGTTTTCTTTTTAGCTTTTTTTTCTATGCCTAAGGCCTACATGTGCCATTTTCCTGTACATGGCTTGAGCAATAAACTACCACATTTATTCAATTAGAATTTCTCATCAAAAATATTAGATCTATAATTTAGGGCCCAAATCTATGGTAAATGGGGTCTATGTATAAGTTAATTTGTACTATTAGGACAAACAATCTAATCTTATTATAATTAAAATAGAGTTAGTCTAGATTTTATTCAAAATTTTTACAACTACCCCGTGATGTACCTTTTTATTAGGATGAATACCAGTTCACTTAGGCTGTGTACTGCATTAGACTTCCTTCAGTTTTATACTATATAAAAGTCCACTATAAACAGTAAATAAACATGTTTGCAAACACATAGTTTTTGAAAGTATGCTAAAGAAATAATGATTTTGATGAATGGATATTGAAAATTGGTGAGGGTGAACTAAATAATAGTGAAAGTGAAACATTGATTGAAATACTACATGTAATGTATTAGTTTCACAGTGCATGACATGCTAGAATTTCACTTCCTAAAATATTACATAACAGCAACTTGCATGGATTCAGTTTCAGTCTTATTACTATCTAGTCAAAAACAGTAAATAAAGATTGAGGAAGAGAAGGGACTCTTATAAATTACATACAAAGGAAATGGAAAACATAAAAGTCCACTATGAACAGTAAATAAACATGTTTGCAATCCACCTGTTTACATGAAAATGAAAATTTTACAAACATAAAATGATAATCTATTTTCTTTATCAACACGATGGCAGGAAAATGTTCTTTATAAGTTCTAATAGCATCAGCAGTATTATACATTAAAGACCATTTAAGGCTCCAAATAGAAATCACAGACAGATGAGAGATTCAAAAAAAGGAATTTGAAAAAGGGAAAACATACTTCTCAATCAGTTGTATAAGCACCCCATTTTTGGCCCATGATACTTCTGCAATCTACCTGTTTACATGAAAATGAAAATTTTACAAACATAAAATGATAATCTATTTTCTTTATCAACTCGATGGCAGAAAAATGTTCTTTATAAAATTATATAGTAACATATTTTATGAAAAGAGACAATTTTTGGTAAGTCCCTACTGCTGCTCACTATATAAGCAAAACCCTTTTCTAGCCCAAAAATACAAAAAGTTTCCTCAATAGATTAAGAATATCTCAATGCTGGCATAGAGGCATCAATATACTTATTTTACTGATAAAAAATGTTTATGTTCAGAAATTTTCTAAAAGCCTACAGACAATAATGAATGAAATCAATAACTTCTTTATAATACTCATGGATAAAATCAATAACTTCAATATATACAGATTATATTAAAGTGAAATAATTGCATCAGTCACATGGGACATATGAAGTATAGACCTGAAGGTTTTAGGTACAAATGGAAAATTTGAATTTCACGTGGGTACAAATAACAGGTTTTCTTTTTAGCTTTCTTTTCTATGCCTAAGGCCTACATGTGCCATTTTCCTGTACATGGCTTGAGCAATAAACTACCACACTTATTCAATTAGAATTTCTCATCTAAAATATTAGATCTATAAATTAGGGCCCAATTCTATGGTAAATGGGGTCTATGTATAAGTTAATTTGTACTATTAGGACAAACAATCTAATCTTATTATAATTAGAATAGAGTTAGTCTAGATTTTATTCAAAATTTTTACAACTACCCCATGATGTACCTTTTTATTAGGATGAATACCAGTTTACTTAAGCTGTGTACTGCATTAGACTTGCTTCAGTTTTATACTCTACATGTAATGTATTACTTTCACAGTACATGACATGTTAGAATTTCACTTCCTAAAATACTATATAAAAGTCCACTATAAACAGCAAATAAACATGTTTGCAAACACATAGTTTTTGAAAGTATGCTAAAGAAATGATGACAATAAAACAACCAAAAACACCTCAGTCAGAACAACAGTTAGTGCTAACATCAACATCCTATTTGTGGTTCAGTTCTAATAGCATCAGCAGTATTATACATTAAAGACCATTTAAGGTTCCAAACAGAAATTACAGCCAGATGAGAGATTCAAAAAAAGGAATTTGAAAAAGGGAAAACATACTTCTCAATCAGTTGTATAAGCACCCCATTGTTGGCCTATGATACTTCTGCAATCCACCTGTTTACATGAAAATGAAAATTTTACAAACATAAAATGATAATCTATTTTCTTTATCAACACGATGGTAGAAAAATGTTCTTTATAAAATTATATAGTAACATATTTTACGGAAAGAGAATTTTTGGTAAGTTACAGAAAAAGTTTCCTCCTTTCTCACAAATCCGAAATGATTAAGATCATCAATAATAGTAGTCAGACCAATTTCTTAAACAAAACTAAAGAAAGCATGACCAAAAACGTATAAACCTTTCTCCTTTTTTCCTTATGTTTAAAGAAAACTTGAAACTTACCTATTAGTCAACTGAAATCATAGCAATATTGATCAGATCATGGTAGTTTACTATGTTTACTGCATCTCATATTCACTGATATCTGCTTCAAAATTTTGTACTTCATTGTGATATGAATCTGTAATATTAGAACATTTTAAACATTAGTAAAAACAATATATAACAATGAAGAAAAACCTTTGCGACATAAGTGACAATCTAACTTACATTATCAATAGTTCAAAATAATTTTAATAAATAATATGTATTACTTGTAGGTAGATCATTGAATATTTCTTTATATACAATATTTTTTGTATGAAAATGATCATCATTGTCATTTTCTGCAATAAGTACTTTAAGGCCATTTCTACTTGTAACTCTGGAAACGGCAACGTATAACTGTCCATGACTGAAAACTGGTTTGTCTAAATAAAGTCCAACACATTTCAAAGATTGACCCTAGCTCTTATTAATTGTCATAGCAAAGCAAACTGATACTGGAAACTGTCTTCTCTTTAGTACAAAAGGCCATTTAGATTCAGAGGGAGAAAGAACTATTCTTGGAATAAATACTTTATCTCCAACATGAGATCTTGATATTATTTGAGCTTCCAAAATCCATTTTGATAACTGAGTGACTAAAAGTCTAGTACCATTACAAAGTCCAGCACTTTAGTTTAAATTTCGAAGTAGCATTATTGGCATCCCTACTTTCAATCTAAGTTTATGGTTTGGAATACCAGGGAACTTCAATGAATTGAGAAGTTCTGTTGGATACATGACATCTTGATCTAGAATGTTGGTTGAAGCTTTACATATTGAATCTGCACTAAGATATGTCTCTTCATCAACATCAATAAGGTCAATCATGTAATCATTTATGTCTTCAACAACTTCATTTGTTGGGGCTAAAATTGCCTTTTCTTCTAAATACTTTGAATCACTGAATTTAGTATGGAAATCAGGATAAGTAGCCTTCACAATATCATCGAAAGGATGACTACCAGGTTGAATTAGTAAGTCATGTGGTATTTCAATCAATGCTTCACTTTCACTATTATTTAGTTCACCATCACCAATTTTCAATATCCATTCAGCAAATTCTCTTGTAGCAATATCATCTGGATTTTGTGTCAGCCTCATATTTTTAGTCAAAATGAAAACTCTACAATTCTTCCATAATGAAGACTTGTTAATTGATGATTCAACTATTTGTTCTCTTCGTCCCTTAGCTACGACCGGTAATATTTGTCTAAAATCACCACCAAGAACAACTGTTTTTCCTCCAAAAGGTTTGTCTGCACTGTTACTGGTAGTAAAACGTAAAATGTCTCTTAATGAACGATCAACAGCTTCAAAACAGTTTCTGTGTGTCATAGGAGCTTCATCCCAAATTATAAGACTTGCTTTTGTCATAAGTTCTGCAATTTGTGAACCTTGTTTAATTCCGCAAGTTGAATTGTCTGTTATAGTGATTGGTATTTGAAATCTCGAATGAGCCGTTCTCCCTCCTGGCAACAATAATGCAGCAATGCCAGATGATGCAACTGCAATGACAATCTTTCCTTCTGAACGCAATCGACATATAATGGTTTTCCAAAGATAAGTCTTCCCAGTTCCTCCATGTCCATATACAAATAAGAAGTCACCTTTATTGCTAAAAACAGAATCAATTACTGCATCATATATATTCCTTTGATCAGAATTAAGACCATTAAAAAGTTCAATATGTTCCACTGCCAAAGTATCTCTGTCATAATCCAATTCTTCCTGTAATATTCTATTGTTACATTGTCTCAGAAGTAATGTATTTGGATATGGCATTGTTCCAAATTCTTGTAAAGACCTTCCATTTTTTATCAGAATTTGTTCTATATCACTAAGGGCGTAATTCTGCAGTTGAAAGTCATCAAGATGTAGATTGTCATAGCGTAGAACTGCTCTCTGACGATGAAGAATGTCCTCAGATAATAATCGCCAATTTGAAATCCATAATTTATAAGGGTCAGAAACTTCACAAAAAATCAGCATTGTAACAAAAAGCTCACGGAGTTGTTTTCCTGAAGCCCAATGTGACGCATGATTTAAAGCTTCATGCCACTCTTTATCATCGTCAAGCAAACCAAGCGCATAACATGCTGATCTGAAATCTGAATATACTACATTATTTATAGTTCTTATTTCTTTAAAGGATCGAGCTCCTTTAACAACATTTAATAACATTCGTAAATAAAAACGCTCTCCACTTGCTGGATGAGCATAGTATATACGCCCTATACATCTTCCAGACTTCCTCAATCTCCATTCCTTGTCTTTTTTATGCCAAACCCATTTTGTTGGAAACTCTGAATAAGTCAATTCCCTTGCTTCTTCATATAATTCATTTGCTTTCATCCACTCTGTAAATTTACTTTTTTTGATATCTGGTCTACCCATAACATTATCTAAATACTCAGTATCTTTAAAAACAACTGGCTGTTGATTTTCGATATGGAAGCTAAGTCTTTGAACAGCAGGTTGTCGATAGTGGATTTCAAACTCAAATATCCTCCAACATGCCTCTATGGCAGATACATATCTACAATTTAAGTATCCTTTAACTTCATCCGTATCTGTCATATTTTGCATTCCAGTAGAGGTATCAACATGTAAATTTTCTTCAAGAATCAAAGTTGCACGATCAGGTCCCTTCGTAATATACTTGAATAAATATTTGATTGACCTGGAACGATTACACCACTCGACATTTATGTGAGCTTGAAATTTTACCAATAAGTCAACATTATGAGGAACTATATATCGATTATCGAATTTAACTCCGTTTCTTTCAACATATATTCCATTATTCCTTCTCCTATATACAGGGAAACCATCATTATCAACAGTGGTTTGAGAACAAAATTTCTTAGGAAAGTGCTTCACACATTTGTTCTCGATCATACAACTTGCCCTTGGATTTATAGATCCGCAAGGACCATGGACCATGTATTGCTTGACAGCATCATAAGCTAGTGGTTCCTTATTCACATCTGGAATTTCTGCTGAGATGATCTTGTCAATTTCTGCTGCCGTAGGATGTTTGTCATTATTATGTAGAAAAAGCAATATGTGTGCATGAGGTAAACCTCTCTTTTGATATTCAACGGTGTAGACAACTGGTACCAAAATAGCAAGTTAATTATATTAGATATAGATTAGTTATGAACACCAAAAGGAATAAAGAATCACTTTTCCAAAGTGTACCTGCAATCACTCTTCCAAAGTGTCGACCGTGCTTTAAATCGTTTAAAAGTTGATCAAGTTTTATCTTAAATACTCTTGCAACTACATCAGGTCGGTCTTCAATTTTCTGCCCAGGTTTCCTGGATAGAAAAAGCTCAATTTCCGGCCATTTTGCATTGCATGTGAAGGTAATAAACAGATCTGGGTAGCCAGCCCATCTACATATCGCCATTGCATCTTGGTAATTTTCAATCATATACCTTGGGCTTCCTGTGAAACTTGAAGGTAAAATAAGTCTCTTACCAGTAGATGCAGGAGTGGTATCACCTCTCATAACTGCATCCTTCAATCCATTGTACAGTTCAATTCTCAACTTTTCTTGATTATTTTTCACCCACATAAGTCTTATTGCCTCAATACATGTATAAGCATCTACATCAAATTGCTGAAATAATCGACCGCCTAATATCAATGTATGTCCTTCATCATCCCGCTCTTGCAATCTAAATGCATAATACTCTCTCATAGTAACGAAGTCATTTGTGTCAGAGCTGATCTCATCTATATTACTGCACAAAATGCCAAGCCTAAAACCATCCTCACCATATGGAAATAAAAGAGGATATTGCAATGCCATATAAGATGGATGCAACTCATTGATCCTATGTAATCCTCCTTCTTTTAATTCCACAATAATATCACGATATGCATTATCAACACCAATATCACCAACAATGATTGCAGCAATTTCAGAACATGTAGGAAGATTGTACTCTCTTCCATCTGTAGTTCGTGAGCCAATAAGACGTAATCTTAAACGATGAATATCACGTTCTATGAAACGATCTCTAGACATACGAAATACCTTCACCAAACTGTTTGACTCATCAAACATTTGAACCAATGCGTCAACGATAGATGAATCAAGGTCTTTATTAACTGGACTGCTACTAAAGGCATTCATTCTATGTTGGACTTCGTTTTCAGTATCATAAAAATATAGCTGTGCAAATTGTGGGTCCTCACCATTATTAGGAAGAAGTGTTCCAATCCTATGATGGGTTTGACCATTAAGTCTGAAAATGTAAGGGCCCCTACCATCGTTAACTCTATTATCTACCTTGCCACCCATGGACGTCATTGCAAACATTGCATTATAACTCCTTATTTGAGTTCTGAATGTTTTAGATCGTTGTCCACCTAAAGGATCTAACAACTCGTTAAGAAGAGGAGGTGGTTTTTTAAGCAAAGGCAATTTTACCTTACCCTCCATACAGCACAAAGAAAATTTTGGAATTCTAGGCCTCTTAGATTTTACACTTCTTTCTTCATACCATAACACCGCACCACAATGGTTACATACATAAGAAGGTGGGCCGAAATTCCAAGGTTCAATAACATTACCAGGTGAATGTAATGAAAAGTTTTCATGATTGACTACCATATTATCTCTCCTTTTTCTTTTATTGACTACCATATTCTCTCTCCTTTTTCTTTTTTTTCAGCAATGACTTTTTTCCTGTATTTTCTAGTTTTTTGTAAAGTTTTTTCCCTTTCATTCTGTTTTTTTTTGGATCGCTTTTCAAACATTATCATCCGTCTTTTTTGTTGTGCTAATCTTGGATTTTCCATTTTCTCTTTGACTATTATAAGATGGAAAAACGAAAGTAAAATTAGTATATGTTTTAATAGTGAAAGAATAAATATTTAATAATCTTCTCAAACCTACTTTTCTTCAAATATTTTTTAATCAAACATCAACTAATGATAAAGAGATATAAATCTAAATAGAAGCAATAATAAGGAAATTAGGCATAGCATCTATTTTAAGAGTCAAAGAATACATATTTAATAATCTTTACAAATCTAAATAAAAGCAACAATAACGAAATTAAGCTGTACTGACCTTTTAATTTAATTTAGCAGTTCTTCTTGAATAGCAAAAAAGGGTCTTAATAGCCAAAGCAAAGATGATAAACCTACAATAGAATGTAAGAATGTCAATACCATTGAAAACACAACCTAGCAGGTTTATTTAAAGTAAATAACAAAAAACCTATCACTAAACAACAAAAAAACTATAAGTTTACTGAAAATAATTAAAAACACAGTAATTAATACTAAGTATGTGACATACACAACTAAAACAAATGAAAAAACAAAATAAACAAAGTTAACAACAACAACAATAGAACAATAAACATGTATAAAATATCAGTCATCAAAATAGAAACAAAATTGTATCATAATTATATGATTTTGAAATTATGTAGACACAAATATAAATGAAGCATCATTTCTAAAACCAAAAAAAAGCTATTTAATTCCTCAAAGCTTTTCTTATCAATTTAATGAATAACAAAGTCAAGCAGAAAACAAACTTAGCACCTTGCTATATTTTAATAATTTTCCTAAAATTGAGTGTAAATGTTAAAGTATGAAAATACAGAACTGAAATAGGCAGAGATATTTTCTAGCATGTTCCTAATTTTCCTAAACTTCCAAAAGATGCTAATAATATCTGAGTCACAGCATGATGTATCCTACACTAATTCAAGTAAATCTTAAATAAAAACCATTTTACAAATTATTTTACAAAAAAATTACAGTATATATTTAATTTGATGCACTAAATCTAACAACTTATTATAACAAATTCAGCAATTCAAATTGTCAATTTAAGGCTCCGTTACTGCTACCGTTAAACACAGTACCCACATGAAATGAAGAAAAAAAAAAAAGCATTGATCATCAACACTTACATGATCAGCCACACCTACAAAAAGAAAAAGCTACTAATGGTCACACAAACCCACCTCCATCACAATCCAAAACTATAAGGACCCAGAAAAACCCACAGCTCTTCTATTCTCAATAACTCATAAAAACCCATAAATTACAACTTATTTATTTCGAAAATCACAACCAAGTCAACCAAACAAAACCCATAGATAACAGAAAACCCAGGCCTAATTTTCGGACTACAGCCATGAAGTAGCAGATTAGTCCACACCCACCACAAAATCACATTCCAAGAAAACCAATCAAAAACTATAAGGACCCAGAAACTATTATAAGATGGAAAAACGAAAGTAAAATTAGTATATGTTTTAATAGTGAAAGAATTAATATTTAATAACCTTTTCGAACCTACTTTTGTTCAAATATTTTTTAATCAAACATCAACTAATGATAAAGAGATATAAATCTAAATAAAAGCAACAATATGGAAATTGGGCATAGCATCTATTTTAAGAGTCAAAGAGTACATATTTAATAATCTTTATAAATCTAAATAAAAGCAACAATAAGGAAATTAAGCTGTACTGACCTTTTAATTTAATTCAGCAGTTCTTCTTGAATAGTAAAAAAGGGTCTTAATAGTCAAAGCAAAGATGATAAACCTACAATAGCATGTAAGAATGTCAATACCATTGAAAACACAAAACATATCAGGTTTATTGAAATAATTAAAAACACAGTTATTAATACTAAGTGTATGACATACACAATTAAAACAAATGAAAAAAACAAAATAAACAAAGTTAACAACAACAACAGAACAATAAACATGTATAAAGTATCAGTCATCAAAATAGAAACAAAATTGTATTATAATTATATGATTTTGAAATTATGTAGACACAAATATAAACAAAGCATCACTTCAAAAACCAAAAAAAATCTTTTTAATTCCTCAAAGCTTTTCTTATCAATTTAATGAATCACAAAGTCAAACAGAAAACAAACTTAGCACCTTGCTATATTTTAATAATTTTCATCACACTTTTAATGGTAACTGAAATCCTATAAATGTGTACTCTTGGATGGACACATCAACCAAAAACGCTTTGCTTTTACACCAACAAAGAGAATGCAGTTGGTCATGTTCTTCAAGCCTCTTCTTCAGTTCAGAATCATTCCCAGATTGAGTATTCTGATCTGTTGAAAGTGCTTGAAGAAGATCCGGAAGAATCTAATGCTTTTGGAAGTGAACCTGATCTGGGTGAGGTTGATCGACACTGTGAATAGCTAAGGAACACTTTGTGTAGAAACACTACAGGCCCAGAACAGCATGATGAGCGTTGCAGCTCATGAAGTTTTCATCAAAAGGTCTGTCTCCTAATCAAATCTACAGTGACGCAAGACCTAATTGAAAACTGTAATTCAAATATATGTTCTTATACATTATATGCTGATAATATCATTCAGCGTTTTAAAAATGACTCATTCTGAGTATTTCTGAATGTTTAACAGTAGCTGAAGTAAGCTTAACTTGATATGCAGTGTAGGGAACTTTAAAAGGCTTGGAGAACTTTTTTTTTCCTTGATTGCTCTCAGCTATGTTTCAGAAACTTCATATGTTATGAAATCTTTTTCTTGATACTCTGCATATCAAGAAAAAGAATAAATATACACAGATTTAGGAGTAAGCATTGTTCTAAAAAAATTACTTAGAAGCAGATGGACTGGGTAAGAGTTCTGAAGACTTTTCCAAAAGACATAATCTCTAGATAAATGGTAAAATTTATAATGTTTGACCAAATAGAATGACATCCCAAAACAATAACTAAATATATCATTCTGTGTCACTCTTATAAACATCCATCCATCCCATAGAGCATCTTGCCGAACACAACATGGCATTCCATTAAAAGAAAAACAAAAAAACAAAAAAGACAACATGGCATTCCATCCAACCTTTTAAAGGAAACAAAAAGCAAGCATATAAGAAGGAAAAAAAAAAATCCAAGCTATAAAAACTGTGCACTAAACAGATGGTACAAATTATTATTGTTCAAATGCATTTTAAAAATAATATAAAAAATCCTCCACACCATTAATACAGCCAGCAAATGTCACCAAGTCTTAGTCTTCTTCTCCTATGTTGTCTCATGTAAAGATATTGTCTTAAGGTGCACACATGTTGCTAATTTAGCACATGAACACTCATTCATGTAATGAGTCTACGCATGCCTAAATTTGAAAAAAGATCTTGATTTACCTTAATCAATATTATCTTCAAATTAGCACATGAATCAAACCATTCACTTAAAAACCGACAACTTCGAAAACAACACTACCTATTTAATAGGAAAAACAACAGCTTGAGCCTATATGCAAAAACAGAGGCTAACAATTAAATAGATACTAATATAAGATACTTAAACTTGTAATAAATAATCTGCTACTATCGCAACTCAAATCTTACAAACATGGGTGGGGAAAAATGCTAGAGACCACAAACCATATATATAAGAACTGTATTTGAAATTGAAAGCTTCATTCACAGAATCATCACAAATGGAAACTGAAAAAGCCTAAAAAAGGGATAGTAAGGCCGTCCTAAGGTGAAACAAAGTCTACAAAAAGAAGCTGAAGTAATCATTATAAGGAAGTTGATCACAAAGCATGACAACAACAAAAAGAAACATAACAATTTTACAGGTTAGTTGAAAAAGAATCATGGAATGCATTTTTTTGTTTTTAGAAAAAGCTGTCAAAAATATGCAAAAACAGAGGAAATTCAAACAACAAATGCATAATGGACAGAATCCAAAAACTAACAGAGTAATGGAAACATAAGAACGTAAGATTCATGGCCAAAATGGTCATTTGTCATTTTCGCCAAAACTTTTCAGCAAAATTCCCCTCTGTTTGAAACAATTTAGGGAAATGCCCATATTTTGAAACTCGATTTTTAGAAAATCAAGTTTCAATATAAAGCTCGATTTTTGGACAATCGAGTTATAGCGAACTAAAATTTAAAAAAAAAAAAAAAATGTGGAACTTGAGTTCCTTGAAAATATTCAAGTGGAACTCGAGTTCATGGAACTTGAGTTCCATAATTTTTTTTATTTTTTTTATAAGTCTCATTTCGCTATAACTTCTTTGTCCAAAAATCGAGTTTTACATTTGAAATTCAATTTTTGGAAAATCGAATACATGTCACCCTAACCTAGGTACATGTCCCATTTCTCAACCTATGGGGGATGGTGTGTTGTTAAATTTCCCTCCTGATTTTAGGGACAACCCTAGTCACAAACCCTATAAATACCCTCTTCAAATTGAAGAAAAGGTATGCACTCATAGACACGGTTACTCTACTGTTTTGCTTAAAGATATTCTTTATTCCATTTATTGATTTGATTAGAGTGCCCCTGGCTGGTCTTAGCTTTGTTAGGAGGTTGTTCTCTTGCATTTGGACCTATAAATAATGGTATATAAACGGTTTGCGGACTAATTGGAGATCTTTATATTTCTTTTTGCTATGTCTTTAATAGCAAGCTAGTTACACCTACAATTGAAATGGAAACCAAACGTTTTTGTGGTTCAAAAAGTGCCAAATCTCGTCTCAATTATCATTTCTTAAGGCTATTTGAAGTAAGTTCCTTAGCTTAGAGGGGACATTTAGTCCATGTCACTATTTCTTGATTCAAGGGGAATAAGTTTTTGCTGAAATGGGTAAAACCCAATTTTGGCCTAAAATTCATCCTAAATCCTAATGAATATAGATTCTTAGAAAAGGAAGGACCGAGAGAGACATACCAAGATTTGAGCAGTCGCCCATTTTCTAATTTGTCTCTGAAAGAAGCAAAATTATTCTGCCCATTTGTTTACTACACAGCTCTTATTGACTTTACTAATAAATTATGACTTGATGGAGGAGCAATTAAGATTAATTGCTCTTGTAGTGTAGATCGATCTGTTCCATTAGATGAACAACGCCCCAAGCAGCAAAATTACTATGCACTGGACACCATCGATTTTAAACAATTATGACATTATAGAAACTTATGAAACCAAAAAACGAAAAGGAAAAGTTCAAGATATAATGTTTTGCATATTTGCTGTTAGAATGTGAGGAAGTTAATACAATAAACGAATCATGATATAATAGGCTATTTTCAAGGCGAAATTTAGTAACAATTTAGAATATTATAAATGATCAAGGGTTCTTAAATTTTTTAATATAAATGAATGAAAAATGATCAAAGTGAAAGTTTGAATTAAACACTTTCTTTTTCTGTAAAATAAATAGTGGTTCTATTTTTACTCATACAGACATTACTCTCTAGTCTCCATAAGTCAATTCTGGGCGAAAATGTTAATCATCTAGGGTATGAATGAAAAGAAAAAAAAAACACACACACACACACTATTGTTTAGAAAATGACCAACTTGGCATCAACACATGACAGGTTCTCTACTTGTCTCAACTTATTGAAATTTCATGGTATTTAAATACCATAAGTAATCCACAATTAGCAAAGTAAACTAACAAACAAAATTGATATTTGAAACAAATAAAAAAATAGAACTTTAAAACTGGCTGCAATTACTTTTATTATTATACCTTCACATTTCACAATCTAAACCCATTAAAACCCAACATCAAAAACAACAAAATCAAGTCTTAAAAGTCTTTTTAAAAATGTCAACTGTATCAAAGAAAAAAGAAAAAAGAAAAGAAAAAGAAAAAACGAAAAACAGAGCCAGCAACTTATAATTAGATCTAAATAACTTTTCCTAAAGATAGGGGAAAAAATCAACATACTTCTCAGTTTAACAATGCACAGTATATACATATCTATGATACATATCCTAATTCCTGCAAGACTCAATTTATTCACATATAACAAAGGAAATAGATATAAAATGTACACAGGCTTGATTTCAGTAATCAGTCATCTAAAATGAATTGCCATCTTCTTCCATACTAAATTGTACAGTCACTGATATTAGTTTTTAGAGTTATTAATTACAGATGCACTGAATCAAGAACCCTAGCATTGAAAAGAAAAGAATAAAAACATAAACATTTACACTTGCAGTCAATTCTGGGCGAAAATGTTAATCATCTAGGGTATGAATGAAAAGGAAAAAAAAAAAACACACACACACACACTCTTGTTTAGAAAATGACCAACCTGGCATCAACACATGACAGGTTCTCTACTTGTCTCAACTTATTGAAATTTCATGGTATTTAAATACCATAAGTAATCCACAATTAGCAAAGTAAACTAACAAACAAAATTGATATTTGAAACAAATAAAAAAATAGAACTTTAAAACTGGCTGCAATTACTTTTATTATTATACCTTCACATTTCACAATCTAAACCCATTAAAACCCAACATCAAAAACAACAAAATCAAGTCTTAAAAGTCTTTTTAAAAATGTCAACTGTATCAAAGAAAAAAGAAAAAAGAAAAGAAAAAGAAAAAACGAAAAACAGAGCCAGCAACTTATAATTAGATCTAAATAACTTTTCCTAAAGATAGGGGAAAAAATCAACATACTTCTCAGTTTAACAATGCACAGTATATACATATCTATGATACATATCCTAATTCCTGCAAGACTCAATTTATTCACATATAACAAACGAAATAGATATAAGATGTACACAGGCTTGATTTCAGTAATCAGTCATCTAAAATGAGTTGCCATCTTCTTCCATACTAAATTGTACAGTCACTGATATTAGTTTTTAGAATTATTAATTACAGATGCACTGAATCAAGAACCCTAGCATTGAAAAGAAAAGAATAAAAACATAAACATTTACACTTGCTAAAGAAATAGAAAGGTCAAACAGAATTGAATATTGTAGAGAGCAAGTCCCAAGTAATTGGAATTAATACATACATATATATATATATATATATATATATAAAATTCAAATTTGATTTCAAATAAAGCACCTTTTCATACGAACTTAAACAAAAGAAACAGGAATATAGTGGAAAAGTTACTAAGGTTTATAGTACCATAGACCAAAGTCAAGGAAATTAAAAGCTATGTGCAAAACTGCATATAACTTCTTTTTTTTTTTTATTATTACTGTAAACAAATAAGTGAATAACTTGATCTTCTTCTATGTGGAAATAACTGATACATAAGACACAATGGTAATCAACAGTAAACAGTTGACCAGAAAATTACATGCCAAAGAAACCCATCAAAGACTATTAGAACCCAGAAAAAGCCACAGTCCTTGTATTCTCAATAACTGATAAAAACCCATAAATCACAACTTATTTTTTCCGTAAATCACAATCAAACAAACCAAAAAAAAACCCAAAGATAACAGAAAACCCAGGCCTAATTTTCGAAATACAGCCATGAAGTAGCAGATTGGCATCAATGGAGTCAGATCCGAGAGTCTATTTTTTAAAATCAGAAAACCTACAAACGTAAAACTTTAAAGGGGGAAAAATGCCTACCTTCTGAAACGGGCGAGCTCCTTAAACGCCTGTTGTTGCAGTACACGAAGAGAAATGTCCAGTCTTCGCTATCGCAGAGGACGAACAGGATTTTTTGCTGGTGCAGAGACTCTTTTTTGTCCGTCTGTTTGATGGATTGGTACACGCTAGGCTGATTTGTGTGTATATGGAGTTGCAGTGAAGAATCGCAACTTAGAGTGGGTCTGAATCTTGATCGGGAAAAAACGATTTGGGTTTTAGGGTTTTCTTTTTTTCCCCTTTTTTTTGTCTGTTTTTTTGTTTTTTTTTTTTTTTTGTGGATAAGTGGCTGGGTCTTTTATAAGGGCCTGGTTTTTTTTTTTTTTTTTTCCTGGGTGAACGGGCTGGAAGCCCATGTTTGATGTCTGAAACGGTGTACCGTACGAAATTTTAAACTATTTATGCTACACGTGTCAGCATTTGAAGGGGGTGTTTTTGCTAACGTGTCAACACCTGGTTAAAAGCTTCTGCTTTTATATATTGTATATGATACAAAGAACCATCTCGTAGAAAACTACAACTAATACCCATGGACCGAAACACACTGAGAACCATTGGAAAGTTTTCTCAATTTAATCAAACACTTTTACTCAACCATTATTTAATTCCAATCCATAAACTCATATTTTTCCAAACATTTTTAAAGCACTTGCTGCAAAATAAATAAATAAAAAACACCCTTGAAATTTACATTTATATCTGCTCATCTGCGAATTTTGCAAGTATGGAAATCCAATGAAAGTTATTAATTTAATAGTGCAACATTGAAAAAAGTTACACAATTCAGGTGTAATATGAGCTTATATATCTTACATATGTTGGTAACTCAAAAGCCCAAAATCCTTACAAATAAATAAATTTTGTTACAGCTCATTCAAAATCAGATAACAAAACTCAAAACAAATAAATTAACACATCATTTGGCAGCAGAGAATGGGAAAATGAATTGTGATAAGAAGTCAATAAAAAGATTTAAAGACACTAACAACCATTGGAAAGTTCTCTTAGTGGCAAAACCCATACACAACTAATACCCAACTACAATAACAATCAATTCAAAAAACCCTTACCTGAAATATGAAACTGTTGAGAGGGAAAAGCAGTGAGAGAGGCAATGTGATGAGTGAGAGTGAGAGGTGTGAGAGTTAGTGAGGATAGTGTATGGGTGAGAGTTGAGGATGCTCTGTTTTTGGGTGAGAGGGTTACTGAGCTGAGATAGACTTAAATAATGAACTGTTACGGTGAGAGTGTGACCTGAAATATAAGGTTGGGTCTGTTTAATTGAATCTCGAGTCTCAAAGACTCGAGATTCAATTAAAAAAACGTTTATACATGTAATTGAATCTCGAGTCTTTGAGACTCGAGATTCAATTAAACAGATCTCGAGTCTTAAAGACTCGAGATCTGCGTGGCACATTTTGCCACCACAGCAGCTCAGAAAAATAGCAAAGCGAGTTTCTAAGACTCGCTTTTTAACTTGAATCTCGAGTTTTTAAAACTCGAGATGCTACTTTTCAAAATTCTTTCAAACCGGATCTAACTTACGATCTTGAATAGCTGAATATGTCTGTTCTGCACATTCCCTCATTAAAACCCATACATGTATTACAGAAGAGTAACAATAAAATTAGTATCTTTCTAAACTTTAATAACAGTTCATGATTATATTGTTGGATCAAACTCAATCCAAAAGAAAAAAATCAGCCCCTGCTCTGTTGCAGAGGTATAAAGAGGTGGGGGTATGCGCGGGGGGGGGGGGGGGTGGTCCCAAATCCCAAATTAAATTCACCAAACCTTAAACAGTTAAACACACAGCCAACATACAGCCATTTAAGATTAAAATTAATTGTTCTCACCTACCAAAAGGAGATATTATGAGGGTTTTATAATCACATAGTCAACTCCTTTCCAGTACATCAATACTGTTGGATAAAATTAATTCCAGATTGGGAAATTAAAAAAAGAAGAAAAGAAGATAGTAGTACTAACCATTAGAGAATGAAGAACACGGGAGTATTTGCACCCATATCAGCAAAGGGGTCTCCAAATGAATATACAAAAGCCACAAATACACGTCAAGACTCCAATAAAACAGAGAAAAACAAGAACAAACCAAAGGAAAATAAGGGAACCCGTGAGAGAGAAAATCTTACAGAGTAGAGAGAAAGTGGAAACATAGTTGAAGAAGAGGTGAGGAGCTAGTATAAAGGAACAAGAGAGAAGAGAGATGATGAGGAGAGAGAGAAGCTTAAGGATTTCCGATGTAGGAAGCGGTGATTTGAGGGATTTCCGATGAGAAAAAGGCTAATATCGTCTAAACCGAAGATCCGAAACTGTGGCTGTGCCGTGAAGAGAGAGCTTCATCAACTCCTCTACACCCGTTTCTCTCCAAACCCCAACCTTGCTCTCTGATCTGGGCCTAAAAAGCGCTCTACGAGGCGTGGGGGTTTTGGCTTCAAATGGTGAGTTCATTCTTTGATTTTGCTGTTGAGTCTGAGTTGAGTATGCTGGCAGCGGTGACGACGGAGGTTGAGGGAATCGTGGAGGTGTTGAGAGAGTGGTGGAGGTGAGACAGACACCGGTTGAAGTGGGAGAGAAAGAGAGAGGAGAGAGTGTTTTACTGAAATTGAAATTTGGGAAGCTAATATGAAAAGAAAAGTGAGCACACGGATTGGCAGCGTAGATTGATGAGGCGTCAAAGGCTTAAGCCATTAGATTAAATCTATGGCTGAGTATTGAGGTATTGCACCCTAGCTATTGCCCTAGATGTGAATCCAACTAATTGACTCGTTTATGACCAATTGATCAGAACGTTAGTTATTGTTGCTGCATAAGATTCCAGTTACGATTAAAGACAATGATAGTCCAAAAATATATTGACCCCTTTGAAAAAATTAATCAATTAATTAACCAAGTGAATTTATTAGAATTAAGTACATGCAATAAGAGTGGTAGTATGTTCACGAAAAATAATCTGTAAGTGCACAAAATCATAACAAATAGTAAAGTGTTTTTAGAAAACGAATGTCGAACTCACAGAGATTAACTATATTATTGAATACCGAAATTTACTAAATTAATTATTATTTGGAAAATCGAAAATAAAAGGGATGTTCAACTATCTAAATTAAATCAAACTATTTAATAAAAATAAATCTCGCAAAGCGTAAAAGTCTAAAAGTGTAAAGGAAAAAATATGATAAGAATGGATCTAGAGTGATTGATTTCACCTAACAAATCTCACATAATTTATTATTCCTAATTATTAAATTCTAATAATCTCCCATTGATGATTAAAAATTCCTAAGTATTCAATATCTTCTCTCGAATAATATCAAAAATGTCTTCAACTAATAATTCTATATCTCTATGCGAATTTAATTAACTGGAGACTTATTACGTACTTTGAATTTTCTTGAAAAATCACACTAATCGCGATAAAGCATCTCTACTTTTGCTCAACTAATGGTGTTTAATTCTAGAACTAAAATAACAAATCACCTCTCGGTCTCATTGTCATTCAATTGATTAAACAATAATTCGTAAAAAAAATAGTAAGCATTAAGGATAAGAATTAAACACTCAATCATGGAAATATTAAAAACAAAATAACTCATAATATAAATTGTGTGTTCATTGCTAGACTACATCAACGCTCTAGAAAATAAAATTTAGTTCATAATAAAATTGAAAAGAAAACAAATAAAACTTATGTCTTTCATCTGAATTGGTTGATCAACATGAAGCAGCGCCCATTTGTCCTCAGAAATACTCCAAAGAAGATTCTTCAAATGCGGCACACTGAATTTTTGCCCTAAAGAGCCTTTAAATAGGTAAACGAATCCTATTACAAGTTGAATTCCCGTTTGGAGAAAATCCCAAATTTTTAGGCTTCATTTAACCGACTATTTTTGCCCATTTAACTTCAGAATTTGGGCTTTTGGTAAACTACAAAGTGGTAACCCTTTAAATTAACTTTCCAGCCCAACTTGAATCATCTCAATTGGACATCTAAGCCCAAAGTTATGCTGAAAATACTAACTAATGTGCAGGCTGAAATCCTAATCCGAATTGGACTTAGATTTGGTGCAAATTTTCTTTGATTCCTTACTCCAGTTGGACTTAAATTTAATTGGGTTGGTCTTCTCTTGAATTCATACCTGGATGGATGTAAGTTGACTTGATTCAATTGGCCTAACTCCACTTTGCATGTAAAGCCCTTGTAGATTAATCTGGAATCTTCTCATTCCTTCAAAACACAAATGAATAGATAAATATAAATAAAAATTAAATCAAATCAAAAGAAATAAAGGAAAACTAACAATTTTAATAAATAAGAGGATAATAAAAATCATGTAAAAATTACACTTATCATAGTACAAACAAATCACCAAGTTAAATGCAGTAGAAAATAAAGTTGACACAAGTAATTTGTTTACGAATGGGGAAAATCATTGAGACAAAACCCCATCGGGTGAATTTAAGGTCACCACTTCCAAGAATCCACTATTATCAAAACAAACAATTACGAGTAAAGGAATCCCAGTACCTTATACTAACCTACAGTTGAACCCTTACCCCAATACCCAATTGGACTTGTAATGTAGTGACAATCTCTCCTTTCAATGCACGGCTCCCAGTGTGTGACTAACCAATTGATGCACGGATCCAAGTACGTGACTAACACACCAACTTGAGGAAGACGTTGGCTGCAAAGTTTTTCAATTCATCCAAACGATGAAGATCAAGAAGCTCCTTAGTTACAAAACCCTTGGCATAAAGACGCAGTAGCTTCTATAAAGAATATGATGAACTAGGGCAAATTCTGTGTCCGATCATAATTTGCATGCACAATGACTTTTCATCAAGTTGCATAACCTTGCATTACCTTTGATGGCCCTTAAAATAATCCTTATATATGTCTAGGGTTATGAGAAAAGAAAATCTACACAAATACACTTGGATATGCGTGAAATTAGATCTGAAAATCTGAATTTCGTAATTCTCGACAGATACAGCTTCTATCGAGCTGCTGTTGAGCTTCATCATTAAACCTTGATAGATTGCCTCTGTCGAGACATCTATCATGCTTTAATGAACATCACTTCTTTACTTGTTTCTTGGACATACTTGCATGGTTTTAACTCTTGACTTGAACAACATGTTTCTTGAAGATTTAAACCATCCTAGATCTACCCAATTACAAGTAAATTGTGTTTTGTCAAAGGATTAGCCAATTTACAAAACATATGTCTTTAACAATATCCATATATGTCCTAACAAGCTCCCCCTTTGGCAATCCATGACAAAACCATAACAAACAAATGAATTATAAGAGAAGTCTTAAATCTCTAACTTATTGAATATAATAAAATCTAATCCTAATACAAACTCTTGAAAAACTTTGCAAGAAGAGAGTTCATGGCATGATAAATTTTTACAACCTGTCTTTTTGTAACACTTTAAACAAAACTCATCAAGGCATCTTAGTGTGAAACAAAAATAAAGGATTGCATGCATAAAGAAACATGTGTATAAAGAGATAGAAGAAACAACACATGGAGTGATAGGTGAAAAACAACATACATAATCATATATATAAATGAACATAAATACAATGTATGTCATAAATAAATGGTCACAAGACTGGTATACATGAGGATAATATAACTAAAAAGAAAGAAAAGAAAAGTACATAAAATCCTCACCATATCTCTCAAAAAAAAAAAAAATATAGACACTCCCCCTAACAAAAATATCTTATGCTAACTCTCTCCCTAAATACAAGACTACTCTCATCATCCAAAACTACTTTTCCTTTTTGTCA
Source organism: Quercus rubra (assembly GCA_035136125.1). Lineage (NCBI taxonomy): Eukaryota > Viridiplantae > Streptophyta > Magnoliopsida > Fagales > Fagaceae > Quercus > Quercus rubra. The sequence goes on along the minus strand of CM068739.1, from coordinate 6,716,174 downwards.
CAAGTGACAAAGGGTAATTCATCACTGAGAGGTCGTCATCTTATCATCGCCAGAAGAGCTAGCATCCTCATCCACATCCTCATCCTTATCATCACCATTAACACCATCATCGTTATCCTCATTTGTAGAAGCCTCGGGTGAAACAGAAGGAGAAGCGACAAAGCCACCGAGCTAAGCTTGTCGTCGTGTGATACGACTAACAGGGGTGTTCACCTAACATAATTCATCACTGAGGGTGTCAAGGTGAGCATCCATGCACTTAAGCTGCACCATGATAGCCTCGAGAGTCACACCACCACTCGATAAAGGAGCGGAGGTGGAAGGACCAGTAGGGGCTAGAGGATTAGTTATCTCTATCCGTAGCTGCTTTAGTCGAAACTAGGCCTCACTCTGTCGAACAATAATGGTGTCTATGGCACCCATGACCGAAAAGAGAAAAAGGGAATTAGGGATCTCGACCAAGGAATGTCAAAGGATACGTGTGATAGCAGAAGGAAAGATATGCTTATCACATGTAGTCGTATCCCTATAAACATCGATGATCGATGTGATGAGGTGAGAAGGGAAGTCTATGGTGAGGTCTTTAAGGAGGGATAAAAGAAAACTAGCACAAGGCTTTGTGATGGAGTTATAGTGAGACAACGGAGTAAAAACAAATGTCATCACTATGTTAAGGAATCTTGAACCTTTTGCAAAGTCTGAGCATAGGGTGTTTTGACGCCTACCCCAAACAAAAGGTCTCTTACAAAAGTGAGATATGAGCTTGTCTTTGGACATAGTCCTCAGACGCTAACAACTAGTGTAGTCAGGATGCACTACCCTAGGTACGTTTAGCACCTCGAATATAAGATCCAAAGTGACTCCGATATGTGTACCTCGAAACATCATGGCCAAGCGAGGTACAAAGGTATTGATACCATGTACATTGGAGTAAAATGCCTATATATACATGATGGGACACCTCACAGGTATCTCATAGAGAGATTCCCATCCTTGAGTCCGAATGACATCGAGTAGAGGAGTGTTGGAAAAGTCTGATAGAATGACTTGGCGTTTCGAATGAACGCCACGTCACTGGAAGTTCTCCAAGAAGTCCTTACGGGCTTTCTCATCATGGAACTAGACAGAAAAATGGGGGAGAGGATTAGATGAACCAAAAGACCCAGAACCACGAAGAGGGTTCTGAGCTAAAATGGATTTGCGCTTGGGTGCCATGCGTAGTCTATCCAAGATGAGAAAAGGAGAATAAAAAACAAAAAGCAACATCACAACTAGAACAAAAAGAAGAAAAGAAAGGTACGTATGCATGAAATATGCATGAACATGTGATGTGCTAAAAATAATTGCATCATGGGTTGAAACCCAATCCAAACCTACCAACACACAATTTTCAACAATCAAGCACACATCTAAATGCATGAAACATTGTGAAAATGCCAATGGAATGCAATGCATGATCATATAGCATTAATTAAACAACACCCAACCCAAAAGTTTCATAAAAACCCCAAAATTTTTCAAAAACCCCAAAACCTAGGTCTAAAATGCATTAATGTATGAAGAATGAAGGATTTAGGACAATTACCAAGTGCTTTGAGCTTGGTCTAGGCCGAAAATCTTGTGGGCAAGGAGATTTAAGTGAAAGAAAGAAGTTTAAGGTGAGAGAGATAGAGTTTCTGTCAAGAGAGAAGGTGAGAAATGAATCTGATTTTGCGCTCAACATATAAATAGAAATCACAGCTCGATTGATCGAGGCATCCATCAAGATCTATTGAGCATTAAAACTCGACAAATGAATTTGTCGAGGTGCTCTCAAGGATCTGTCGATGGCAAATTACTTCGATGGATCAAGAAGCTGTCGAGGATCTATCAAACAAACAGAAAGTATCTCGATGGATCGACAAATCTATCAAGTTTCTATCGAGAAGAAATTTCAGAAAGGTCGATGAATTGGGATTGCAATAAGATCTATCGAGACAAGAAGATGAAAAGCTCAATAGAGAGGAATCTGTAGAGGACCTGTCGAGAAGCTGTCAAGCTTGAGAAAAAGTAGTTTTTCAAAGATGGGAAAAACACATAAAGATGAATGCAACAAGCAAGCAACTCAAACAAAGACCCAATCAACATATTAAGCTCTCAAAAACATCTCTCAACAAGAAAATACAAGGCATTCAAAGATCCAAAACACACACACATGCTAAACAAGTCTAACAAATTTTATATTACAAAAAAGAGTTAAGACAGTTTAGTGAGTATAAATTAACACATGCATTCCTTGCGATGACCAAATCACATTGTACCTGCACATGTATCAAAAGTAGCAAAGAATTTGCATATTCTATGTGAAAAACATGGCAAGAGTGCATAAGTGTCTCATATTATGATGATTTGAGATATGAAAAGACCAAATATACTCACACACAATCATAATTGCTTGATGGGAAATATCACCTTTGAGGTACATCCTATAACTCCCACATCTCCTAAAAATATGCTTGCAACTAGATTGAAAAACATTTTGATTCTCTTTGCTTTTGATTTTCTTTGCATATTTTTCTTTTTGAGCATATCATGCATGGGTATATAAGAGAGGGAGAGAAAAAAGACCCAATTATGTAAGCTAAAATATCACAATTTTGCTATGCCGAAGCATACAGATGTTACACATGATTGGCGGGCTTTAGTGATGAGATGGTTATTTATGCCTTTCTCTTAGGATTTTCTAGTCCTTCCCGTCAAAAAGAGTGATATGAGTGTTAAGTATAAGAGATAACTTATACATTCTCATCACAAACACGAGCCACAAAGCTCACTTGCTTAGTTGTGCATTAAGATGCTCATCTAAGCTACAAGAGATACAAAGTTTAGAAAACTTTGTTTCAATAGCCATCCAAGGTATACAAGTACCAATATACACAAAACACACACTGTTTTTGTATTTTTATGATTTTTCAATTTTTATTTTTTATTTTTATGAAAAGCAAAAATAAAACAAAACTGAAAACAAACAAACAAAAACATGTTAAACAAAACAAAGCATAAAACTAGACCGACTCAAAAAAACAAGAAAGCAAAACACACAAGTAATCCATAACCAAAAGGAGGGAGAGAGAGAGAAAGTGACAGAATCACTTTGAACCTTTTTCCTTCTACACCTTGGAAGAACATTTCCTTTGAGCGAACCTTTGTTTCGGAGGGGAAGGGGAAGAATTGAAACCGTTCAAGTTCGAAAGGAACATGATGGCCTTGAGAAGATCTCCAAGAGGAGTAGAAAGGATGGAAACTGATTATGATTTCTGGACGAGAGCATGCTATTGCTTTGTTGAGTGACTAACCACTTATAGCAATTTGGATGAGTATGCCTTGAAGCTCCACAGCGATGATAGAAGTGCAACTTCTTTTGTTGAGACTTTTTGTTGTTATCCCTTTTAGTCCTCGAGTTTCTAGTCTCTTTCTTTTCAACTTTAGGGGGTGCTCCAATAATAGATTTGCTTTTGTCTAAGTTCTCACTAGCTATATAAGTTTTAAGATCATTGTTCTCAGAATTAACAATCTTAGCAGGTGAGACAAACACAATATTACTAGAAGATGCAATATTAGGAGAAGAGAAATCATACCCCAAACCGATTTTGTCAAAAGCAACTTTCTGAGAACTTAGCATCTAATTAAGCTCTGCACTAGAAGTCCTCTCCAGTTGAGCTCTTACCTGTAACAGTTCTGTTTCAAGCTTCTTTGTCTTTTCAGGAAGGAAGTTATTCTCGAATCGCAAAGCTCCAATGGTTCAATTTGCTTCATCAACTTTTGTAGAGAGCTCCTCTTGATCTAGCTCAACATCACATAGCTTCTTGGTTGCTAGCCTATAAAGTTTCTCATGCTTCTCGGAAACCTTGTACAACTTAGCATAGGCCGTATGGATGTCATCTTGATCGTTCATTTTCTCAAACTTAAACTCCACCAAGTCCGCTTCTTCATCTACCTCTTCGACAATCCCCTCAGTAGGATTCACTATGGCAGTGAAGGCATTCAAAATTCCCTCATCATCATTGTCATCTGACTTAGTGTCAAGCTTGGTGTCACTCAAGGTAGCAGCAAAGGCCTTACTTTTCCTAATAGTCTTGAGATATGTTGGACATTCCTGTTTCATGTGTCCAAATCCTTGACATCCAAAGCATTTTGGCCTAAAAGGAATAGTGTACTGACCACCGTCCTTAGCATCCTTCTTTCTTTTGTCTAGGCTTTTAAACTGAGACGAATTGGATTGCTTACAGTCCTTGTCGAATCCTTTCGCATTGGCATTCTTCATGAACTTCTTGAATTGCCTAGTGATGTAGGATTTTATCTTGGAATCTTCATCATCAGAAGACTCATTTGCCTCATTGCTTTTGGCCTTCAGTGCTCTGGTTTTACCTTTGCTTACTTTCTTGATTCTAGTCAAACCTAATTCATAGGTTTGTAGGTTGCCGACCAACTCTATCAAAGGAATTTTATCAATGTCCTTGGATTTTTCAATGGCGGTGATCTTGGCATTGAATCTCTCAGGCAGAGATCTAAGCACCTTTCTTACAACCTTGGGTTTAAGAATAATTTCCCCATGATTAAAGGCAGAGTTGACCATCTCCTTTAGCTTGGCATAGAACTCATCAAACGACTCATCCTCCTCCATCTTAATCTCTTCAAAGCTCATAGTGAGCCTTTGAAGTTTTGAATCCTTGACAGCCTTAGTTTCTTCATAGGTTGTCTGGAGGATGGTCCAGGCTTCCTTAGCATTTTGGTTGAGGATATCTTCTTGAACTCCTCATTGGTGACTGCACTGAATAGAGTATTCAATGCTCTATTGTTAAAGTTTGCCGCTTTGATCTTGGCATTATCCCAATCAGCTGGTGCTTCCTTTGGCTTAGTCCAGTATGCATAGTTAGTGCCATCAAATAAAGGAGGTATAATAAGAGATTATCCTCTATCCATGACAAATAGGGGGTTAATGGATCACATAGCAAATATTAACCCTAATCAGAGTATGCCCGCTCTGATACCACTTGATAGGCCAAAAATGTATTGACTCATTTGAAAAAATTAATCAATTAATTAACCAAGTGAATTTATTAGATTCAATTACATGCAATAAGCATGGTAGCACAAGCAAATCACCAACTAAGTTAAATGCAGTAGAAAATAAATTTGATACAGGTGATTCGTTTACGAATGAGAAAAAGTACCGAGACAAAACCCCACTAGGTGAATTTAAGGTCACCACTCTTGAGAATCTACTATTATAAAAACAAGTGATTACAAGTAAAGACATCCCAGTACCTTATACCAACATACAGTTGAACCCTTACCCCAATATCCAATTGGACTTGTAATGTACCGAAAATCTCTCTTTTCAATGCATGGCTCCCAATATATGTCTAACCCATTGATGCACAGATCCAAGTACGTGACTAACACACCAACTTGAGGAAGATATTGGCTGCAAAGATCTTTAGTTCATACAAATGATGAAGATCAAGAAGCTCCTTGGTTACAAAACACTTGGCACAAAGACGCAGTAGCTTCTACAAAGAATATGATGAATTAGGGCAAATTCTGTCTCCGATCACAATTTGCATGCACAATGACTTTTCATCAAGTTGCATAACCTTGTACACCTTTGACGGCCCTTAACTTATATATGTCTAAGGTTATGCGAAAGAAACCCTATACAAATACACTTGGATATGTGTGAAATCAGATCTAGACATTCGAATTTTGTAATTCTTGACAGATACAGATTCTATCGAGTTTCATCATTAAACCTCGATAGATTGTTTCTGTCGAGACATCTATCATGCTTTAATGAATAACACTTCTTCACTTGTTTCTTGGACATACTTGCATGGTTTTAACTCTTGACTTGAACAACATGTTTCTTGAAGACTTAAGTTATCCTAAATCTACCCAATTTCAAGTAAAGTGCATTTTGTCAAAGGATTAACCAATTTACAAAACATATGTCTCTAACAATATCCACATATGTCCTAACAAACAACTCAGCATCGAAGTTATGATTGGCAATCAAATTAAATTATTGTACTTTATTTATGCCAACTTTTTCAAATTTTAACTCTCATTTTTATTTTTTTAAATAAATTTTTTTTAATGAAAGTGTAGAGAGGGAAAATTCCCGAACTATCATAAGTTAACATGTCACATTACCAAGTCTACAAAATACAGCCAATTACAAAGCACCACGTATTGCTGCTAGGTTTTGCTATCATTACTCAGAAACCAACAAAAATTTGCCAAGTGTCATGCAAAAACCAATCACACATCAGTGCATGTAAGCAATGACACAAGCAGTCTAGCAGGTGTAAGCGATGACACAAGCAGTCCAACACTTGTAAGCGATGACACAAGCAGTCCAACACGTGTAAGCGATAACATAAGCAGACCAATCAGGTTGTGACATGTGTCACCAATCAGACTTCGCCACATGTCTCTCACCCACCCCCAAACTCCTATAAATAGAAGCCTTCCTAAGGCATTTAGGAGGACACTAAATCATCTAGAGCACAAGCAACATTAGAGAAGATTCAAAAGCATCAAAAGTAAAAAAGCTCTATAGGAATCAAGCCTAAAAGCCTTCAAGAACTTCAACCTCAAATCGAAGAACACTCAAAGCAAAATCATCCAAACTATTTGCCTAGATCCTAAAGTTTGCTTAAATCAAGCTCAAAAGCCTTCAGAAACATCAACAAATCACAAATCAGTGAAGCTCTATGGATTCAAGTCTCTAAAGCCCCGAAGAACTTCCACCACAAACATTCGAAGACAAAGAACATGTGAAGAACACAAAGAACGTGAAGAACAAAGGATTTCCAACAAGCTTATAGTTAAAGATTCATTGTAATTCTGTTCCAAAGATCTTCAATCCATTTTTCAACCAAATTGAAGTATATTGGGTGTTCAAATCAATATTACATTACTACAAATCCAATCAACAAATCTTTCAAGGAGATCGAATCAGAGGATCACTCTTTTGTAATCACAGAGAATTGTACCACACAATCATCAATACAAATTCGCATTTGTGAAACTATTTCACTTGTTTGACTTATTTCGAACTGAGAAATTTAGGCGTCCATAAATTCTGGCACGCCTAGTGGGATCTCTTTACCTCTCATCTCATTTTCCTTCAAAGAAATAAACTTCATCATCTTGCTATCAATTTCAATGGCCTCTAGCAAGAACATTCAAGCTTCAATAATAGCTACTTCAATTAGACTTGGTACGGCTACCACCAACAACTGCTGGTGCAATCAATTGTAGCCAACCTAAAGCTCATAATCAACTTCAAGCTCAATCAACCAAGGAAGCCAAGGTCCAGAAAATCATCTCCTTAGACCCTCTCACAAGAAACAAGGTCATCAATAAGGACATCTCCAACTTAGAACACCTCAAGTATGGGGGCAAATCCCCTTCTTTCTCCACATGATGTTGGTCGCACGATTTATCTCCCATCAAAGGGAACCCAAAAGATGAGATTTCACGTGCTCACTTCAAATCACTTTCTTCTCCATCATCTTGGGAAATCATGTCAGTCATGATGACTAACACCTCTACCATGGAAGAAAAGATGGTTGAAATGGAACAAAGGGTTGTCCTTCTCATAAAAGCACTTGAAGATAAGGACCTCCAAATTGCAACTTTAATGAACAAACTCAAAGTACAAGATCTTGGTGAATCAAGCCACGGTCATAAATTCACATCTATGAAGGATGACGAAGGAAGAGAAATTGAAAACACTCCCCAACGAGAACAATCTACTTCGGTGGCTTCGTTGTCAGTCTAACAATTACAAGACATGATAACAAATACCATTTGAGCATAATATAGAGGTTCTTCTACAAGTTCTCTCATATATTCAAAACCCTACACAAAGCGCATCGATAACATAAGAATGCCAAATGGGTATCAAACCCCCAAGTTCTTGCAGTTTGACGGCAAAGGAAATCCTAAGCAACACATTACTCACTTTATAGAAACTTGTGAAAACGCAGGAACTCAAGGAAGCCTCCTTGTAAAGCAATTTGTTTGTTCACTCAAAGGGAATGCCTTTGATTGGTATACAAACTTAGAACCTAAGTCAATTGATAGTTGGGAATGAGTTGAAAGAGAGTTTCTTGATCGATTCTATAGCACACGCCGCACAGTAAGCATGATGGAGCTTACTAATACCAAGCAATGGGAAAATGAGTCGGTGGTCGATTATATCAATCGATGGCGCTCTTTGAGCTTGGATTGCAAGGATAGACTTTCTGAAATTTCTGATGTAGAGATGTGCATCTAAGGCATGCATTGGGGACTTCTTTACATTCTTCAAGGGATAAAGCCTCAAACATTTGAAGAGTTAGCAACTCATGCCCACGACATGGAGCTGAGCATTGCTAGCCGCGTAAATACAAAACCTCCCATACCTGAGGAAAGTAGAAGGGAAGTAAGGAGGAATGATAGGAATGCAAAAGTCAGCCTCAAAGACCTAATGGTTGTTAACACTGCCAAAGTCAAGGTTCCAAGAAAAGGAGCAAATGCAAATGAAAAATGACTTGAAGGATGGCAAAAGAACGAGGTGCGTCGTCTAACTTTTAAGGAATGTGAGCAAAAAGTATATTCGTTCCCCAATGAAGATGTGCCAAACATCTTAGAACAACTACTGCAATTGAAACTGATTGAATTGCCAGAGTGCAGGTGACTAGAAGACATAGGGAAAGTTGATGACCCTAACTATTGCAAATATCATCGCATCATTGGCCACCCAATCCAAAAATGCTTCATCTTCAAAGAACAAATCGTGAAACTTGCCAAAGAAAACAAGATTGATCTAGACTTCAATGAAGTTGTCAGGTCAAACCATGTGACCGTTGCTTGTGATGTACTTCCAACTCTCAAGCAGGGGGTAAACACCGACCAAGCTTGCAAGTTGATCAACAATGATGATGTAAGGATTGAGCCCATCAATGGGAAGTTCCTTAAGCGCTTCTATGCTTGAAAATCGAGGATTGCTCCTTGGTAAGAGTTTAAACTACCCACTATAGTGCTGCAAGAGTACATGATGTCTTCCCATTACCCTTGAAAGCGTACTAATAAGGAAAAATTAATCCCACTCTATGTTACCAATTGCGAGTGTGGCATAGTGGTTGGATGACCATGTCACCCTTGAGGGTCTCGGGTTCGATTAGTGGTGATACCCACTATTACACACTCAGCCCTCCCTTTTGAAAAAAAAAAAAAAAACAAGAAAACAAGAAAACAAAAAAAAAAAAAACAAAAACGAAAACAAAACAAAGAAGAAATCATTAAAAAAAAAAAAATCCAAAAAAAAATCTGTTGAACTACGTGATGACTTGATCCCTCTCCGAGGTACATAGGAAGTTTAGTACATGTCATTAAGTTCAATCACATGAAAAGAAGAAGGATTGCCGATCTAGCTTAAAGAGTTTTCCAACGGTCATCAATATGCTTTTAAGGTCCCTTTGGTTGGCAAGGCATTGCTTAAAGATAGTTAACTGCTCAATAGGATGATCAAAGATTGTTGTAGTCGAAGATGAAGACTAAATGATGTTTGCATGGAATTGCCCATCTTCTATGGACATTCTCCCACGTTTCTAAAGTATGCTTTGCATCACTTATCTCCTGAAGGCATCTTCTTGTACCTTGTGAATCTAAGCTACATCGTCTCTTTTCTAGGTTGTGCCACTTCATAACTCTGAAATTTGAACCACATTATCTCCCTTCTGAGTGGTGTCGTTTCACATCATGTCTCTGAAATTTGGACAATGTCAACTTCCTCTAGAATGATAATAGATCATGTATCCAAAGTTGGTGTTGCACCACCTTGCTTCTATGGGCATGTTCGTGCAATGTCGAATTCTTAGTGACATGTTCTGACATCTTCAAAGTATTGTTGGCATTTCCTTGCATTTTCAAAGTCTTGATAGGGACTCCTTGCATCTTTAACGTCTTGTTGGCACCTTTTAAATCTTGATGTCTAGCTACAATGCTATGCACCCTCGATGTCTGAGCTATGTTGCCTTTGAAAATTTGTGCTATTATAGCTTTATTATAAAGGTCAATATTGGTGCAACTTCAATGCGAGTGCAAGTGCTAATGTGGAGTGTTGTTGTGGCTTCATGATAAAGATGAATGTTGGCACAGCATCAGTGCAAATATTGATGCAACTTCAATGCAAGTTCAGTGCTAATGTGGAGTGTTGTCATGACTTCATGGCAAAGATGGAGTGTTTTTGTGGCTTCATGGCAAAGATGAAGTGTTGACATGGTTTCATGGCAAAGACGAGCATTGGCATGACTTTAGTGCTAATGTGGAGTGTTGTCATGGCTTTATGGCAAAGATGAATGTTAACACGGCTTCAGTGCAAATGATGGTGCGACTTCATAGTAGATGCAAGTGCAAATATTGCTTCATAGCAAAGATGAATGTTAGCATGGCTTCATTACAAGGACAAATGCTGGCATGGCGTCATGGTAAAGACTTTTGATATGGTAGCATTGAAAAGACAAGTGTTGGTGCAGCTTAATTGCCAAGACAAAAGCCAGTACAACTTCAAAGTCAAGTATTAGTAATAGCATCATTGTATCAAGAATACCGATGATAACATTGTTGCCTAGATGACTGTCGTTATGAGAACATCAAGGATGGATATCGCCAAGAGATTGTTGTTGTAAGGTAATAATTTAATAGTATGGAGACAAACATCACTGTAAGAATGCTGTGTTCAATAGAATGTAAAGTTGCCAAATAAAGATGGACGTCAAGTTAAGAATGTTGATGTAAAGCTTGACGCTAAAACTCAAAGAACAAGGAAAGCATGCTGCATAACAAAAACAAGCAATAACAAAGAACTTGTTAGAAAAAATTCTTATGGCACGTCTTAAAAAAAAAAAAAAGTTAGTACAAACCAAGCATGTGAAAAAAAAAAAAAAAAAAAGCATAATTTTATCATGCTACCCACATGGGAGACTACTTGTACAAATGAATGCATATTAAGTGGCTTTATATAGAAAGCTTCTAAGATGATAGACCAAAAAAAAAAAAAAATATGGTGAGTAGGCAAGCCATTAAATGCTGCCACTTAAAGTCAGACTTTGCAACTTGAATGCGCTTAAAGTCAAAGAACATTGCACCTAACCTTGAAAAAAAAGGGGTAAATACCCGTAAATGGATCAAGCTGTTGGAAGAGGCAATTGCACTTGGATGAAAGAAAAAACCGACATCATAGAAAACTTCTAAGGACTTCGAACAACAAGACCCAGAAAAGACGTCCACAGTTGAGCCATAATACGCTGCCATGTGCGGCCACAAATTCCCAATATCCCCCGAGTTTCTCATTTAAATCTGCACAAATCCGAGAAAATTTTTACAAAACTGATGCCACCACTAGATCCATTGGCCCACGATCTACAAAACCTAAAAGTTTCAAGACCAAAAACGGCTACACGCGCCCCCACACGAACCCACGATCTTTCAAACGACTTGTGGCCTAGTCCTTCAAACTTGTGCACATCTGTTCATAATTTCACAAAATTGAACCTATAGGGATCTTCTACGGCCTTAGATCGACAAAACCCAAAAAATTCGAGATCGCAAAAGTTGCCATGCGCCTTTGAAAATGCTGGTGTTCACAGCTTCAAGTCCACGCCCTTCCATGCTCCACCCTTACCATTCACGCGCTTCAAGTGGACCTTTGACTTTCACCAAAAAGTCGAAATTTTCAAAAGGGGCCTATCCCACTCAGTTTTTTGTGTACATTATGATTTTGGAATTTGTTTCTTTGTTTGAGACTCAGAAATTGTACAAATTGTCCAATTTCCGAGAAGTTGACTTTTGCACAAATCCTATCCGAAAGTCAAAATTTTCAAGACGGACTTGTTTTGCCCAATTTTTCACATAGATTCTGATTTTGGGGTCTATTTCTTCATTTGAGAATCCAAAATTTCTCAAATAGTGTGATTCTACAGTTGTTGGCTTTAATGTGAACTTTGACCAAGAATCAAGATGTCCGAGCAAAGCTTGTCCTATTCAAATTTTCACAGAGATTTTGATTGTAAAATTCGCTTATTTGTTTTGGACTTGGAAACCAACTATGTGACCCACTTCTCCGAAGTACTACCAGTGTCCAAAACTTAAGCTCCCAAGATTAAAATTTGAGATTCATCCACTTGGTCTTGATTCCCTCAGGGTTATTCTTCAGACTTCATCAAGGCTTCCCTTTCAAAGTGCAAATGAAATCTCACAAGTGTGTCTTGAACTTGAAATTACACTGGGTCACTAGTTCAACCTACTATTCCTGTTCGGTGCCTACTAGTCTCTAACCATCCATTCCTATTCGGTGCCTACCGTTCTCATCCACCATTCTCACCAAAAATTCTCAACCGCCATTCTCAACTATCCATTGACCATTCTTCATCTCTCCGATATAAATAGAAGTTTCGGATTCATCAAGAAAAACACACTGAATCATGAAATGAAGATTTGCTTCTTTCAAATTTTCAAGTCCTCCTTCTCACAGCCATTTCTCACTATGGCCTCATCATTCTCAACACCCAGCAACCAATATTGCTTTATAATCAGTTTGAGATCAACCCTCTCATGGTTCGGTAGAAACCCTATTCATAACATCATTGTATTTTTCAGATCCAAGCAAATTTTGTTTCTCCTTTTAACGACCACATTTGTCCATAAAATTACTCATAACAAGGTTGGTATTGTTGTGCCATGCTTCCTCAGACTTGGTTGTCCAAGAAATCTAAGTCCAGCAGAGACACTTGTTCCTAAGCTCAAGGCTCTCGTAGTCTTTCTCCAGTTGCTTGGTCTTCCAGCAGAAGCAGCAGTTCGGAACAAACAGCAACTTGGCTAGTTTCTAAGACTAGAATCACAAGTTAGCTCCATCTTTCATTTTTCTGTGCTTTTCCAACAAGTTGTAGTAGGTGAAGATGGTAAAAAGTGTTGGGGTATCCTACAAATTGTCTTCCATCCAACACTTGAAATAACCTCCAAGGCACCAGCTCATCAGAATTCAGCCTTTGGTGCCGGTAAATGGTTACCAAAGCCTTATTCCATGTTCCCACCAATGTGGGACCCAAAGGTCATCATTGTTGGTACCTTAAAACACATTTTCTGAAATTACTCTAACTTAAATCTAGCTTGAAGTATTTCATAAAGTACTTTTCTAAAATTATTTCAACTTAACGTCCGTCAGCATGGTCCCATCACACAGGCATATTCAATGACTCGCCGTCGGACCTCATTCAACATGTAGTCGGTCCCATATCCAAAGGTGTACTTCCCAGAAACATCTACACCAGAGGGTCCCCAACATACAGGGCCAGGGCCATGGTGGCGTATGTTTCACCTATTCACTTTGCTTCATTTCCATCTTCTTCACACCAACATCAGCATCCCCAAAATCCATAGACTTTTGAAATTACCTCAACTTAACCTGAATGATACAATAACACATGCGCATTTAACCACTTTCCCACATGTCCTCACCATAATCCAAAGCATGTTCTTTCGATATAACTTCACCAGAAGTTCTTAAAAACACAAGGCTAGCCCCATGACTCTGCATGCTGTACCTAGCCACCATTCTCGCATCTTCCCCATCTTCTACACCCTGTGATCGCCGCCAACGATCCAAAATACTCTTTTGAAATTACCTCAGCTTAATCTCTACTAAAATGATTCAATCTTGCAAGTACATCCAACTTCTTGCAAATAACTTTCAACCTCACCAACCTACTTCAAATACTAACCTACTTCAAATACTATAGAACACTTTTTTGAAATTACTTCAACTTAAACTATGCTGAGAAGGCTCGGTCACACAAGTACATTCAAATACTAGCAGATCCCTTTTCGGTCTCATCAAAGCCTTTCATATAAGTGGGTCTATTCCTCGAAAATTATCTCATCCTGCTGAAAGCTCCACCACCTTCAACTACTTCACTTAAAGAGTCAAGTGTAAAAATCCATTTTTGAAACTCATTCCCATACCACACTCCAAAAGTGTGTGCGTAAACAAGTCTCGAGGGGGTATTTGTAGAGAGGGAAAATTCCTAACCTATCACAAGCTGACACGTTACATTACCAAGTCCACAAAATACAGCCAATTACAAAACACCACGTATTGCTGCTAGGTTTTGCTATCACTATTCGAAACCAACAGAAATTTGCCAAGTGTCATGCAAAAACCAATCACACATCAACGCGTGTAAGAAATGACACAAGCAGTCCAACACGTGTATGCAATGACACAAGCAGTCTAGCACATGTAAGCGATGACACAAGCAGTTCAGCACGTGTAAGCAATGACACAAGCAATCTAGCACGTATAAGCGATGACATAAGCGGACCAATCAAGCTGTGACATGTGTCACCAATCAGACTCCGCCACATGTCGCTCACCCACCCCTAAACTCCTATAAATAGAAGCCTTCCTAAGGCATTTAAGAGGACACCAAATCATCTAGAGCATAAGCAACATTATAGAAGTTTCAGAAGCATCAAAAGTACAGAAGCTTTGCAGGAATCAAGCCTCAAAGCCTTCAAGAATTTCAACCTCAAAACTAAAGAACACTCGAAGTAGAATTATCCAAACTATCTGTCTAGATCCTAAAGTTTGCTGGAATCAAGCTCAAAAGCTTTTAGAAACTTCAACAAATCATAAATCAATGAAGCTCTACAAATTCAATTCTCTAAAGCCCCGAAAAAGTTCCACCACAAACCTTCAAAGACAAAGAAGACACGAAGAACACAAAGAACGTGAAGAACAAAGGATTTCCAACAAGCTTATAGCCAGAGATTCATTGTAATTCAGTTCCAAAGATCTTCAATCCATTTTTTAGCCAAATTGAAGTATATTGAGTGTTCAAATCAAAATTACATTGCTACAAATCAAATAAACAAGTCTTTCAAGGAGATCGAATCAGAGGATCACTCTTTTGTAATCACAGAGAATTGTACCACACATTCATCAATATAAATTTGCATTTGTGAAACTATTTTACTTGTTTGACTCATTTCAAATCGAGATATTTAGTCATCTACAGAAAGTATTATTTCTTATTGAGAAAGGTGATGTTTACTGAGGTCATGGGAACAGCTATCATGTTCTTGACACATTTTATTTTAGATGGCGACAAAGAGTAATTATATGCCCCCTCCCTAATAAATGAACAGAGTAGTTATTTACTCACTTTATCAAAATCTGTCAATTTGATTAATTTCTTTTAGCTTTTAGCAAATGAAATGATTCCGTTGAAACTAATTTTTTTAGGGAATTGTTAACTACTATTCGAAAAGCATTGGTTGGTTTAGGAGCTATTTTTAAAAATATTTTATTAGGTGAATGATAAAATAATAAATATTATTGACAGATTTTTATATTTTTCATGAAAGTGATGTCAAAATTTTTCTATTTATGGCTTATTAATAATTTTTCTATTTATCGAAATAATACTAATAAAATAATAAGATCTATTAGAGCATCAGCATCTGCTGTTGCAAAAATAAAAATAAAAATAAAAAACATGTGAGATATATACAATCAAAGCATGTGAGATATATACACAAATAACATGTGAGGAAGCATGTAATTAGAGAAAAAGTATACAATAGCATGTGACTACTTATTTACTATATAATTAGCATGTGAATACTAACTACTATGCCCAAATAAAATACAACATTAAAATAAAGAGAGGGAGTTGAAAGGGTAGCAACTTATTGTCATCCATAATTATTTATATTTTTTTATCATGCAAAAAAGATGATAATAAAAATATGATAGTGCCTAAGAAAAGAAAGGGACAATTTAAGCTTGATTGTTGCCTATGGGTTCAATGGAATTGAACCATAGGCACAAATCCTTACAAATGCTATTCTAAGGAAAAGTATTAAATTACAATGAATGAACAAGTTTTAAAAACATTAACTCAATTATATTTTTGAAAGCAATGCTTGGGAAAGACACATTTTTTTTATGATAAAAAATTTCCTTATTTTTGAAAAGAAGAAGTTCTAAAAATTACTCATCATTTTTTTAAAAGAAAAGTTTTTTTTTTTTTTTTTTGAACAAGCAAAGTTTGTAAATGGGAAATATCTTCATTTTTTGAAAAGAAAAGATTTTTAGAAAATGCCGTGTATGTTTATTTGGGGGAACCCGAAAATTTGGGGGAGGGTTTGAAGTTTCTAAAAAATCATTTTAGCAAAAACATATTAGTTTTGAAAAGACAAAAGAAAAAGATTCATAGGTATATTTTCAAATTATTAATAAACACACACACCACAGAGTATATTTTCTGTTGTTCATGTCCTTTCATATCAATTTTTGATGAGTTTAAATTTGAACCAGTTAGAGTGTAACATATCAATTTTTGAAGAGTTTAAATTTGAACTAATTAGGGTGAAAAATGTTGGTTTTTTAGCCCCTAATGAATATATGCCACATCAGCATTTTAGTGGAAATTCAATACACCCTACCACATACAATCATAGCCCATTTAAATCCCCAATCCTCAAACACACATACAAATGTCTGGAGATCTAAATGCAAAATCTCCTCCTTCGCCTCCTCCTCCTCCTCTTTGCACCAGAACTCCATCCTGCCACATAGGCAATCACACACATCCTTGGAGCTTGAAAAAAATGTTGAAGCTGTTATGAGTGTGGTGTTGCAACCTCAAGGTGTGTTCTTTCATGAATTGTTCTTTTTTCCAATTTGTATTTCTAAATATTAATAAATTTGAGTTGTGTTTTTTTGGATGTCAACCACTTAATTTGGTATGAGTTTTACTATATTTTGGTTTTTTTTCTCGTAGGTTTTGATTGGATTATTATGCGGAAGGGTTGAACCATAATTAGATTCAATTTTGGGGTTGAATGGGTGAGAGAGAGAGTCAAGTGGGATTGAGTCGATTGACATTGGTGTTGTGTTGATGATGCAAATGTGATGACGTGAGAAGAGTGAAAAATGAGTGTGAATACGAATGTAATCATCAACTAATTGACTCGTTTATGACCAATTGATCAGAACGTTAGTTATTGTTGCTGCATATGATTCCAGTTTCGATATTAAAGACAACTCAGCATTGAAGTTATGATTGGCGGTCGAATTAAATTACTATACTTTATTTGCGCCAACTTTTTCAAATTTTAACTCTCATTTTTATTTTTTAAATAGTTAAAGGTTGTATAGTTGAATTAACAACTCCTTATGTATAAAGTGTTTGGGATCTAAGAAAATAAGGATTCAAATTGCGTGATTAGCAACATATTGTAATTATTTCTAAAAAAATTTTATTTTTTAAATAATTTTATTTTAATGAAAGTATTATTTCTTATTGAGAAAGGTGATGTTTACTGAGGTCAGGGGAGCACCTGTCATGTTCTCGACACATTTTATTTTAGATGGCGACAAAGAGTAATTATACGTCCCCCTCCCCAACAAACTTGCAGAGTAGTTATTTACTCACTTTATGACTTTATCAAAATCTGTCAATTTGATTAATTATTTTGGTTATTGCTACTCATTGGAAATTACTGAAATGCCATTGTATTAATGGCAAACCGTAAAAATCTATGCAATGAAATGGCATATGTGTCAGTTTGCTTAAGGGAAAACAAATGTTTTAGAATAAATCCCAAATACCCTTCAGCTTTCAGTTTTCTCAATTTAATGTCCCATCCACATGCGGTCCCACCCATCCCAAAAGTCCATCCACATGTGAGATAAATAAAGAAGCAAACTAAAAAAATATTTGTTAATTTTTCCCTTCATTTTACCCTCTTTTTTTTTTTTTTTTTAATTACTTTTTCCCTCCAATCCACTATTTCACCTTTTTCACCTCCCACTTTTCTGTAGTCATTTTTTTTTTCTTTTTGTATCATCACTCTTCTTTTTTACTCACTTCTAAAAACATAATTAGAAAAAACATTAACACACGCTAGTGGTCATGGTCCATGGACCACAAGCAAATATGTAGATATTGAATTTAATCCCAAACTCTTTTTTTTTTTTGAGAAGAAATCCCCAAACTCAATTGAAATCACTAATATATTAATAAAAATCCTATAATATATACAATTACTGATTATATATATATATATATATATATATTCTTTTTCCTTCCATTTTTCATTAAAATGGCTCTAAATTTTTCATCATTTTTATCTTTCTAGTCTTTTTATTTTATTTTTTTAATAATTAAGAGAATTTTTATTTTGATAATACAAAAATAGTCAACGTACCACCAATTTATTACTGTTAGACCGAAAGTTTCATAAACAACATCCTGTGAGTGGGAGAGATCAAAATAGAGATAAAATGAACAAAAATTTTAAAATCAATGGGACAATAAAAGTATCACACCAAAATAACATATCCTTAATAATTAAAAAGCAACATATACTTAACAATTAAACCAACGATCAAGCAAAAGAAAAAGTTCAATAAATAAATTCCATCAAATCTTCTCAAAAACATGTTGTCAAAATGACAATATTAACAAAATATGTGTCATAATTTTTCTTTCACAATCTCAAAAAGCTTTCACCTAACATTTCAAACAAAATACTGGGTTCAATCCAATATCTGTTGATGTTGTTTTCTTTTTCTTGTTTGCACAATTTGAGGAAGTACTACTAATCTTCTCTGGACATGTAGAGATGTTATGACCAATATGCTTACAAAGTCTACAAGACTTCTTTTGTTTTCCCAACTCTCTTCCACCTTTCATTCATTTTTGCTTTGGACGACCTTCTGTCTTCAACATTGGAGGACAAGAAATAAAACAGTCTTCATCAATCACATCATTAACATCACCATTGATATTGGTTTCCTTGTCCACTAAATCTTCATCATTCAAAACTAACAATTCTTTTCCCTTTAGTGATGCTTCCCAACTCCAATGTGATAATAGATACATATGTGGAATTTGGTGGCAATCTTTGTGAAGAAATATCCTAAGTATGTGGCGACAAAGTATACCCCAAAATTCAAAACGTTTGCAACTACAATTAGTCATTTCACCATCCCACAAAACTTTGTGTTTTTGACTATTTTTGTCTTTGTAATATTGCAACACAAATTCACTACCATTTTCTTGAAGCACGGACTATAGTGTAGCACTCCCAAACTCCACTTGAAATAATTTGAAAGCATAAGGTGTCAACACACTATGGGCTTGGTCTTCTAATGGTGAAAGGCTTCTTAAAGAAGAACTCCTAAACGTTTCCAACATTGTATCATGTGATTGTATTTGCTCAACATCTTCAATGGCAAGGTCAATCTAAAATTAAAAAATGACAACAAATTATAAGCATTTAAATGACACACCAAGATTTAAAAAAATAATATAAAAAATACTAACATTGACAAATATAAACATAAATAAAATAAATTATAAGGGTAAATAATGACTTACTTGTTTAACAAATTGGATCAAGCTTATGTGGGAACTAACAAATCGTTTGATAAAGGCATTTATGCTTTTAGATCTTCCTGTTGTTGTCATTCCTCCAAAAAAATATCCACGAAGGTAACATGGTACCCAAAAGTGCTTAATTTGGTATAATCCAATCACATGCTTATTCATACACATGTCATATTTTGCAATAACTTGTAGCCATTGGTGCTCAAATTCTTCACATGAGTCCAACTTATATAACTTGTAGAAATCCATGCACCAACTCGAATATTGACTACGAAGAATTGATGTAAACCAACCACTAAATTTAGCGGTAATATACAATATACAAAAGGCATGTTTTGTGAGTGGCAATTCTTTTGAAATTGCCTTTGTGATCCACGGATCTTAATCAGTCAAAATAGACTTGGGTGGCTTCTTAATCAATGATACAAAAGTCTACCAATCAGACATAAAATTATTACAATGCAAAAAAATTCAAATACTATCCAAATTAAAAAATAATTGTGAATCTTTACAAGATTGAAAATTTACCTTCATTAACCATCGAAAAGTAGTAGTTGTTTCATTGCGAAGAAGTGCACAACAAAAGAGAATTGTCTTTCCTTGATTATTGACACCCACAAAGACACCGAAAGGCATGTCATAAGCATTCATCTTATAAGTAGTGTAAAAAACAACTACATCACCATATTTTTGGTACCAATCAATACAAGGATAAGGTGCCCAAAAAATATGCTCCAACTTTCTCTCATCATCTATTTTAAAAGCATATTCAAACTTTGAATTCTCCTCTTTTGCATCTTTGCAATATTGTAAGAGGCTCATGGCATCACTCGTTGCATGCTCTCTTCTCATTTTCTCAAAAAGGTTACGAATATCTTTTTGAAAAAATGGAAGATGTCCATGTTCCACTTTTTTCTCAAGTTCCATAATACGCATTATTTGTCTAATTGAAAGATTAGCTTCTTTCAACAATTGAATGTGGTCTTCATCTTCTTTAGTGATAATTTGATTACTAGGAAGAAACCGCACTTCCAAAGGAGCCAACAATTCATGATTGTGATCTATAATGAACTTAGTGACATGCCATTCTTGTGGAAAATATCAAATGACATGCCATTCTTTGCTCTTTAGATGGATCCACAATTTTTAATAGTAGTTTACCTGCTCGATGACAAAAGAAATCCTGCCTTACTATTTCTTTATTTTTTGTGACAAATCGACCTTTCCAAATAGAAAAACCATGTTGTCTTGCATAAGTTGTATAGAAAATAAAAGCCTCTTCTTCACTAAGAAAACATTGACCAACAAAAGGCTCAAAATTATATTCTTCAAGAACTTTCTCTCCACAAATGTCACTATTTTTTTCATTATTTGAAGTTTGAGACTCATCCAACTCAATATAATTTCTTGAATCACTTTGATGAGTTTCATTTGCAATAAAATCCTCATCCATTTGTGCTATATTGTCACAAGAATTCAAAAAAAAAAAAAAAAAAATCAACACCACACATGAATATAAAAAATAAAAATAAATAGCCATTTTTCAAATAAAATAATAGTACCTTCTTTAGGAAGCTCATTCAAGTCAAAATAATTCCTTGAAATGCATAGTTGAGTCCCATTTGAACTTAATTCCTCATCCATTTGAACTATAATAATATAACAAGAATAAATAAATAAAGCAAAATCATTTTTTTAATATAAATAAATGAATAAATGAAAGTACCTTCTTAATTCTGATTAAGTTCTTTGAGCCCTCCCCTCTTTTAATTTGCTTTAGTGTGTGTCAATATTTTTCTAAAGTGCGATTTTAAAAGTGAGAAAAAAGAAGGGTGATGATAAAAAAGAAAAAGAAAATGGCTACGGAACAGTGGGAGATAAAAAGGTGAAATAGTAAGTTGGAGGGAAAAAATAAAAGAAAAAAAATGTGAAATGGAGGGAAAAATTAACAAGTATTTTTTTAGTTTGCTTTCTTTATCTCATGTGTGGATGACTTCTTGGGTTGGGTGGGACTGCATGTGGATGGGACATTAAATGGAGAAAACTGAAAAAGCTGAAGGGTATTTTGGGTTTATTCTAAAACATTTGTTTTCTTTTAATCAAATTGACACATACCATTTCATTGCATAGATTTTTGCAACTTGCCATTAATACAATGGCATTTCAGTAATTCTTAATGAGTGTCCTAATTTCTTTTTAGCTTTTAGCAAATGAAACGATTCTGTTGAAACTAATTTTTTTTAAGGAAACTGTTAACTACTATTCAAAGAGCAATGGTTGGTTTAGGAGCTATTTTTAAAAATATTTCATTAAGAGAATGATAAAATAATAAATGTTATGGATAGCTTTTTATATTTTTTATGAAAGTGGTGTCAAAACTTTCATATTTATAGCTTATTAACAATTGTTCTAAGGGCATCCTTTAACTTGATTTATTATTTTTTTAATCGAAATAATACTAATAAAATAATAAGATCTATTAGAGCATTAGCATCAACTGTTGCAAAAAAAAAAAAAAAAAAAAAAACATGTTAGATATATACAGTCAAAGCATGTGAGATATATACATAAATAACATGTGAGGAAGTATGTAATTAGAGGAAAAGAATACAATAGCATGTGACTACTTATTTACTATATAATTAGCATGTGTATACTAACTACTATGCACAAATAAAATACAACGTAAAAATAAAGAGAGGGAGTTGAAAGGGTAGCAACTTGTTGTCATCCATAATTATTTTCATTTTTTTTATCATGCAAAAAAATGATAATAAAAATATGATAGTGTCCAAGAAAAGAAGGGGACAATGTAAGCTTGATTGGTGCCTATGGGTCCAATTGAATTGAACCATAGGCACAAATCCTTACAAATGCTATTCGAAGGAAAAGTATTAAATTACAATGAATGAACAAGTTTTAAAAACATTAACTCAATTACATTCTTGGGGACATTCGTTTCCAAGCAGCTGGTTTTCAGCATGTTGAATTTAATTATATTAGTCAAGTTTGTAACTCTGTTGCTGATGCGTTAGCTAAGAAGGCTAGTTCTATTTTAGGGCTTCATGTGTGTTTGGAAGACTTACCTGATGACATTGCCCCTCTTGTGTTTAGAGATGTTCATTGATTTTGGTTTTGAATAAATTGCCCAGGCATTTGGTCTAGTTTCTCAACCAAAAAAAAAAAAAAAAAAAAAAAAAAGAGATGCATTTTTAATGATTAAAAATTTCCTTATTTTTGAAAAGAAGTTCTAAAAATTACTCATCATTTTTTTTTAAAAGAAAAGTTTTTTTTTTTTTTGAACAAGCAAAGTTTGTAAATGGGAAATATCTTCATTTTTTTGAAAAGAAAAGATTTTTAGAAAATGCTGTGTATGTTTATTAAGGGGAACCCGAAAATTTGGGGGAGGGTTTGAAGTTTCTAAAAAACTATATTAGCAAAAACATATTAGTTTTGAAAAGACAAAAGAAAAAGATTCATAGGATCATTATTGGAAGGAAGGTTTAACTTTGAAAATTTTCCATGATTTTATTCAAGAAAAATTATTTAAGCGTAAGAACATTATTTTTAGAAAATACTTTATGTATTTGGTCAAAAAAGTAAATACTTTATGTAGGGACCAAATTTGGATTGGACATAAAATAGGATTGGATTTTAGCCCAATAAGCCCAAACAATGAATTTGTAGAGCGTGGGTGAAAGAACTAGGTCTATCCTGAAGGAGGTTCCAGTGTAACGAAAAGATGGAAGAATCAGATCCACACCAAGCAGCAATGGGTCCACACCAAGGGGATGCTAATTTACACCAAGCAGAATCAAGGGGGTCTCAACGTAGCAATCCGTTTGTAAACCTTCAACAGAGGGAAGATCATGAGGGAAGTGTGCACACAACTCATACCAGTAAAAGTCAGTCTCGAGGGAAAAGCCATGTTTCCCATGCAAAGAATGATAGGGACATGCAATATGAAATTGATGAACTAAAGAGAGAATTACGCCATGCACGGTGAAGACATCCATCGCTCAACTCTGACCTATCCTCTGAGGAGATAGACGATGCTACTTATAGACGAAGATCCAGAACTCCGCCTAGTGAGACTTTCTCCTATGACGAGGAGTATCGCCATAGACACAGGTATAAGAGCCCGTCCTGCAAAGGCCTAGGGAACGATGTCATGAACAAGGCGTTGAGTCAAGTTTCTAAGTCACCTTTCACGGGAAATATAGAAGGTGCGAGCCTTCCTTAGTGATTTCATCAACCCACCTTCACCCTTTATAATGGTCGAACAGATCCAGTGGAACATGCTAGTCATTTTAATTAGAAGATGACCGTTCATTCTAAAGATGAGGCTTTGATGTGTAAGATTTTTCCATCTAGCTTGGGTCCAGTGGCGATGAGATGGTTAAACGGTCTAAGGGTGAACTCCATCGATTCCTTTAAAAGACTCACCAGGGCCTTTGGTGCTCACTTTATCACATGTAGCAGGGTTCCTCAGCCTTTGGGATCCTTATTATCCATGTCCATGTGAGAGGGGGAAACTCTGAAGGCCTACTCTGATAGATAGTGGGAGATGTTTAACGAAGTAGACAGGGACTATGACGATGTGGCCATTAGTACTTTCAAGGCTAGCCTCCCAACCGAGCACGGTTTGAGGAAATCTCTGACAGGTAAACCTGTTGCCAGTGTACGTCAACTTATGGATCGGATTGACAAGTACAGGAGAGTAGAGGAGGACCAATTGCAGAGGAAAGGAAAGGCAAAGGTGATCCCTCAGGAGAGGAGGTATTTCAGGTTAAACCGATCCCATAATAACCAACCTCAGAAAGATTTTGTTGGGCAGCCAGGATCTGCCAACAACCAGGTAGTGAATGTTGTATTTCGAGAACCAGTACAACAGGATCTGCTGAATAATCCTTTGAACCTTTGTAATTAAAATCAAGAACTGGATCTTAATACATAGCATCCTCGGACAGCTCCGAGAACAGTTTTTCTCACTTACTTTGTGTTTATTCTATTCAAATAAGTGATGGTTATTGTCTTTCTTGCCGAATATACCTAGTTCTTTCACCCACGCTCTACAAATTCATTGTTTAGGCTTATTGGGCTAAAATCCAATCCTATTTTGGGTCCAACCCAAATTTGGTCCCTACACTTTATATATATATATATATATATATATATATATATAAGAATGGATAACTTAAAAAAAAAAAAAAAAAAAAAAAAGGAGTTGGGAAAAGCTCTTTTTTTTGAAAAATTTCATGGGTTTTTTTCTTTTGAAAAGATTTGAATAAAAAATCCCAAGGTTTTTATGGCGAAATGGGAGTTTGTATTAAAAGAAATTTAATGGGGAAATTGGTTTTTAATGGATGGGATTTTAAAAAAAAAAAAAAAAAAAGATCATGGGTTTTATTTTTTTATGAAAAAGGTTTGAGTTCCAAAAATCCCATGAGTTTTATGAAAAAGCATATTTCTTTTAGAAACTTTGCTCATTCAAAAGATTTCTTTTATTATATTTTTACGTGGTGAAAGAAAACATTTTTAAAATACATTTTTTTAAATGCCTTATTTTTGGATTTGAAGAAAAAAGAAAAGAAACAAATTAAGCATTTTTAAGAAAGGATATTTTTGAGAAAAGAATTTGTTTGGGAACAAGTTTAAAGGGAAGATTTTTAAAGAAAAAAAATTTTATTTTAGAAAACAACTTTTGAAAAGGGGAATAAAGAATTTTTTGAAAACCATTTCCTTAGAAAAGTATAATAAAGGAATTTGTTACCCAAGCAATTAATCTATGGCAACATTATTAATTAGAAAAGTAAAAAGCAATAATAATAAAGAACTTGAATTTAAGTAAAGAACTTGAATTTAAATGACAATAAAAATAAGAATTTAAATTTAAATGACAATAAAAGTAAAGATTCATTAAGAAAGTGTTTTTTTTTTTAGAGATCCCTCTTAAATAAGCTTTCATCTCTTTCAAGCCTTATGGGTCCTTCATCAAAAAAAGATGGGAGTTCTAAGCCATCAACCATCCTTAAGACAACATGCCCATATTGTGCTTTGATTGAGGTTTTAAACCCATTAATAGGGATAGATAGAAGGGATGACAATAATGTAAAGGGAATGTCAATAATGTAAATGGATTGGGGAAAAAGCATTAAATAAAAGAGATTACATTTAAAATAAAGGGAAGAAAGGAATACCATTAAATAAAATGCATGACATTAAAATAACAGGGAAGGGGGAATAGCAAAAATTAAATGGATGATGTTACATGAGAAGAAGTAGAGAGAAATGGGATGGGTATAGTTACAAGAAAAACTATCCCATACCTATAAGCTTACCCATAAGAAATTACAAATAAAATGAAAAATGCTTTTTTGTGATGGGTTTCCTAAAGAGAGGAGAGAGAAACTTTTTCAGAATTTTCTAGAGAATTTTTCAGATTTTTTCCACTATTTTTCTCTCTATTTTTCAAATTTCCACCCAAAAACTTCCATATTTTTACCGAAAAGATGGGAGGTATTTATAGGGGAGTGTGGGAAAATAGAAGGCTATGTGATGGAGTACCTGTGGATGCTTGGAAAAAGGAGAATCCCAATGAGGGGATTCTTTCCGAGGTTTGGTCACAATTGGGTCCTTAGCGACATGACTCTTGTGTGCTTGTGTTTCTAGGGTGGAGTGTGTATGTGAGTCCATTTTTCTTATTTTATTTTAGGAGTCACATCCAATCATTGGTTTTGTATTAGGTATGATTGGTCACCTAGAGATCTAATTCATTTTAGGTTACCTAATTAACTAAACCAAATTTTAAGGGTTCATTAATTAAGGCAAACAAAAAAAAATCTCGAACCAAAGATTATGGGCTCAGAAGTTAGGTTACGTTTGGGGATGGTGTTGGGCACCCCACAAGTTACGTTTGGGGATGGTGTTAGGCACCCCACAACGCCAATTTGAAGATAATACATCATTTTAATTTATTTCAAATGTTATCTTTTTATGAAGAAATAGAATACTTGGCATTTTGATTTTGATTTTTTTTTTAAGATTTTTTGCAAACAATGTACATATATATATGTGTGAATAAATATTTACCATATAGCTAACATGTGAATATTATCTCCAATGAATATTTACAAACAAACCATGTGAGGTATATACATAGGTAACATGTGAGAAAACATTCAAAATAAACCTAAAGACATGTGAATAGAATATTTAATATATACATAGCATGTGAATGCTAGCTATTATAAGTAGGCAAGCTAATAACACAACGAAAGAGAGGGAGTTGGAAGAATAACACCTTGTTGTCATCAATATTTTTTCTCATTTTTATCATGCAAAAAAAATGAAACTAAAGTTCATTAGTGCCAAAGAAATATTTGGAACAATGTAAGCTTAAAGGGTGTTCAAGGATTCAAGGGAATGAGCCATGAACACATATCCTTAACTACAACTATTCTAAGAAAACTTAAAATTAGAATGTATGAAGAAAATTACAATGTCAACTTTTATTATTTTGAAAAAGCACATTTTTTAGAAAAGATTTTGTTGAGAAGTTTTGAGAAATTTTTTTTAAGAACCTTATTTTTTTTAAAAAGGAATTCCAATGTGGTAAAAGAAACTCTCTTTTTTTTTTTTTTTTCCTTTGTTTTTTTTTTTTTTTTTGAAAACTTCTTTTTATTTAGACAAAATTTTCGGATTTTAAAAAGAAAGGAAGAATGTGTTTGAAACATTTTCTAAAAAAACCCTTTTTTTAATGAGGTAAAATCACTTTTTTTTAAAGATTTTTTTTTGGGGGATTTTTATCAGGATACACCAATGCTAGTCGCCCCTTGCTATGGGCGGCTAGCACTAGTGTATCCTAATACACTAATACTAGTCTCTCATTTTCCTCATTCTCCTATAAATACTACACCCCCCCCCCCCCCCCAACAAAAAAAAAAGAGAAAAATCATGGAGAAAAATAGGAAGAAATAGGTAGAGAAAATAGTGAAATAGAGAGAAAAAAGTGAGAAAATAGTAAGGAAATTTGACAAAAATACCTTTAGAAATTCAAAAAAAAAAAAAAAGTTTCTTTCTCCTCTCTCTCTCTAGGAAACCCACACAAAAAAAAGCTCCATCCGTTTTTGTTGTAAATTTCGTGTGTAAGGCTATAAGAATGAGCTAGTTTCTTAATAACTATACCCATCCCACCCTCTTTATTACCTTCTAATCGTCATTCTCCATATATAAAAAATCTTTCTTTTATCTTGCTTGTTGTTCATATTGTTTTACTTTCAATATTCTTGTATATATTGTGTATATATCTATCTCTTTATTTCAATGGTTATATTATTGTTGTTGGTTTATATTTTAGTGTTTTTTTCCCAAGATGGGTATTGGACCATCTACTAGGTTATGTATGGGAAGTACCCTGAGGGGAAGAAATCCCATCCCACCCAGGCATCTAGGGATTTACTATTATTGCCTTTTAATTTTATGTCATCCATTTTACTTTCTAAGCAATCCTCCTCCCCTTTAATTTATGTCATCCCATTTACTTTCAAGCAAACCCCATCCCCATTTAATTTATGTCATCTCATTTTACTTTCAAGCAATCCCCATCCCCTTTTATTTTATGTCATCCCTTTAATTTCTTGCACATTCCTTCCGCCCTTTATTTTATTGCACTTATATATATATATATATATATATATAAAGATTTTATATCATCTCTCTTAAATGGCTTTTGAACCTACATTAGAGCACAATATGGGTATGTCTTATAAGAATGGTGATGGTTTAGAACTCCCATTTCTTTGTGATGAAGAATACATAAGGCTTGAAAGAGATTAAAACCTATTTAAGAGAGAAACAATAAATGAATCTTTTCAATATTCCAAGCTCTTTACTTTTATGCCATTTAAATTCAAAGCTCTTTACTTTTATGTCATTTAAATTCCAAGCTCTTTACTTTGTTGTCATTTTATTTTCTGCACTTTACTTTTATGTCATTTAAATTTCAAGCTCTTTATTTTCCTTGCAATTTATTTTATGCACTTTATTTTTGTTGTTCCTTTATCATTTCTCATTATTAAAGTTGCCACAAAATAAATATGCTTAGGTAAACATTTCCCCTATACACTATTCTAAGAAAATGCTCTTTTTCTATAATCTTTTCCCACCTCTTTCTTTAAAATGAAGTCTTTTTCCAAAAGAAGGTGTTTTTAAAATGTTTTCTCATTTGTTCTTCTTAAGAGTTTTCAAGATAAAAATCCTTTTTGTTAAAATGCTTTTCCTCCCTTAAAAATAAAAAAATAAAAAAGAGAGAGAAAGTTTTCAAAAAAAAAAAAAAAAAGGTTTTTTAAGGGGAAACATGTAACCTTTTAAAAAATATTAGTGGTCCTATTTTGTAGCTAAAAAAAAAAAAACCTGTGCTTTTATTTTATATATATAATTTTTATTTTAAGAATTTAATTTATAAGTAGATAAAGCAATTTGAAAATCAATAAGAGAGTGGCCCTATTTTTTAGACAATATTTTAGTGGGAGTTAGAGTTGTATTTTTACCGTATTGTCCGTTAGTTTTGTCTCTACTTAAACATAGGAATGTAGGAGCATTTTTGAACAAAAAAAAGTGAAGATTCCAAATAGGAAAAGCCCCTTAAATAGTAGAATAGAAGATATATATATATATATATATATATATCAGTAATACCTTTATTAGAAAGAAGAGCCCGTTGACTGGATTCATCTCCATCTTTGTACTCATCATGTTTATTATTTCTATTTTTATGTTTTAACTCGCTTATCTCTTGCTTAATAATATTTATTTCATGCTATAAATCATTAACAGTTAACTCTTTGGATTTCTCTTTATTCAGTCTTTTTAAAGGTTCTTCAAAGCAGCTTAAAGTTGATTTTTCATTTTCTTTACTTTTAGTTAGAGTTTTAACAAATTTAATATTTTTGCAGGGAATCGTTTTTAACAGATTTAACAAGTTTAAAGAAGAAAAATCATCAAGGATTTTAAATAGGTCTTTTTGATCTTTATTATCAATTTTTAACATGTTGAGCTTATTTTCAAATTTACCAAGTTGTTTATATTTTCCAAAAACATTTTTCTTTTTAACATGAAGATCATTAGGTCTAAAAAAGCTGTTTTTGTATCTTTTATATTTTTTATGACTATAACTTTTGTGACTCTTATCATGTTTCTTTTCTTTTTGTTTGGAGGGAGCAAGGGGAGACAAATCATTTTGTTTACAAAAATTAGCTTTTTTCTTAATTTGTAATTGATATGTCAATAGTTTTTCATTATTACCCATACTAGTACAAAATTTTTTAATAGCACTAAAAATGTCATCATAAGTTAGGTTATCATAATCAAGAGAATCATTTGTACTTATTAACACTTGTTTTACCTTATGAGCAAAGATTGAAGATAGATCGTCAATGAACCTTTCTTTCCAATAAGGCTTATGGCAATCTTTCCAAAGCATAATCCTGGAAACAAAAACATCTTGATACCATCTGTAATCAGTCATAGTAGAACATCTTAAAATATTCTTCAACAAACCAGAAATTTGAGGTGAAATATTAGGAGTACCAACAAAATATTTAAGAATGGTATAAATCGGCAAACTTGTGGGATATAAATCCCGCCATTCACAAAGAGTGCTAGAAAAACCATTAACAAGTAAATTAACAATATCAGGTTGATCAATATCATGGTTATTTTGGTAAGCAATATCAACTTTAGACATATGACTCATGATTTTTTGTTCAACAATATTCCATTTGTAAAGCTTAGTAGAAACAAAAAATTGTGGTTGAAAAACCCTTTCTTTAGATTGTATATTAGGAGGAATAGGTTTGGAATACCAATCTTGTGTAAAAGAGATAGGTTTGGAATTTTCAACAAATCTTTTAATTTCGGGTAATTCATCATTTAAAATCTCTTTAGCAGGAATAGAAGGAACAGTATCGGAATCAGTATGTTTAGCAGAAACAATTTCTTTTTCATTCTTTGAAATATCGCAAGTTGTTCTTCTAGAAGTACTTTCAATTTTAATTTTTAAACCAGAAAGCATTTTATCAACAACTTCAAGCATTTTAGACTGAGAGGTTTTGAGCAGAACTTTCTCTTTTTGACTGGATAAATCAAGTAAAGGTTTCTCAATTAGAACAGACTTTTCAGAAGCAGATTTTTTAATAGAAACAGTATTTTCAATATGGTCAGGTTGTTGGCCCATGACATGTAGTGATTTATTAGGGAAATTATGTTGTTCAATAAAACTAGTGATAGTAGTTTGATCTTTAGAAATTTTGAAAGGAGATGTTTTAACAAAATTTGATTTTCTTATCATACTCAAATGTTGTTTTGAAACTTCATTATTTGGAACATAATGGTTTTCAAGAAAGTAAAAAAATAAAATATGTTTTTTCAATTGTTTCATCTTTTCTAACCATTTACTCTTGACACGGTTTTTCTCAGATTGAGCAAAATTATTTTGGAAGTATTTTCGTTTAATTTGATTTTTTGAAAGCATAAATTCATCATACAAAGGAGCCAGATCAACTTCAAAGTTTTCATTTAAGACAGTCAAAACTCTTAATTGGTTAACATGGTCAAAATTATCAATGGGAGAAAAGTTAGGGTCAACAGGTTTATCATTATCTTTTTCTTTTTTAGTAGTTTTTCTATACAGAAAAGAAGCTTTAGAATAATGGTTAAAACAAGCATGATCATTCAAGGAAACATCAGCTATAGAAGAAATGTTATTTTTAAAATTCTTAGACTTATCATCATGTAAACACATTAGAACAGAAGCACTACTTCTTTCAACATTGTGATCTTCATCATTTACAATACCAAGAGGACAACCAGTCCTGGGGCTGATAGAAGAGTTGGATCTCCACAATCTATCCATACTATCTTAGTTTTAACACTCAATTATCATGTTTTTCTCACAACCATTGCATTTTGTAACACATACCCTAACCAACCTTATACCTCTCATGCCCTACATGCCCTCTCTTGGCTCAAACGGGCCTTACAGTTCGGTTCTAGGAATTCACTTTATGACTAGGGTGGCGCCAACGACGGTAAGAAGGGAACACAACAACGGAGCACCAAAGTTTCGGGTAGACACAGACGAAGAGACAAAGAACACAACAACACTATCACCGGCCAGAAAAGAGTGGCTCTGATACCATAAAGGGGGAAGGGACACGGCGTTGGAAGCGGAAGCACAGTTATACAGTGATAATATAACTTGAAAATAATGCAAGTAAAAGTAATGCAAGTAAATGCAAAGCTATAAGATCAGCCAGGTAGGCGGCAGAGCCAGCCAAGTAGGGGGTATAGCTTAAATAGTTAAAGAAAACGAAAAAATTATAGAACCGTCCGGGATGGCGGTAATCCGTCCAAGGTGGCGGTAGCAACAAGTAGTATAATGAATGTAATGAACATAAAACTGAAATTACTTGTTATTGAAAGTAGAATTGAACACTTACAGTAGTAGTGATTACAAGTTGGAAATAGTTACAAGGCTTAGGAGTTACAAGCTTTGTAGAGATAGTAAGGAAGTTGTAGTAAGCAAGGAGATTTCTCAAAGAAAGGCTCACAAGTGATAACTCTCTCTAGGAAAGAAGTCCTGAACTAAGCACACTAAAAACTTGCTTGAAATATAAGGGACAACCCCCCTTAAATAGGCAAAAATTTGGAGTGAATAGTAACAAGTGAATAGTGACAGTGAATAGTAACAGTGAATAGTGACAGATGAGTAGTCAATTTCACTTTTTGCCCCAAAACGTGGGGAATGAGTTGTAGAACTCAAAATTCTTGTCCTTGGAGCAGAATATGTCAGGAGATGCATGACAAAACAAAGCATGACTAAATCAAAAGCATGACTAAAAGCATAATGCAGAATCTTTCTTTGTCAGAAGCAATATTTGTGTCATGAGCATGGGATCACATTTTCGAATCTTGAAGTAATCTTGAAGTAGTAGTACTCATTGAAGCTTTTGACTAAAGAGCATATCAAACAAATCGGAGTTCCGCCAAATTCGGGATATCTTGAAACAGTTCCAATTTTTTAGTAACACAATTTTTGAAGCATTTTGGCCTTTGTGCAGGCCAGTCAAATAAGGGAATCAATCTCTATTGGTATAAGCCACTAATCAGTGGAAGCAGCATCGGAAGGATAACCATCAAAAGGACCCCATGGAGAATGGCAATCATGATCATGGGAAATGGCATATTTATTACAAAATCCACAATAAAAAATTGGTTGAAACACTGGAGGTCTTCCTGGGGTGAGAAACTTTACGGGATTACAATGGTCAGCCACCCTTAAATGAGCAACCGCATCAGAATATGGTCTGGGACCAAAGACAGCAATTCCATCAGTGCTTCCCATGAAATGGTAATGTTTCCATAGACTGTAAGCAATATTAATAATTTGGTTATTAAAATAATTTCTCCAGCATTCTATAAGAGTAAAAGGATCGACAAAAGATAAATGAGAATTTCGATCAAACCATGGCCCTTGGTGAGTATTGCCATTAATGAGAATGAGATGCTTTGAAGGCTAGACATTCATCTAGTTATCACGTTCCCATTGTGGTAACGTATTCCAACATCTGATGGTAACAAAAGGAGTATTAAATTTTTTAACTGAATCCTGAATAATTTGTGGGAGTTGGCTGACTTGAAGATGGCTTGCTAATCTCATGTATTTGACGAAACCATATTCAAACATTTGAGAAAGCCAGTAAGGGTCCCTGTCATTTTCATCATCATCATCTGAAACATCAGCAATATATGAACCATCATCATAATTTATCAGGAGGCCAGGAAATGGGTGTTGGTTTTCATACACTCTGAGACTGCTCCCAAAGTGTTCTTCCCATTCAAGTTGGAGAAAAACATTATAATCTTCATCTAACTCATCTGGGTCAGGAATAGTAGCAGTAACAAGTGTTTTGAAATTTTCGAACCATAGATCAAAAGATCTAAACATAGCCTTGCTTTCCAGAGTACGTAATTGTATATCTGTTGGCAAGTTGGCAACAGCACTTCTTAATACGGATTGGGTCTTAAGACTCAATCTAGCACAATCTGTGCCCATTATAGTCATTTTATCCTTTGAGTGGATATCCTCTTTGCCAAAGAGCTGACTGAGGTAAAGATCATTTGTAATATTTGAATGGTTAACATGATGGCTTCTAAAAACCTCATTTTCTAGAATAAAGTCATCTTCTGAAGTAAAGGTTTTTTCTGGAATATGGTTAGCATAGTAGTGTGTGTAAACTTAATTTTGAGCAGTAAGGTTAACAAGGTGGATTTTGAGGGCTCGAAGAGTTTGTTGGAAAACCTCATGGTTTTTTTCGATAAAGGCAGATTGCAAGTTATCAAGAATGAGTTTAATAGAAGCTGATAATTCTGAGTAGGTACCATTGTGGAATTGTAAGTTTTTTGCCAAAACTTTTTGTAAAGCAATTGTTATATCACCATTAGAGTATCTCACCTCTGCAGGGACATCTCTTTGAAGGGATATTGCTTCATTGGATTTTACCCCAAAAGAAGCGTCTTCATGCATTTTGAAAGGTCGTCCCACTTGGAGCCTTTTAGGTTGAGAATAGTCCTGTACAGGAGCTTTTCCCTTTGAAGCCATAATAATCCATTTACTAGTGGTATAGGTATAAATATTACTAGTATCCCACTTATTAGTGGTACTTATCCTCGCATCATCGTCCGATTCCTGCAAAGAAGTATTGATAATGTGAGGACGATTGATAGTATTAGTCCGGTGAGTATTATCTTTAAAATTATCTGTAAAATATGGATAAGAACTCATCATTATTTCTTGGACAAGGGTATTCATGGGAGAATCTTTTTCATAAGTCAGATTGTCAATATCTATTTCAATTTTTGAAGCAAATTTGAATTTTATTTTCTGTCCAAAAGGATCAGTGGTAATTCCGTCATGTTCAACAAGAAAGGGATATAAAGCATTTATAAAAGGTAAACCAAGAATCACTTTATCAGTCAAATTTTTAACAAGAACAGAAGGAATCTTAAAATAGACATTATTATGGCATATATGAGCATTGTTCAATTCATATTTAATTTTCATCTGAGAACTATTAGCAGAAACCAATCTTTCAGTTGATTTTTCAAAATATTTTGAAGGAATCAATCTTTCTTGGATACAGTTCATATCTACACCTGAATCAATCATGACAATAACAGTGAAATGATAATCAGGAGAAACAACAATTTTAACTTTTGTAAACCATTTTGGAGGAATCAATTTATGGACAGGACTAAGTTGGAAGTGATCAACTATACCTTTTTCAGAAAGAAGGGCTCGTTGATTGGATTCTTCTCCATCCTTATGCTCGTCTTGTTCATTATCAATTTGTTGGGGATCAAGACTTTTATCAATTTTTAACATTATTAATTCTTGTTTAATATTTTGATTATCATTTTTAATATTTTTAAACTCATTTTTTAAATCAAGCATTTTTTGTTTAACAATAGTGATTTCCAATTGAAGATCATTAACAGTTAAGTCTTTCAATTTCTTTTTATTAAATCTTTCCAAAGTTTCTTCAAAGTTTATGGTTGATTTTAATTTTTTACCAGTTTCATCCTTTAACAAATTCTTCTTAAATTTATCCAAATATTCTTTTGTAACTCAGGATTTTGAATTTGATTGATTAATTGGATTATTAATTTTTCATTTTCTTCGCTTTTAGTGAGAGCATCAATAGAGTTAATAACATTACAACAGGAATCTCGACAGCCAATTTTAATATTAGGGGAATCAGAAGAATCATCAGCAGATTGATAGCAAGAATTAGACGAAGAAGAAAAATCATCTTCCAAAGAATCAGACGAATTGTTTGATTCAAGGATTCTGAACAATTCTTCTTGCTCTTTATCATTAATATTTAACATGTTAAACTTATTCTTTAATTTACTAGGTTTTTTATTGCAATCTTTACTGAAATGACTAGGTTTTCCACAGTTAAAACATTTACCTTTTCCTGACATATGTTTATCATGTTTTTTGGAAACATTTTTCTTTTTAGCATAAAAATCATTAGGTTTGACAAAATTATTTTTGTATTTATATTTTTTATGGCTATAATTTTTGTGACTTTTATCATGTTTTTTCCCTTTTTGCCTGGAAGGAGCAATAGGGGGCAAACCATATTGTTCACAAAAATTACCCATTTCATATTTGGCTTTTTTCTTATTCTGTAAATGGTATTTTAACAATTTTTAATCATTACACATATTAATACCAAGTTTTTTAATAGCACTAATAATATCACCATAAGTTAGGTTATCATAATCAATAAAATCATTTTTTCCTATTAACACTTGTTTTACCTTATGAGCAAAGATTGGAGGCAGACCGTCAATAAACCTTTCTTTCCAATCAGGCTTGTGACAATCTTTTCGAAGCATCACTCTGGAAATAAAGACATCTTGGTACCACCTGTAATCAGTCATACTAGGACATCTCAAATTATTTAATAAATCAGAAACTTGAGATGAAATATTAGATGGAGTACCAACAAAATGTTTGAGGATGGTATAGATCAGAGTATTCACACCATCTAGATTACCATGACCAATACTTTCATCAAAAATAGGCAAACCTTCATCATTCTTTTTAACAGCATTTTTAATAGATTCTTTGGAATCTTCTGTGAGATAAGAATCCCACCATCCATGAAGAGTTCCAGAAAACCTAGTAACAAGCAAATTAACAATTTCAAGCTGATCTAGATCATGGTTATTTTGATAGGCAATACCAACCATGGACATATGACTCATTTTATTAATGATTTCTTGCTCAGACAAACCATCAATATTCCATTCATAAAGCTTATTAGCAGAAACAGAAAACTGTGTTTGAAAAGCTCTTTCTTCAAATTGCATATCACGAGGAGTAGGTTTTGAATACCAATTTTTTGTAAAAGACATGGGTTTCGGATTTCCAACAAATCTTTTAATTTCTGGAAATCATTACCAAAAATCTTTGTAGCAGAAACAGAAGAAACAATATCAGAATCAGTATGTTCATCAGAAACAATTTCTTTTCCTTTCTTTGAAATAGTGCAAGTTGTATTTCTAGAAGTACCTTCAGTTTTAACCTTTAAATCATTAAGCATTTTGTCAACTACGTCAAGCATTTTAGACTAAGAAGTTTTGAACATGACTTTCTCTCTTTGACTGGGCAAATCAATCAAAGGTTTCTCAGTTTTTACAGATTTTTCAGAAATAGGTTTTTCTATGGAAACAGTTCTTTCAACAAGTTTTTCTTCAATACGGTCAAGCTGTTGACCAATAACATGCAAGGATTCATTAGTAAAATTGTTTTGTTCAATAATACTGATAATAGGGGTTTGATCATCAGCAATTTTGAAAGGAGTAGCATTAACTTCCGTCTTTTTATCTTGACAAGTTATCACAATTGTCTCAAGAGGCGGATGAGTAGACCGAATAGTAGATTTATCATTTGCTTTAACAAAATTTGATTTTTTTATCACACTCAAATGTTGCTTTGAAACTTCATCATTTGAAACATAATGATTTTCAAGAAAATAAAAAAACAAAATATGTTTTTTCAATTGATTCATTTTTTCTAACCATTTACTCTTAACACGGTTTTTCTCAGATTGAGCAAAATTATCTTGGAAATATTTTCTTTTAATCCGGTTTTTTGGAAGTATAAACTCATCATACAAAGGAATCAGGTCAACTTTAAAATCTTCATTTAAAACAGTCAAAACTCTTAATTGCTTAATATAACCAGAAGCATCAATAGGAGGGAAATCTCTTTCAGATGGACAAACAGAATTACCATCGTCTTCTTCTTCACTAGCAGGCTTGCCATATGGAGAGGAAGTTTCTTGTTTGGTGGAATAGTAAACATTGCTAACTTTATCATCTGAAATTCCTTTTAATTTTAAATCAACAGGTTTTTCAAAATTCTTTTCTAAAAATTCATTGAGATCTTGATCTCTTTTAGAAATATTGTCAAATTTTAAATCAGTGGGTTTTGAAAAATTCTTTTTCAAAAATTCATTGAGATCTTGGTCTCTTTTTGAAATACTTTTAGATCCAGCAAAGGAATGTCTTCCTTCGTTGATTCTTAAGGGTTGACTATTTTGAAAACTTATTTTAACAGTACCGTCAAGATATTGTTGAATATGAGTAAGATCAAGCTCATCAAAAACGTATTTAGCAATGGGAGATTCTTGTTCCAAGAACCATTCAGTGGGAAGTTTGATGTCTTGCCATTGAATCATTTTTGGAATTTGAATTTTTGCATCAGGAGTTGAGCATTTAATTAACATAGTTTTACCAGAAGATTCTCTATGATTTATAGCACTAGGATTTAATTGAGTACCCAACAATCTATAATAAATGCGATAAATCAAAGCAAAAGGTTTACTACCTTCTTCCATGTGATAACCAGATGAAGCAATATTTAAAGTCAAAACTTTTATAATGTTAGCATCATCTAAAGCCAAAGTAAGATCAGGATAACAACTAAAGTAAACAGGACCATCATACAAAGAAGCAGTAATCATACCAAGAATGCTATCTTTAAAGTGTTTAAATCTAGCATCATGTAAACACATGAGAACTGAAGCATTAATGCCCTTTCGGGTAAGAGGTTTGATAGCAACTTGAACCATATCAATACGCAGGTAATTGAATTTTTTAGAAGCAAAAAATTCACCAATATTCTTTTTAGTAAATAGGCAACATTTTTCATGAGTTTTTGAAATAGAGAATATTTGTTCAACAATTCTAACTTTATATGCAGAATGAAAAGTATTTTCAGCCCAACTTATTTTATAAACATTTTTTGTATCAACCTTAGGAATAGTCCAATTAGTAAAATCAGGGACCTCATTAGCCTCAACATTGTGATCTTCTTCATTTACAATATCAGGAGGACAACCAGTCCTCGAGCTGATAGAAGAGTTGGATCTCCACAATCTATCCATACTATCCTAGTTTTAACACTCAATTATCATGTTTTTCTCACAACCGTTGCATTTCGTAACACATACCCTAACTAACCTTATACCTCTCATGCCCTACACGCCCTTTCTTGGCTCAAACGGGCCTTACAGTTCGGTTCTAGGAAGTTACTTTACAACTAGGGTGGCACCAACGACGGTAAGAAGGGAACACAACAACGGAGCACCAAAGTTTCGGGTAGACACAGACGGAGAGACAGAGAACACAACAACACTATCACCGGCCAAAAAAGAGTGGCTCTGATACCATAAAGGGGGAAGGGACACGGCGTTGGAAGCGGAAGCACAGTTATACAGTGATAATATAACTTGAAAATAATGCAAGTAAAAGTAATGCAAGTAAATGCAAAACTATAAGACCAGCCAGGTTCTTTTTCTTTTTTAAAAAGGTTTTACAAAACTGCTTTTAAAAATATAAACTGTTTTTATAAAAATGTATATTTTTTTTTCAAAACGTCTTTCGAAAACAAATCTGTTTACCGAATATAAAAACTGTTTTATAACACTGTTTTCTCCACATAAAAAAAAAAAAAAAAAAAAAAAAAAAAAAAACTGTTTTCAAAATGAAAAAAAATCTGTTTTTCAAAAAAAAAAAGTTTTCTTGATAAAAAATCTGCTTTTCATAAAACTGTTTTTCAAAGAAATATAAAACTGTTTTCAAATAAAAATCTGATTTCAGAAAATGTTTTCAAAATAATATAAAAATGTTTAATAAAACTGTTTTCAATGCAAAACTGTCTTCAGAAACTGTTTTTTCAATAAATATAAAACTGTAAAACTGTTTTTCAAAACAAAAATCTGCTTTCCAAAACTGTTTTCAAAGCAAAAAATCTGTTTTCAGAATAAAAAAATCTTTTTTTCAAAGAGGGTAGATCTGAAACTTAAAAAATAAAATAAGTGTTTTCAAAAGAAAATATTTTCAAAGATAAAACGTTTTCCAAAATGTTTTTCTACAGACAAAAATATGTTTTCAGAAAATACCTCCTTCGAAAATACATGTGTTTTATGACGTTGTTTTTAAAAAAAAAAAAAAAAAAAAAAAACGTGTTTTCTCTCTTCCTTTAAAATATATATATATATATATATATATATATATATATATAAAGATTTCAAAATGTTTTTACCACACAAAAAATGTTTTCCTCAAAATCTCACTATAAAATATTTTCTAAGAAAAACTATGTTTTTTTAAAATAAATAAAATTTAACGATGTAACTTTCTATTTTGAAGCCTTTTCTTAGAATAGTTGTAATTTGAGGATTTGTATACAAGGCCCATTCACTTAAGTCTTTGAACATCCTATAAGTTTACATTGTCCCTAACATTTCTTTTGACTAATGAGTTTTTCTTTGTCATATTTTTGCACGATTAAAATGAGAAAATGGTGGGTGACAACAAGGGGCTACTCCTTTTAGCCCTGGCTTCAAGGGTCAAGGTTTTGATTTGGTCTTTTATTTATGAGGGAAGGTTTTCTATCATATTAAGGAGATCATTAAGGTCTGCAGAGGAAGAACCTAAGGATGAGGATGGGTCCGTAATAGGATATACACATAAAGGTGGAGGGATAATTGTGGTATTAAGGATTGGAGGTTTCCTGGAAAGGTAATCAGTGATAAGGTTATCCTTACCTTTAATGTGCTTAACTTGAAAAGACCATTGTGAAAACCAATTTGACCATCTGAGTAGCTGAGGATGTGGGAGTATTTTCCTTTTAAACTTGAGCATCTTGGGAAAGGAAGACATGTCCATTTCTACTAAGAAATTATGTCCAAGAAGATGGAACTGGAATTTTTCAATTCCATGCTTGACTGCAAGAATTTCTTTGAAAGTAGAATGGTAATGGAGTTCTGAGGGCTTGAATGCACCACTTTTGTAGCCGCAAATATTCCTTTTGCCATCAATTTCTTCAAAAAGAGCTGCTGCCCAATATTCATTACTTGCATGTGTCTGCAAAATCCGTTTGCCTGGTCTTGGAATCTGTAAGGGAGGAAGTTTTTCTGATAACCTTTTCAATTGTTGGACCGCTTCTGTATGAGTAGAGTTCCATTCTGGAGGAGATTTCTTCAACAACTGAGCCAAACAGTTCCTGTATCTGGAGACTTTTGGAATGAAGTTCGACATGTAATTTACAATTCCAAGGAACTGTTGTATTTGCTTAGTGTTTGTGAGCTTGTTTGGAAATTCACCTAAAGAGGACGCTATGTGAGGCTGCAAGGTATACTTTCCATCTGAAATATTTACTCCTAAAAAGTCTATAGAAGACTGTCCTATGATCATTTTCTTCTCTGAAAGCATTATTCTTTGGGATTTGACTAAATTATAAAATTTAGTGAGTAACTTAGCATGAGATTCTTCATCTTTTGAGAAAAAAAGGATATCATCCACATAGATTAATGTATTGGCTAAAAGTGGCTGGAACAACGTTACCATTGCTTTCTGGAATTGGGATAGGGCATTTTTAAGACCAAAACGCATAACAGTCCATTGGTAATGGTGAAGTAGAAACAAAATTCTTGATGGCACCATCAAAGAAGAAGGATGTCACAGTTTTCCCAACTCAAATTGCTATGCTCAAACCAGTATCCTATGACGATGAAGATGGACTTCAAATCAAAGCATTTCAAGTGGATGGAAAGCCTTGTTATGAAGGGAAATCACCCTCTGGTCACATATGATGGGACGTTTGTGATTGTGTTGACTTCCAAAAAGAAGAAGGCTTTGAAGAAGATTATTCCAAGAGAAAGAAAAAATCCTCTCAGAAAAAGCTCAAAGAAAGATATGAAGCAGGAGATCCAGAAGTTGACCTTCTAGTAGGGGTGGCAAATTTTATCCATATCCATGAACCCACCCATTACCCACCTTATTTGGGTAAGTCTTAACCCAACTCATTTGAATATTTGGGTTAAATGGGTAAAGACCCATTTGGTTATTTAATTAGATGGGCCTAAATGGATAAATCCACTAATACCCATTAAACTCATCTAAAATTTAAATAAACAACATAAAATCTAAATTTCTAGAAAATGACTAAAATACCCCTCAAACTTAAAAAATTACCAAAATACTACCAAAACCCAACAAATGATCAAAATACCCCCCAAAACCTAAAAATGACCAAAATACCCCTAAAACCTAAAAATTATTAAAATACCACCAAAATCCAAAAAATGACCAAAATACCCCCGAAACCTACAAATGACCAAAATACCTCCAAAATCCAAAAAATAACCAAAATACCCCTGAAACCCAAAAAATGACCAAAATACCCCAAAAACCCAAAAAATGACCAAAATACCTCTGAAACCCAAAAAATGACCAAAATACCCCTAAAACCTTAAAAATTACTAAAATACCACCAAAACCCAAAAAATGACCAAAATACCCTCGAAACCTAAAAATGACCAAAATACCTCCAAAACCCAAAAAATGACAAAAATACTCCCAAAACCCAAAAAATGACCAAAATTCCCCCAAAACCCAAAAAATGACCAAAATACCCCCAAAACCCACAAAATAACCAAAATACCTCTAAAATCTCTACAATGAGCAAAATACCCCCCAAAACCTCTAAAATGTCCAAAATATCCCCGAAACTTAAAAATAACCAAAATACCCCCGAAACCTAAAAATGACAAAAATACCCTCAAAACCCCAAAAAATGACTAAAATACCCCCAAAACTCACAAAATGAAAAAAAAAATACCTCCAAAACCTCTAAAATGAGCAAAATACCCCCCCCCCCCCAAACCTCTAAAATGTCCAAAATATCCCCAAAACTAAAAAATTACCAAAATACCCCTAAAACCCCAAAAATGACCAAAATGCTTCCTAAACCTAAAAAATGACTAAAATACCCCCTAAACCTTAAAAATGACCGAAATACCTCTGAAACCTTAAAATTACCAAAAATACCCCTGAAATCTAAAAAAATGACCAAAATACCTCTGAAACTTATAAAATGATTAAAATACCTCAAGACTTAAAAAATGACTAAAATAACCCCAAAACCTAAAAAAATGACCAAAATATCCCAAAATCCTAAAAGAAATGACCGAAATACCCCCAAAACCTAACAATTACCAAAATACACCCTAACCTAAAAAATTACCAAAATACTCTATAAACCTAAAAAATGACTAAAATGTTAGGATTAGTGCCCTTAAATCCTATTGTATGATGCTATGTATGTTATTATGTATGACATTATGTATGACTTAATGTTGTGATCAATAAAGTTTCTTTATTATTCTTATCTAAAATAATGGTAACATGAATATTTGAACATTATCATATAGTCCATGAGATGTATAGTATGTGATTTATGTGATTTAGTCACTGAAGATATAGATCACAAGTTCTTTGTAAACTCATAATTTTGGTTCGTAGTCGGTGATGAAATTGGGCATTTCATCTGCGAAAACTATAACATATCAACTAAGATGATTTGTCTTGATCATGGAAGTGGAGACTTCTAGTTGATATGTTGATCTGTTTTAAGAGTTAAGACATATTGAACTGGACCGCTGTGAGATTTATTATTCTCCTAACGGCTATCAAATGAATAATAAATCTCACGACTCCTATTTGCATGAACTCTTAATCCTGAGAGAATAATGGACCTGATCATGAGGTGTAGGCTGCTTTGATATATCAGGAATGAGATCTAAAGGCACGATCAAAACCTCAGTATATTGGGCAACCACATTTAGTGTTGATGGAACATATATTCTTAAGATGGAATTCATAGTCTCTTAACAGAGATATAAAATATTCCCTTGAGATAAGTTTAGTGAGTTTGGTTATTCAGAGAGTTAGGTCTAACCACTTTAGTAAGAAATTACTAAAGTATATATTTATGAAATTAGATTTCATAAATATATGATAAATAACTTAAAAGATTAAACCGGGTACTCAAGGATTAAGATGTAGTAATCTTCAAAGTGGCAATCTACATTCATGACTTTGTATTACTACGAATATTTTATGAAGGGGTTGCATGTATAATAAAGTCTTGAGATATAATTTATTAATAAGGCCTAGAGTGCAATTATATTTATATAGTGGTATTAAATATAATTAATGGTAACTTTGGATTTGTCAAGAGTTGACAGAAAAGCCCAA
Organism: Quercus rubra; assembly: GCA_035136125.1. Lineage (NCBI taxonomy): Eukaryota > Viridiplantae > Streptophyta > Magnoliopsida > Fagales > Fagaceae > Quercus > Quercus rubra. The sequence goes on along the minus strand of CM068739.1, from coordinate 6,672,501 downwards.
GGCCCATTGGAGCTAGTGTCTTATTGGTCCATTTTGGTCCCACTCCAAGCCACACATTAAAGCCCAATTGGACAGGCCCAATAGGCCGGCCCAATTAGATAATCAGTTAGTTTTAAAAGGGAGAAACATACAAAAATTTATTTAAGAGAATCATCATTGTGAAGTGGTGTGTATGTGTGAGTGAAACCACTCGATTATTCTCCCTTAGAAACTGATTGAGAGACCACACTTCTTGGGCGTAAAGTGGAATTGGAGTGAGGATTAAAAGTGTTCCCAAGAACTTCTAATCTTTTGTTTCAAATTTCACCGCACCAAGGTACGCTATCTTGTTCTCAAATTCTCAAAATCACATAGTGCATGTTATCAATCATGAATGAAATAGATCCATATTTTTTGCTTCCACTGTGTGTTTTGTATGGGATAAAAAACCAGATTTTCCTTCATAAAATACCTCTAAAACCTATAAAAAAAAAACTCAAATACCCCCGAAACCTAAGAAAATTACCAAAATACCCTGAAACCTAAAAAATGATTGAAATACCCCAAAAACCTAAAAAAAAAAAAATGATCAAAACAACCCCAAAACCTAAAAAAAATGATCGATAAAAACCCCTGAAACCCAAATTATGACCAAAATGCCGCTAAACATGTAAGATGACCAAAATACACCTGAAACATCTAAAATTACTGAAATAGAGGTTTAGGGTATTTTGGATGTTTCAAGGATATTTTTGACAAATTAAAGGTTCTAAGAGTCTTTCATTCATTTTATAGGTTACGAGGGAATTTCGGTAATTTTTTAGGTTTTGGGGTTATTTTGATCATCTTTTAGATTCTAAGGGTATTTTAACCATTTTTTAGGTTACGAGGGCATTTCTGTCATCTTTTAGTTTTAGGGTTATTTCGGTAAATTTCTAGGGTTCAGAAGTATTTTGGTAATTTTTAGGTTTTGAGGTATTTCGGTAATTTTTTAGGTTTCGGTGGCATTTTGGTCATTTTTAGGTTTCGAGGGTATTTAGGTCATTTTTTTGGGTTTTAGGGGTATTTGGTATTTTTTAAGTTTCAAGAGTAATTTGGTCTTTTTTGGGGTTTGGGGGGTATTTTTGTCATTTTTAGGTTTTGAGGGTATTTTGGTAATTTTTTGGGTTTTGGGGGTATTTGGTCAATTTTTGGGTTCCGATGGTATTTTGGTAATTTTTTAGGTTTCAGGGATATTTTGGTCATTTTTTGGATTTTGGAAGTATTTTGGTCATTTTTAGGTTTCGAGGGTATTTTGGTAATTTTTTGTGTTTTAGGGATATTTTGGTAATTTTTAGGTTTCGGGGGTATTTTGGTCATTTTTTGAGTTTTTGGGGTATTTTGGTCATTTTTTGGGTTTTGGGGGGTACTTTGGTTATTTTTTGGTTTCGGGGGTATTTTGGTTATTTTTTGGTTTCAGGGGTATTTTGGTTATTTTTAGGTTTCGGGGGTATTTTGGTTATTTATATATATATATAGTGGTAAACCCGAAACGGTACATCAGTATTGACCGGTATCTGAAATATATCGTACCGTAGGCCAAACCGGTATAACCTTTGGTACGGTATTGACTCCCTTACAAAAGATAGATTTAGGCACAAACATGTAGCACAAAGTATAAAGCACATAGATCGGGACAAATAAACATGTGAGCAAGCATAGAAGACCATGGATCTAAGCTAGAAACATGCTAAAGACAAGGTAAAACAAGAAACATGTCAAAGAAAACAATAAATCATGTTATTCAAGCAAAAGGAGCAAGAACATGCTAAGAAAAAGATTTAGAAAGTTAGGGGTGTGGATGATCCACACCCTTAAACTCCAAATCCAAGATGTAGAACCAAGGAGAAGAAGATTGAGTACAAGAACACTACCTTGTATTATTGGTAAAGATGCAAGGATCAAGAAGCTTTGATGTATTTTTTGTGTGATTTTTGGTGTTGGAAAGAGAGAAAAAACATGTAGAGAGACCAGGCATAGGTGAAAAAATGAGAAAATGTGGCTCCTTTCAGGTCTAGTGGGTGCCTGGGGCTATTTATAGCCCTACGGGTACGTCCCGAGGCGATGATCCTTGAAGGGCTGCTAGCAGCCCTTCAAGGACCGCCGGCCTCGAAAGGCTCTCAAAATGGTTGATCCTAACACCCTTGAATAGATTTTGATTTCCTATTTCCAAAAAGGTATGGATCTTGAAAATCCAAAGGTCGGATCGTAAGTTATGGCTCTTTGAAGTTTGCAATACATTGATTGATGGGTCATCCAGTTTTCGATATATCTCGACCGTCCTAAGTTCGATTTCGACCGGTGAATAGCCGTTGGAATGAGAATTTTATAACCTTCATAATGGAATTGGTTTCGACCCATTCTGACAACCGAATCAAAATTAGGGTTTTGGGCCCACCCAAGATCGACCTCAAGTCAAACTTGTTAAAAATCTTCAAGAAGCTTGGGTTTGATGTAAAACTACGCAAAATGTCGTTTTGTGAGAGTTTTGACCTTGTTTGACCTTCGGTTAAACCTAGGACTAACTAGGGGCATTTTGTTGAAAAACGCATTTCGGGCACCCCAGTGCCTGAACAGGTCATGCCATGTCGTTCTGAATGTTCTCGTGACCTCATGGAGAGAAAATGATATTTTTGGATTTTTCGGGGTCCGGCATGCAAATCGAAGGCGAACAAAATACGGTATCAACATCATGCCTCATCCATTTTGAAAAAAAAAAAAAAAATCATTTTTCCGTCAAAAGTCAAGGTTTTCAAAGTCATGCTTTAATTTGTAGACTAGGGGCATTCAACTATGCCTCATTTAGGTAAGATCACCCATGTCAAAACCGATCAGGTAAATTCAAACCTTTGCACCACAAAGCTTTATCAAGTAAACTCTAAACATTTTTGAATCAAGCTCTTACAAGAATAAGTCCATACATATCAAAGTCATCAAATACGAAGATCAAAAAGTGGTAGTTCATGAGTTATACACGTTAACTGACTAGAAGTCAACTCATGTTTTTCTTATAGGAAATCAAAAGGAAAAATATCCTGAGCTTCAATTTTCAAAGGACAAATCTCCTAACAAAATTTCATAAGGATAAATCTCCTAAAACATTTTTTTCAGAAAGGAAAAATCTCTTGAATAAATTTTTAAAGGAAAAATCTTTAGAATAAATCTTTAAAAGGAAAAATCTCCTGGACAAACCTTCAAAGGAAAAATTTCCTAAATAAATCTTTATAAAAGGAAAAATCTCCTGAATAAATCTTTAATGGACAAATCTCCATGAACACATCTTCATAAAAGAAAAAATCTCTTGAACAAATCTTCAAAGGAAAAACCTCTTGAATAAATCTTCAAAGGAAAATATCTCCTGAACAAATCTTCAAATAGAAAAATCTCTTGAATTAATCTTCAATAGACAAATCTTCATGAACACATCTTCATAAAAGGAAAAATCTCCTAAATAAAATTTCAAAAGGATAAATCTCTTAAAACTTTTTTTTTTTTCAAAAAGGGAAAAATCTCCTAAACAAATGTTTAAAAGGAAAAATCTCTTGAACAAATCTTCAAAGAACAAATCTCCATGAACACATCTTCATAAAAATGAAAAATATCCTGAAAAAATCTTCAAAGGAAAAATCTCCTGAACAAATCTTCAAATGACAAGTGTCAATGAACACATCTTTATGAAAGGAAAAATCTCCTGAATAAATCTTAGAAGGCAAAATCTCCTGAACAAATTTTCAAAGGAAAAATCTCCTAAACAAATCTTCAAAAGGAAAAATCTCCATGAACACGTCTTTATGAAAGGAAAAATCTCCTGAATAAATATTCAAAGGAAAAGTCTCCTGAACAAATCTTCAAAAGGAAAAATCGTCCTAGATTCAATTTAAGATAGAGAAGCCTCTCAATCTCCCCAGGTTCAAACCAAGATAGAGAAGCCTTTTGGTTACCTTCCATTCAAATCAAGATGGAGAAGCCTCTTGGTCTTCTCGTATTCAGATTGAGATAGAGAAGTTTCTCAATCGTCCCAAGTTCAAACCAGGATAGAGAAACCTCTTGGTCGTGCCCCATATGCCAATTGAGATAGAGAAGCCTCTTAGTCACTCCAGATTCAAACTAAGATAGAGAAACCTCTCAATCACCTCAGATTTCAAGATTTAATTCAAGTTCATCAATTTTCAAGTAGATCAAGTATTCACAGTTCTAATTTTTCAAAACAACAAAACACTAGTTCTATTTCCCGAGGTTTTAGGTTTTAGGTGTACCTGGAACGGGGTTCTGATCTCTAAATGGATCTGCTATAGCTACTCGATCTCGATTCAAATGGCTCTGGATCTGTCTCTACATTTTAAATATCTGTAACAGGATATGGAACTCAATATCAATTTGAAACTGGAAGGGTTGCTATTGCTGTTATTGGTACTGCTCTCGTTATCATCGGCATACATGCCTCTTTTTCTATAGACATTCACTTTGCAAGCTCTGTCAATGAGGAGCATTCTGTAGACACTCGATTTTGCACCTATAATTTAATCTTTGAAGATGGCTAGAATGACCATTCATATACCCAAAATTTAGAGTTGCATTACATGTATTAATTAATTCATTGCATATCATAAAAATGATCTTGAGATTCTAATAGTCGTGACGGTATGTCCAATTCTCAAATCGGACTGTCAGATTGAAAGATATCACATGATCAAGTTTTCACGGCCTGTATGCATTGTATGGGGTAAAGCCAATCACATGTGATTAATTGAAATTAATTTTGATTGGTTAATGATTAAAATTAATTAAATGAATTTTTGTGATTCGTTAAGTATTTTTCTTAAAGTGAGGTCTGTTGCATGGGACTAAAACGAATAAATTGATAATATTTAAAGACTGTAGATAATTAGGCTTTTGGGATAATTATATTCAAAATAATTATTTTAAAAGTCCTAATTATCACTTTGGAATGAGGTTTATCATGAAAATAACTTTTAAATTCGTCCAAATATAGTTTTAGAGTTGGAAAACACTTAAAAGACATGCTAATCAAGTAGCAGATTTCAAATTCATGTTCCAAGGCACTTTTGGCATAGTAGAACTTAAAATTCGGACTAGGCTATTCTGGCAAAGTTGTAGAGAATCGAATTTCCCTTCAGTTGTCAAACTTTCAGCTTAATATGATTTTTGAGTAAAAATATATGATCAAAATACTAAAGCTTGTTCTGATCTGAAAAATCAGCTTACTCTTATCCAAATGTCCTTTTTCTTAGGATTTTCTTCATACATTTTTTGCTTATTTTTAAAGCTAATTGGACTTAATTTTTAAGAAAACCTAACTTATTTTCTAAGCAACTAACACCTCTATAAATAGGGGAGGCCTCCCAAAATTCAAGGATCCCTTTTCTGATCCTTTATTGATTCCTTTTCTTGACCCCTTTTCAGACCCCTTTCTGACCCCTTTTACTGGGAAGCACATCCAAAATTCAAATTCAATAGGCCTCTAGGAAGCACGTCCAAAATTCAAGATCTTTGGTCCTCTAGAAAGCTTGACCAAAATCCCCATTTTTTCTTAACCTTTGGAAAACATGTCTTGTACTCATTTTTTTCAATTAAAAAAAAAAAGAAAAAAGAAAAGAAAACGGCATGCGTGAACTACATTTGGACCTAACCCTCTCACCAAGAGGTATGTAGGCAATCCCCCCTGAGATTTGGTTCACATTTTAATCCACTACATGTTGGTCCACATTTTGATCTACGTTCATCATAAATTCACCATGGTTAAATACTAATTACAAAGTTTGGTGTCTTTTTCATACATTGACATTCATTTTTCAAGCTCTATCAATGAGGGGCATTCTGTTGACACCCCATTTTGCAACCCGCATTTAACCTCACATGGAGGGTTAAAGAGTAATTTCATCTTGGAAATAGGAATCTTAATTGTGGCCATTAGATCCTTAATTTCATTTCATCAAAATGATCTCGATATTGTAACGATCAAATTGACTAGTCCTAAGCCTTAATCAGACCATCAGATTGAAACTTATCATCAAATCAAGTTTTAATGATTGAGATGCACTATCACAAATTGAGTCTAACCATATGTGATTATTAACAATTGATTTCAATTGGTTATAATTATAATTAATTTAAAATTAATGACGTATCATAGTTTGATTTACTAGGACTACAGCTTATGGTAAGGTTGTGCACACTTGATTAATTAGATAATCAAATATTAATTATTCAATTAGTAATTTGTGTAAATATCTTCTTAATGGGAGTAAATTTGGAAATGATTAATTTTGAAATGGAATTAATTGGAGCCTATTAATATTAATTGGAAACTAGTTTGGGCAAATTAATCTTAATTATGCTAAAACTATTTTCTAACAAATGACATCTGCTCACCATTTCGTTGATATCTCTCAAGATATTTTGAATGAGATATCTCATTCATTTTAAGGCAAATGAATAAGACAATCCAATCACAATTGAGTAAAATATGATTTTTTGGAATTTGGCTTTACAAGGAGTCGCCACCTGGTTTTGCCGTGGCCTAGGAACCATGAATATAACGTCCTCTCCAAGAAGGACCTTTTGATCTTACTACCAGAGTATGGGTTTGGAGTTTAGGAACAATTTTGGAAAGGTGTTAGGCACCTAAACCCCCCCCCCCCCCAACCTTAGGGTTGGCTTCCTCTCATTGTGTTTTATCTCTTAACCCTATTAAATGTATATTCAATATTGTATCTATACTCACACATACACTAGCATACATCTAAACATACGACATGGCATTAATTATCCCTAAAACCTAATCATTCATCTATCATGGCATATCACAATACATCCTAAAATATATCTATCATAGTATCTCATACCAACCTAGCATTCATACAGCATCATGTCATCATATCACATCCAAGGCAAAAGCATGTAAACATTAAATCAAGGCAGAAATACGAACATAGAAAGACCCAAGAGAACATGTGTGTAAGAATAAATCATCCAAACAAGCATGTTCATATCTATCATTAAACATATATCGTGCGTGTTTATGTGAATGTATGACTTACCTCACTTACCTTGCTGCACACTAATGGCATTAAACAAGTGAATGCGTGTTCATGGCATCAAAACAAAGAAACAAAATATAAAACCTAATTTAACATGTGGAAGACAAAAAAAAAAAAAAAAAAAAAAAAACAATAAAGCAGAGACTTATATTTATGAAAAAGGGGCAAAACAAAGGCATAACATGTGACATAAGCAAAGAAAACAAAGCAGAATCCTAAATTTGGGTTTCTAGGTAGCGGTAGAGGCCTACGTGCAGAGGCTAGCTGCATGCATGCACATACTTTTACTTGCACGCACATATAGGATGCATGTGTGCGTAGGTTTGCTTCGAAACCCTAGCTTGAAAATGCAACAAGCACAAAAAAATAAAGCAACACTTAAAATAAAGAGACTAACAACCTAACATGCTTAGAAACATAAAGACCAAATAAAAATATGCTAAGCAAACATATATAAACATAAAACAAACAAAAACAGAATTAAACTAAAGAAAATAAAAGAAAAAGCTTAGAACTAATACCTTAAAACAGAAGTTCTTCAAGCTTGCTTTTTGATCATTCCTCTTAGTCAAATCTATTCATAATCAATAAAATATTGATTAGTAATCTTAAACTCGAAGATCAAGGCTAGAAAATGCCTCAATCAAAAGAAAATTGACTTAAGGATGTTTTGTGAAAAACTCTCTCTTTGATTCATTATTTCTAGTGAATCATAGTATTTTCCCTTAGGATTTTTGTGTTTTTTGAAAAGGTACAATGTATGGCTATTTATATTGTGAAAATAGGGGTTTGGAAAGGCTCCCAGACAATGTGGAATTCATTCAAAACCTCAGTCTTTAATGCAGAAAACTTATCTTTCATAGTTTTTGAAACCCTACACATGAGCGTAGGCTCAAGATTGTGTGCGCATGCATCATGGCCGTGCACGCAAGTTGATTCCTACTCGCACTGGCTAGGGGTTTCCTTGGCTTTGCTTTTCCAAAAGTAGATTTATTTGCTCATCAAAAGTTAAATTTCCATTTTAACATTTCTCAAGTCAATTTAACATCTAATTGGGCCCTAAACCAACCTTGGGTCTTAGAACTTCAGCATCATTAAGGAACGGGGACCCGAGTCATAAGAGATATAAAATGTGGTGTCTACAATACCCCAAACTTTAAGGTTGCAAATTGTAATTTTGTCTTTAATATATCTCATCACATAAATCAGATCCCTTGGTGCAGCTTAAAGAAGTAGCTGAGCTAGCTTACCTATTTAAAGTTTGAGAAAAAGTTGAGGGTGTCGCATCCCTAATGCTTATAATAATTGACTTTGTTTCCAATAGAACTTGCATGTGAACTTAAACTATCATGAGAGAAACTTTAAAGGTAATTAGCTACTAGACAATTTAATTAGTGTTTCACCCTTATGCCTAAGTCAGATGAATGATTTAGATATTGGTATTACTGCAGACTTTCATTAGAGTTTCCTCTGGCTTCACCTTGTTTAGGCTTAATACTTTTTAAAAATTGCATTTTAGTCTTGAAGGAATTTTAACTAATTATAATTAATTTCCTCTAAATAAATTTTAATTAAATTTTGTCTAATCATTTTTATAAATTATTTTATATGACTTTTTATTTATTTGTACTTATTAAATAAATATATATCACATATAAAAATATTTTTGTTGGATTTTTCTATATACTGCATGTATTAATGGCTAGTAGTATATTCATAAAATGGAAGCATTAGAGCATTCCCATTGGGTTATGTAAATACCTAAACTAAATGCATTTTGCATAACATTGTAGCAACAAAACACTAAAAACACACCCACACCCACACTTGGACATGCATAATAACGTAGCAAATGCATTTTTCCTATAGTAACATCTAATAGATGCTAATGTAGCTAACATGCAAAAAAAAAAAAAAAAAAAAAAAATCCATTTTTTATTCACTCCATTGGCCTCTCTCTCTCCAATTGGTTGGTTATGATGTGGTCACGATGGAGCTTAGGCTTGAAGAAGAATCTCAGGTTTGATGGAGAATTTTGAGCTCGATAGAAATGGGTTATGTAGATTTTGTGTTAATTTGGGTTGAGATTAAAAATTAGTTTTGTGGATGAATAAGGTCGGTGGCCTAATAATAAGGCTGGTGATTGTGTAGTGGTGGCTCCAAGAATTTTGTTCAGGGTGTTCCTTAGGAAGCATAAATTACACAATCTTATTTCTTTTAGCATTAGGTAATTAGGTTTGATTCAATGTTATTAATTCCATTCCATTCCGATCGTAACAGCCGAAAAATACCGTGTCAGTAAACAAACTAGAACAGTAACCCGCCCTATTCCACTTCGGGAAACATTTCAGGCCATTTCAGTTTATTTTAGGTGTTTCGATAAATATCAGGTGAAATTCAAGATTCGGCTAGCATGAAGTTTGTGCTTAAAAAAAAAAATTGTTCTAAAAACTAAAACAAATTTGCATTCTGTAAACCAAAAAACCTTAAAAGGAAAAAAAAAAATGAAAAGAATAGAAATGAACAAAGTTACCTATACAGCTAAAAAAAAAAATCGTATTGAGAAATTTGAGACTTAAAACTTAAGAAGAGGTATTGGGGCACTAGTACTAGTAGAAGACACAAAAGTTATGAACAAGGAGGAAAGCAAAACATGGATATAAAGTGTAGATGAAGATGTGATAAAATTTAAAAGTATGAAGTGTAAAAATCAAGGAGATAGAAGACGTGTGTTATAAAGAATAAACAAGAAAAATAATTAAAAATGAGAAGTAAGCATGTGTCTGGTGAGGAAAAATAATACTGTAATAAAAAATAATAAAAGGTTGAAAATTGTGTTGTATTGGGCAGTGTGCTTAGTCGAAGGAATCAAGCCATTGCCCAGCCTATAGTAGTTTAATTATAACTTTTTTTTTTTTCCAGATTTTAGTTCAAATTTTTGTTTTTTTTTTGAGTTTTTCCTTTCTGCTTGAAAGACCCCAAAAATTCAGGGTAGTCCCAAATTTTTTTTAAAAGGTAAATAAATATAAAATTTTAACTTATTATATATAAATGATTTTTTTTCCAGGTTAGGTTGGTCCTGGGACCACCCTGGCCATAAGGTGCACCAGGACCACCTTGGCCATAAGGTGGTGCCACCACTAATTGTGCTGATTATGGTGGTTGGAGTTGTTGTGCTGTTGTTATTGCTGATGTGTGTAAAAAAAATAGATAATGTAGTGTAAAATAAAGAATGAGATGTAGGGTGTGTTGTTTATTTAGTTATGTAAAATAAATGAATTGACTTTTTGTAATGCAAATTGCATTTTTTATGCATAGGTGAATGTGAATGCTCTTAAACTTTGTCTAGGATATTACCAAGAGTCTAATAACTCAACTAGTTGACATTTTTTTTTTTTTTTTGGTATACAAAAAACACATAGGATTCATAACCCCCACTCTCAATTATCAAATTAACACACACACACAAACACACACACAAAGAGTGTATCTTCTGTTATTCATGTCCTTTCATATCAATTTTTGAAGAGTTTAAATTTGAACCAGTTAGGGTGTAACATATCAATGTTTAAAGAGTTTAAATCTGAACTAGTTAGGTTTTTTAGCCCTTAATGAATATATGCCACATCAGCATTTTAGTGAAAATTCAATACACCCTACCACATACAATCATAGCCCACTTAAAATCCCAATCCTCAAACACATGTACAAATGTTTGGAGACTTAAATGCAAAATCTCCTCCTCCGCCTTCTCCTCCTCCTCCTCCTCCTCCTCTTTGCACAGGAACTCCATCCTGCCACATAGGCAATCACACACATCCTTGGAGCCTGAAAAAAATGTTGAAGCTGTTATGAGTGTGGTGTTGCAAACTCAAGGTGTGTTCTTTCATGAATTGTTCTTTTTTTCAATTTGTATTTCTAAATATTAATAAATTTGAGTTGTTTTTTTGGATGTTCACCACTTAATTTGGTATGAGTTTTACTATATTTTGGTATTTGTTTCGTAGGTTTTGATTGGATTATTGTGTGGTAGGGTTGAACCATAATTAGATTCAATTTAGGGGTTGAATGGGTGAGAAAGAGAGGGTCAAGTGGGAGTGACATTGGTGTTGTGTTGATGATGCAAAAGTGATGACGTGAGAAGAGTGAGAAATGAGGGTGAATACGAATGTAATCATCAACTAATTGACTCGTTTATGACCAATTGATCAGAACGTTAGTTATTGTTGCTGCATAAGATTCCAGTTACGATTAAAGACAACTCAGCATTGAAGTCATGATTGGCGGTCGAATTAAATTACTGTACTTTATTTACGCCAACTTTTCAAATTTTAACTCTCATTTTTATTTTTTAAATAATTTATTTTAATGGAAGTATTATTTCTAATTGAGAAAGGTGATGTTTCCTGGGGTCAGGGGAGCAGCTGTCATGTTCTCGACGCATTTTATTTTAGATGGCAGCAAAGAGTAGGGTCCGGCTTCTCTATACGGACATGTGTCTAGTCATGATCATGTGTCCGTATTGTAACGTGTCCAATGGCATTGACTACTGGATACAAGTTGCACCCCAAAGAGTAATTATACGCCCCTCTCCCCATCAAACGGACAAGAGTAGTTATTTACAAACTTTATCAAAATCTGTCAATTTGATTAATAATAAATAGTTTTCCTAAAAATACTTTATTAAGAGAATGATAAAATAATAAATGTTTGGCAGTTTTTATATTTTTCAAGAAAGTGATGTCAAAACTTTCCTATTTATGGCTTATTAACAATTGTCCTAAAGGCATTCGTTAACCTGATTTTTTTTTTAATGGAAATAATACTAATAAAATAATAAGATCTATTGGAACATTAGCATCAGCTATTGCAAAAAAGAAAAAAAAAGTGAGATATATACAATCAAAGCATGTGAGATAGTGGGTTCCAGTTAGCTCAACTAGTAAAGTCTCTGATGATTATATAAGAGATTTGTGGTTCAATCTTTGTCTACACCAAAAACTGATTAGTGTCTTGGTCTTATGATAAAGAACTATCATCAGAAGTGGACGTCATAAGTTGAAACTCTCTCTAAAATAAAATAAAATAAAAGCATGTGAGATATATACATAAATAAGCAATAATATTTACTATCATTGCCTTTTACTTTTCTAATAAATAATGTTGCCATAGATTAATTGCTTGGGTAAACAAATTACTTATTTTTGACTAGAAGAAGTTCTAAAAATTACTCCTCATTTTTTTTTCAAAGAATTTTTTTTTTTTTTTTGGAACAAGCAAAGTTCGCAAACTGCGAAATATCTTCAATTTTTGAAAAGAAAAGATTTTTAGAAAATGTTGTGTATGTTTATTAAGGGGGACCCAAAATTTTGGGGGAGGTTTTGAAGTTTCTAAAAAACCATTTTAGCAAAATCATATTAGTTTTGAAAAGACAAAAGAAAAAGATTCATAGGATCATTATAGGAAGGAAGGTTTAACTTTGAAAAATTCCATGATTTTATTCAAGAAAAATTATTTAAGCATAAGAATGTTATTTTTAGAAAATACTTTATATATATATATATATATAAAAGAATGGATAGCTTTTAAAAAAAGGGAGTTGGGAAAGCTCTTTTTTTTGAAAAAATTCATGGGTTTTTTCCTTTTGAAAAGATTTGAATAAAAAATCCCATGGTTTTTATGGCGACATGGGAGTTTGTATTAAAAGAAATTTAATGGGAAAATTGGTTTTGAATAGAAAGGATTTAAAAGAAAAAGCTCATGGGCTTTATTTTTTTATAAAAAAAGTTTGAGTTCCAAAAATCCCATGAGTTTTATGAAAAAGCCTACTTCTTTTAGAAACTTTTCTCATTCAAAAGATTTCTTTTATTATATTTTTACTTGGTGAAAGAAATCATTTTTAAAATACATTTTTTTAATGCCTTTTTTTTGGATTTAAAGAAAAAAGAAAAGAAAAAAAAATTAAGCATTTTTAAGAAAGGATATTTTTGAGAGAGGAATTTTTTTGGGAACAAGTTTATTTTTCTTTTGAGAATCAAGACAGTAAAATATTATTAACTTAGGCCACTCAAATCAGCCAAGTATACAGAGTTAAGGTTTGGTGGTAAGATTAAAGGGAAGATTTTTAAAGAAAAAACTTTATTTTAGAAAACAACTGTTGAAAAACATTTCTTTAGAAAAGCATAATAAAGGAATTTGTTTACCCAAGCAATTAATCTATGGCAACATTATTAATTAGAAAAGTAAAAAAGCAATAATAGTAAAGAACTTGGATTTAAATGACAATAAAAATAAGAATTTAAATTTAAATGACAATAAAAGTAAAGATCTTGAATTTAAATAACAATAAAAGTAAAGATCTTGAATTTAAATGACAATAAAAGTAAAGATTCATTAAGAAGGTTTTTTTTTTTTTTTTTTTTTTTTGAGAGATCGCTCTTAAATAAGCTTTCATCTCTTTCAAGCCTTACGGGTCCTTCATCAAAAAAAAGATGGGAGTTCTAAGCCATCGACCAACCTTAAGACAACATACCCATATTGTACTTTACTTGAGATTTAAAACCCATTTAAAAGGGATAGATAGAAGGGATGACAATAATGTAAAGGGAATGACAATAATGTAAATGGATTGGGGAAAAAGCATTAAATAAAAGAGACGACATTTAAAATAAAGGGAAGAAAGGAATAGCATTAAATAAAATGGATGACGTTAAAATAACAGGGAAGGGGGAATAGAAAAAATTAAATGGGATGACAATAATGTAAAGGTGGAGCTAAACTTAAAAATTTTAGCTCCTCATCTACAGTGCACAACTATCTATAGTGGTACATTGTAGCAAGAAGCTAAAACAATATATATATATATAGTAAACTTCCCATTAAAATAATGTTTCTTTCCCTTTTTTGTCTCTCTTTTTTCTTCTCTCTCTCTCTCTCTCTCTCTCTCTCTCTCATCTCATAGATCAGGTCACCCTTGCCGCCATGAGTCATGCCCTTGCCTTCGCCGATCACGCCTTTGCCGCCACCCTTGAATCCATCTCTTTTCTCTTTGCTCAAATCAGAATGCCCTTGCTGCCACCCTTGAATCCATCTCTTTTCTCTTTGCTCAGATCGGAATTTGGGTGTGTTGGTTGTGATTGGGTTTTTTCGTGTTTGTTCATATGGGTTTGGTGGCTATGGTGGTGGAATGGTGTTTTTTTTTATTTTTTTATTTATTTATTTTTTTTTATATGGGTTTGATGGCTGTGATGGTGGTGATGGTGGCTATGGTAGTGGTATGGTATTTGATTTTTTTTTTTTTTTTTTTTTTTGTGGGTTTGGTGGTTGTGGTGGTGGATTGGTGACTATGGTGGTGATTTGGTTTTTTATTTTGTTTGTGGGTTTGGTTGTGACTGTGTTGGCGGTAGTTTGATTTTTTTTTTTCTTGTCGTGGGCTATAGTTGCCACATGGAGGTTATTGCTAGTGAAGTGGTGGTGGAGGTGATTGTGGGTGGATGAAAGGTTGTTTTGGTGGATATTTTTTATTTTATTTTAATGAGTTTTTTATATTATTTTAATCAAATAGCTAAAAATATAGATCCATTGATATTGGAAGCATTGTAAAGTGAAGAGGTAAAATAGATAAAGTGACTTTTGTAGGTGCTAGATGGTTAAATTTTTAGCTCCACCAACGTGGATGCTCTTATAGGAATGAAGGTTTAACTTTGAAAAATTCCATGATTTTTTTCGAGAAAAATGATTTAAGTGTAAGAACATTATTTTTAGAAAATAAATATTTATATATATATAAAAGAATGGATAACTTATTAAAAAGAAAAAAAAGGGAGTTGGGAAAAGCTCTATTTTTTTTTTTTTTTGAAAAATTTCATGGGTTTTTTCCTCTTGAAAAGATTTGAATAAAATATCCCATGATTTTTATGGTGAAATGGGAGTTTGTATTACAAGAAATTTAATGGGAAAATTGGTTTTGAATAGAAAGGATTAAAAAAAAAAAAAAAGCTCATGGGTTTTATTTTTTTTATAAAAAAAGGTTTGAGTTTTAAAAATCCCATGAGTTTTACGAAAGAGAATATTTCTTTTAGAAACTTTGCTTATTCAAAAGATTTCTTTTATGATATTTTTACGCGGTGAAAGAAAACATTTTTAAAATACTTTTTTTTAAATGCCTTATTTTTTGATATGAAGAAAAAAGAAAAGAATTTTTTTTTTAAAAGCATTTTTAAGAAAGGATATTTTTGTCAAAAGCATTTATTTGAAAAAAAAAGTTTAAAGGGAAGATTTTTAAAGAAAAAGCTTTATTTTAGAAAACAACTTTTGAAAAGGGGATTAAAGAATTTTTGAAAATCATTTCCTTAGAAAAGCATAATAAAGGAATATGTTTACCCAAGCAATTAATCTATGGAAACATTATTAATGAGAAAAGTAAAGAGCAATAATAATAAGAGTGCTATAAATTTAAAGACAAGGAAATTAAAATGCCTGAATTTAAATGACAATAAAAGTAAAGAACTTGAATTTAAATGACAAAAAAAGTAAAGGGCTTGAATTTAAATGACAATAAAAGTAAAGATTCATTAAGAAGGATTTTTTTTAGAGACCCCTCTTAAATAAACTTTAATCTCTTTCAAGCCTTATGAGTCTTTCATCAAAAAGAGATGGGAGTTCTAATCTATCAACCATCCTTAAGACAACATGCCTATATTGTGCTTTACTTGAGGTTTAAAACCCATTTAAAAGGGATAGATAGAAGGGATGACAATAATGTAAAGGGGATTGGGAAAATGCATTAGATAAAAGATATGACATTTAAAATAAAGGGAAAGGGGGAATAGCATTAAATAAATGGGTAACAAGATAGATATATGAACAATAATGAAAAAGGGGTTCCTAGATGCCTAGAAGAAATTAGATTTCTTCCCCTTAAAGGTACTTCTCATATTAGGTCTAGGAGATAGTTCAATACCCATCTAGGAACAATAACAATATCACAACAAGTAATAAAAAGGAAAAGAGAGATATATATACAAACACAACAGTAGAGTGCTAGGAATTTAAAGCAACAAAAGTAAAGAGACAAGATAAATAAATGTAGCTTCATACATATAAATGGATGATGTTACATGAGAAAAGTAGAGAGAAATGGGATGGGTATAGTTACAAGAAAAACTATCCCATCCCTTAAGCTTACCCACAAGAAATTACAAAGAAAATGAAAAATGCTTTTTTGTGATGGGTTTCCTAAAGAAAGGAGAGGGAAATTTTTTTAGAATTTTCTAGAGAATTTTCTAGATTTTTTTTTGATAGGCCAAAAATGTATTGACCCCTTGTTATGAATTAACCAATTAATTAGCCAAGTTAATTAATTAATCCAATTAGCATGCAATAAGCATGGTAGTATAAACAAATCACCAATTAAACTAAATGCAGTGAAAAATAAATTTGATATGGGTGATTTGTTTACGAATGGAGAAAACCACCGAGGCAAAACCCCATCGGGTGAATTTAAGGTCACCACTCTTGAGAATCCACTATTATCACAACAAGCGATTACAAGTAAAAGAATCCCAGTACCTTATACCAACCTGTAGTTGAACCCTTACCCCAATACCCAATTGGACTTGTTCTATAGTGACAATCTCTCCTTTTAATGCGCGGCTCCCAGTACGTGACTAACCAATCTATGCACGGATCCAAGTACGTGACTAACCACCAACTTGAGAAAGATGTTGGTTGCAAAGTTCTTTAGTTCATCAACACGATGAAGATCACAAAGCTCCCTAGTTACAAAACCCTACGGCGCACAAATGCAACAACTTCTTGAAGAGAAAGATGAACTATGGCATATGTCTCTGGTCACAATATGCTTATGAAAATTTTTTGCATCAAATTGCACTCACTTGCATCAGTTGTGATGGCCGTTAAAATTATTCTTATATATGTTTAGGGTTGTGAGAAAAGAAAGCTCAAACATGTATACACAGATTGGAATGAAATTAGATCTGAAAAATTGATTTTCTTAAATCTCGATAGATACCCTATCTATCGAGCAGCTATCGAGCATCGGGAAAAATTGTCTTTTAAACCTCGATAGATGCTATCTGTCGAGCTAGCTATCGAGCTTTAAAATCCAACACTTCTTTACTTGATTCTTGGACAGATTTGCATGGCTTTAACACTTGAACTTTAAACCTTGTTCCTTAAAGTATTAAATACATTCTAGATCTACCCAAATACAAGTAAAATGCATTTTGTCAAAGGATTAGCCAATTCTATATTGACATATGTTCCTAACATGAATCACATATGTCCTAACAATTTCCCCCTTTGGCAATTCGTGACAAAACCACAACAAACAGATGAACATATGAGAGAAGTCATAAATCTCTCAACTCATACTCACTTGTTGAATACAATAAAATCTATCCTAACACAAACTCTTGAAAAACTTTACAAGAAGAGAGTTCATGGCAAGAAAGACTTTGACAACCTGTATTTTTGAAACACTTTAAACAAAACTCATCATAACATTTTAGTGTGAAATAGAAATAAAAGATTGCATACAATATAATAAGAAGCATGTGCATAAAGAGAGAAAAGAAACAACACATGAAAAGATAGGAGAATAACATACATCAACATATATATATATATCAAAAGATAAGTATAATGTATGTCAAATGGTCACAAGACCGGTATACATGAGGTAAATGTAAAAGAAAGAAAATAAAATATATAATAACCTTACTACATCCCTCAAAAATATAAACACCCCCCTATCACAAAAATGTCCTATGCTAACTCCCCCCCTAAATACTTGACTACTATCATCCCAAAAACTACTCCCCCTTTTTGTCACGAATGACAAAGGGTAAGTAACTCAAGCAATCATCTCGTCGTCACCAAAAGAGCTAGCATTCTCATCCTCATCATCATCGTCATCGTCGAAGTCACCATCATCGTCCTCGTCCTTAGACGCCTTTAAAGAAGGAGAGGGAGACTCTACGAAGCCACCAAGGCAAGCCTACCGTCGAGCAATACGGCCGACACTGGTGTTCACTTGACACAACTCATCGCTGAGTGTGTCAAGGCGAGCATGCATGCGCTAAAGCTGTGCCATAACTGCCTTGAGGGTCACACCACCTGCCGATGAAGAAGTAGCAAATGTAGAAGGAGCGGAAGAAGCCGAAGGAGTCGTTGTCTCTATCCATGGACGCTTCGGTCGAAGCTAGGCCTCACTGCATCTAATGGTAGCAACGTCTATGGCACATAGGAGAGAAGTGCGTAGACTCTGGATAGGAGATAGAAAAATGGTAGAGAATCCGTGTGATAGCCGAAGGGAAAATAAGCTTATCTCAAGTCATTGTATCCCTATATACATCTATGAAGGAGAGAATGAAGTGAGAGGGAAAATCTATAGTGAGTCCTTCAAGAAGGGGTAACAAAAATCGAGCACAAGGCTTTGTGATAGAGTTATAGTGAGACAATGGATGGAGAACGAATGTCATCACCATCTTAAGGAACCTCGGACTTTTTGTAAAACCCGAATAAGGGGTGTTTTGATGGTCACCCCAAGATGAAGGTGTCTCATAGAAGCGAGACAAGAGTTTGTCTTTGGACATAGTCTTAAGATGCTCATAGCTGGGGTAGTCAACAAACTCTACCCTTGGTACGTGTAGCACCTCAGATATAAGATCTGAAGTAACTACAATGCACGTTCCTCGAACCTTAATGATAAAATGAGGTATTATATAATCGAATCCGTGCATGTTGAAATAAAACTCCTATATAATTACGGAGGGACAAGTGACCGGGATGCCACACAATGACTACCAACCCCTACTGTAGATGACAGTGGGAAGGTTAGTATTGAAAAAGTCTGATAGAATGACTTGGCGTTTCAAATGAATGCCACGTCGTGAGAAGTTCTCCGAAAAGTCCTTACAAGCTTTATCATCATGGAACCGGATGTGAGATGGAGTAGAATTAGCGAGGGAAGAAGAAGAAGATGCCTCGGAACGAAAAGGGTTCCAGGACGAAGTAGATTTCCGTTTAGGTGCCATAGAGCAACTAACGAAAGAAAGAGAGAGAAGAAAAAAAAACATGCAGAAAAGCACCAACACAGATCAATATCAAAATAGAGATAAATGAAGGTACATATGCATGAAAAATGCATGAACATATGACATGTAACAAAAATATCATCATGGGCTCAACCTAATCCAAACTTACAAGCACACATCATTTCAACATAATACTCACACATCTAAAATGCATGAATCATTGTTAAAATGAAAATGTGATGCAATGCATGATCATATAGGATCATTTAAACAACCCAAAAATTTCACCAAAGCTTCAACAATTTTGAAAAACCCCAAAAAATTTTCGAAAACCCAAAAACCTAGATCTATATGAATGAAATGCATGAAAAAGAGGGAAAATAAGATCTTACTAGTGAAGGAAGAATCAATCTAGGCCAAAAAACACTTAGGAATGAAGTTTGGAGTGAGAGAGAAGTGTTTGGGAAGGTGAGAAGTCAGAAAGGATCGAGAGAGATCGAGAAAAATGAAATTGAAATCGCGCTGACCCTTTATATAGAAATCCCAGTTTCTCAATGGATCAAGAGGTGTCGAGAGCTATCGAGAATTAAAATTTGCTAAAAGGAGCTATTGAGAAGCTATCGAGAGGTATCCAGAGCAAAGTGACCTCGATGGATCGAGAAGCTATCGAGAATCTATCGAGCATACAGAAACTTCCTCGATGGTTCGAGAATATGTCGAGTAGCTATTAAGATTGATTCTCAAAACCTCAATGGATTGAAATTGGAATAATAGCTGATAATTCCTCAAAAATCAGTAGGTTGATAAGTTTCGAGCGCTGATGGTCTTAAGGCTTGATCTTGAAAACAAATACTAAGTTAGAGGGGATCGGCCAAAAGTCCTTCAATGATGAAGTCAATGAATTTTGTAATTCCCAGTAAGAAGGAAGTAATTTCTGAAAAATAAAAATGTCTCTCTCTCTAACCTCTTCACAAGGGAATGCTTATATAGTGTATGTGAAACGGTTTCTTCTTTTAATAACCGTTGAGGAGTCCAGAAGATTCCAAGGTAACTTCCATAACTGTTATGGAAGTTACTTTATTTTGACCGGTGCTCTATGACGATTAGTGGAGGCCTTGGGTTGTTATAGCATGATTTGTCCCTTATGCTTTGGTGAGAATCATGCTTGTTGAAAATTCAATATATTCAAGGTCCAATGGTCTTGTCCATCCTCGATTAAGGAAGGACAAGATTATTGGGGACGAGCATACTTCGCTTACCCATCTCTAATCATCTCTCACGGATGACCAATATGGACGAAAATAGGACGTGCATTTTCAATACACCATCAGTTGCCCCCTTGTCCATAAGGGTCGTCCAAGGGAAGGAGTAACCGTTTGTCAATGGGTTGATGTGTCGTGTCACAATTTAACTGGTTACTGGACCCATCGATTTACTTTTCCAAGGTGAACTCCACGTGTCATCTCTTGATTTGTTGTGTCGTTTCATGTGCCCAGGTCAGCTGCCTATAAATAGTGAAATCTCCCCTCTGCCTTTTACATTTCTAAAATTTTCCATCTTGACACTTCTCGTCAAGAACTTCGTCTAGAAGCTTCTTCGCGTCCGTAGCCTTCCTCCGTCTTAGAGCCAGGTATTCTTTCCTTCCTCGTCTTCAGATTTTCCTTCAATTGTCAGAAAATGTCTACTTCTTCGTCTAGTGATGGCATAGAAAAGCTATAGACGAGTATCATGACTCCACTGGGTATGTTGGTTCCAATAGTAGCTCTAGTCATAGTAGTAATAAACGGAGTTTTACGGACGAGGGGTACACTTGTGGTGTTCCTAAGTTTCCTTTAGAAGTCATTCAGGAACAACTTAGGAAGGCCTTAGGGTCTCAGGCTGGTACCTCGTCCAAGGAAACTCCTCAATTGTCCTTGTCTTATAAGATTTTCAATCTACTGCTTTAGATCAAAACACTCGTCCGTATCATGCCCACGGTCTCTATGGAAGCAACAATAGTTATTCCTATTGCGCTTGTTGAGATCTCTCTTCATTTTCTCCGGCCACTTCAAGGAAGGATCATCCTTGATTTGCATAAGGACTTGTTCAAGTGGCATGTTCAAAAGGGTATACTGTTGATTCTATGCTGAAGAACCTGTCTTCTTGTTATCTCAGTCCTTCCTTTCTTCCGTCCGTCCTTTCTTTGGACGAGAGCGTTGCTTGGGATGACGACTGGGGTTTGCTTCTATTCTCTTAGATCTCTTCCTCTTTTTAGCGATAATTGTGTCTTCTACATTCATAAAATTTTGGGCCGATTGGACAAGTTCGGCCATGGACTGAGGCTCTTTCTCATAGAGTTTATGTATAAATAAATCTGAATTCACCTCATTATGGAAGGCTGCCAATAGAAGTTTATCATCCACTTTGTCCACATTTAGGTCTTCTCTGTTGAAACGAGTGATGAATGACCGCAAGCTCTTGTTCTCCCTTTGCTCTATGGTTAACAAGTTGGATGAGGAACGCTTGTGTCTTTGTCCCCAATGAAATTATTAACAAACAACTTGCTCAAGTCTTCAAAAGAACTTACCAAATTCGGGGGTATTTTGCTGCACTAAACTTGTGCTGGGCCCTTGAAGATAGTAGGGAAGGCTCTACACATTATTTCATTAGGAACCTCTTGAAGATGTATAGTGGTCTTAAAAGTGGTGATGTGATCAAACGGGTCACGTGTTCCATCATACGAATCCAAAGAAGGCAACTTGAACTTTGATGGTAGAGGGTGACCATTGATGGAGGCCGTAAAGGGTGAATCAGTTCTGTGGACCAAATCTTCTATCAAATTCGCCCTTCTCATGTTCTCTTTCATTTCCTTCATGACTTTCTTCATTTGGTCCATCTTCTCTTTCAAGTGTGGTACCATTTGTGAAATTGTGCCTTTTAACTAATTTCCAATTTCAATATTTTCTTTATCATCATGACTCTGTGTTTGTCCTCTTCCTTCACGTTCTTCACGTGTCTGCCTTCTCAGATTAATCTCCATTCTTAACTCTTGGTTTCGGCGAGAAACTCTGCCATTGCGACTGCCATAGATTGCACATGTTGGGCTGATGATGTCTGCATGATTGGTGCAAATTGGCGATCGCAATGAAGGTTGCTTGAATCGTCTCTGCTTTCCTGATGGCTTGGGCTAGTAGCCCTCAATCTAGTCTGAACCATCAACCTTTTGTCACGGAAAAGAAAATTGCAAGACAATTTTCTCTTCCCACAGATGGCGCCAATTGATAATTCCTCAGAAATCAGTAGGTTGATAAGTCTCAAGTGCTGATGGTTTTAGGGCTTGATATTGAAAACAAATACTAAGTCAGAAGGGACTGGTAGGGATCGGCCAAAAGTCCTCCGATGATGAAGTCAGTGAATTTGTAATTCCCAGTAAGAAGGAAGTAACTTCTGAAAAATAAAAATGTCTCTCTCTCTAACCTCTTCGTAAGGGAATGCTTATATAGTGTACGTGAAGTGGTTTCTTATTTTAATAACCGCTCCTATTGTTGAGGAGTCCAGAAGATGCCAAGGTAACTTCCATAACTACTATGGAAGTTACTTTATTTTGACCGGTGCTCTATGATGGTTAGTGGAGGCCTTGGGTTGTTATAGCATGATTTGTCCCTTATGCTTTGGTGAGAATCATGCTTGTTGAAAATTCAATATGTTCAAGGTCCAATGGTCTCGTCCATCCTTTATTAAGGACGAAAAAGATTATTGGGGATGAGCATACTTCACTTACCCATCTCCAATCATCTCTCACAGACGACCAATATGGACGAAAATAGGACATGCATTTTCAATACACCATCAATAGCTATCAAGAAAAGAAGATCAAAAGGCTCGATAGATAGCCTAGCTGTCGAGAGGTATCAAGAAGTTGTCGAGATTGCTCAAAAATAGTTTTTCAAAGAAGAGAAAAACACAAACATGAATGCAATCAAACATGCTACTCAACCAAAGATCCAACCAACATTTTAAGCTCTCAAAAACATCTTTCCTCAAGAAGAATGTCAAGCATTTAGATCCAAAGCACACACACACACACACACACAAAAAGTCTAACCAAATTTATATTTCAAAAACAAGTCAAGACAGTTTAGTGTGTATACATTAACACATGTATTCCTTGTGATGGCCAAATCACATTGTACCTGCACATGTATCAAGAGTAGCAAAGAATATTGCGTGTTGTGTCTGAAAAGCATCGCAAGATTGCACAAGTGTTTACATGTTATGACGATTTGAAATATGAAGAAATCACTTTAATTCACACACAATCATAACAGTTTGATGGGGACTATTACATTCGAAGTACATCCTAAACTCCTACATCTCCTAGAAGACACACTTGCAATCATATATAAAGCATTTTGATTCTCTTTGCTTTTATTTTTCTTTACATATTTTCTTTTGTTAAGCATATCATGCATAGGCATATAAGAGAGAGAAGAAATACCCAACTATGTTAAGCTTTTGACATTGCACTTTTGCTATGCCAAAGCATACATATGTCATTTCATGATTGGTGGGCAACAGTGGTGAAATGGTCATTTATGTCTTTCTCTTAGGATTTTCTAGTCTTTCCCATCAAAAAGAGTAATAAAAGTATTAAGTACAAGAGATTACTTAATCTTACTCATCACAAACACGAGCCACAAAACTCAATTCCTTTGTTGTGCATAATTCCTTAGTTGTGCATAAAGAAGCTCATCTAAGCTACAAAAGACACAAAGTTTAGAAAATTTTGTTTCAATGGCCATTCAAGGTACACAAGTACCAATGTACACAAACACACACTGTTTTTGTATTTTTCTGATTTTTCAATTTTTTTTTTAATTTTTTATGGAAAACAAAATAAAGAAAAACTGAAAACAAACAAACAAAAACATGTTAAACAAAGCATAGTATAAAAACTAGACTGACTTAAAATAGGAAAGTAAAACACACAAGTAATGCATAACCAAAACAAGAAGGGCAGAGAGAGAAAAAGTGACTAAATCACTTAGAGCCTTTTTCCTTCCACACTTTGGAAGAACCTTTCCATTTGGCAAAACCTTGATCTAGCAATGAGGGGGAAGAGTTGAAACCGTTTAAGTTTGAAAGGAACATAAGGTCTTTCAGTAGATCTCCAAAAGGAGCAAAGGAGGATAGTAACTGATTCTGGTTTCCAGATGAGATCATACTATTGGTCTGTTGAATGGCTAACCACTTATAGCAATTAGGTCGAGTCTGTCCAGTCGCTTCGCAATGATGATAGAGATGCTGCTTCTTCTGTTTAGGCTTTTGAGTATTTCCCTTCTTAGCCCTAGGGTTTTTAATATCTTTCTTATCAAGCTTAAGGGGTGCTCTTATGATAGGTTTATTCTTATCTATGTTCTCATTAGCTAAAGCAGTTTTGACATCATTGTTCTTAGATTCAACATTATTAGCAGGTGAAACAAAAATAGTAGCACTAGAAGAAGCAATATTAGGAGAGAAGAAATCATACTCCAAACCAGTTCGATCATAAGCAGATTTTTAGAAGCTAAGCATCTCGTCAAGCTTTGCACTTAAAGTCCTTTCCAACTGAGCTCTGACTTGAAACAACTTCGCTTCAAACTCCTTGGTCTTCTCAGCCAATAAATTATTCTCAAATCTCAATGCTTTAATGGTCGGATTTGCTTCATCAAACTTCGTGGAGATTTCTTCTCGTTCAAGCTCCACATCACTGAGCTTCTTGGTGGCCAACCTATATAGTTTCTTATGCTTCTCAGAAACCTTGTACAATTTTTCATAGGCTGTATGGATATCATCTTGATCGTCCATTTTCTCAAACTTAGAATCCACCAAGTCCTCTTCATCATCCACTTCTTTATCAATCCCCTCAGTTGGATTAACAGTGGCAGTGAAGGCATTTAGGATTCCATCATCCTCATTGTCCAAATCATCCTTAGGTTTGGTGTCACTCAAGGTAGCAACAAGTGCCTTGCTTTTCCAGATGGTCTTGAGATACGTAGGGTACTCTTGTTTCATGTGAATAAAGCCTTAACACCTAAAGCACTTTGGTCCTAAAGGAATAGTGTACTAACCGCCATCCCTAGTATCCTTCTTTCCTTTGTCTTGGTTCTTGAACTGAGACGAACTGGACTGCTTGCGGTCTTTGTCAAATCCTTTAGCATTGGCATTGATAGGCCAAAAACATATTGACCTCTTGTGATGAATTAATTGATTAATTAACCAAGTTTATTAATTAATCAAATTATCATGTAAACGCGTGGTAGCACAAACAAATCACCAATTAAACTAACTATGCGGCGGAAAATAAATTGACACGGTGATTTGTTTATGAATGGGGAAAACCAATACGGCAAAAACCCCACCGGGTGATTTTAAGGTCACCACTCCCGAGAATTAATTATTATCATAACAAGTGATTACAAGTAAAGGAATCCCAGTACCTTATACCAACCAACAGTTAAACCCTTACCCCAATACTCAATTGGGCTTGTTTTGTAGTGACAATCTCTCCTTTTAATGCACGGCTCCCAGTACGTGACTAATCAATTGCGTAGATCTAGTATGCGACTTCAATCACCAACTAGAGAAGGTTGTTGGCTACAAAATTCTTCAGTTCATCCAAATGATGAAGATCAATAAGATGCTAGTCACAAAACCCAACGGTGCATAAACACAACAACTTTTTCACCAGAAAGATGAATTAAGGCAAATTCTGTCTCCAGTCACAATTTGTTTGAACAAACTTTGCTCAACACTTGGGCAACTTGTGTCCACTTTGATGACACTTAAAATAATCATTTTATATGTCTAGGGTTGTGAGAAAAGAAAGCCTAACTATACAATCACGGATTGGAATTAAAATATAACTGAATTTCTATTTTTCATAAATCTCGACAAATGCCTATCTGTCTAGTTTTTGTTGAGCTATGGGCTTCAACAGCTCTACAGGTCTTGATAGATAGCTAGCTGTCAAGATTTAACGAGCAGCACTTTTCACACTTGAATCTTGGATAGACTTGCATGGCTTTAACACTTGATCTTAAAACACAGTTTCTTGAAGTATTAAACACATCCTAGATCTACCAAATGACAAATAAAGTGCGTTTTGTCAAAGGATTAGCCAATTACATAAAGTACTGACATATGTTTCTAACAAGTGAATCACATATGTCCTAACAATCTCCCTCTTTGGCAATCTGTGACAAAACCACAACAAACAAATGAGATATAAGAGAAGTCATAAATCACCCCACTCATATTCACTTGTTGAATATAATAAAATCTATCCGAACATAAACACTTGAAAAACTTTGCAAGAAGAAAATTTATGGCAAGTAGACTTTGACAACCTGTATTTGTGAAACACTTTAAACAAAACTCATCAAGGCATCTTAGTGGGAAACATAAATAATAGATTGCATACATTATATAATAAACATGTGTATAAAGAAAGAAAAGAAACAACACATTGAGAGAGGTGAAAGAACTGTAATAACAACCTCAAATGTGTATATATATATATATATATAAACAAGTACAAGGTTTGCTACCACAATGTGATCATATGATCTAAGGTATATGAACAATGTATCTAAAATAGAAGAAAAGAAAAAGATACATAAAATCCTCACTACATCCCTCAATGTGCACTCTCACCCTAACAAAAATCTCCTATACTTACCCTCCCTTTAACTATGACTACTTCCAACTATGACTACTCTTATAACCAAAAACTACTTCCCCTTTTTGTCACAAGTGATAAAGGGTAAGAGTGTCAAGTAGACATCTCGTCAGAGCTGGAAGGTCTATCATCTCCATCCTCACCATCATCATCGTCGTCGAAGTCATCATCTTCCTTGGATGCCTCGGGTGCCTCGGGAGGAGGAGAAGGAGACTCCACAAAACCAGCAAGGTGAGCCTGCTGTCTAGCAATATGACCAACACAGGTGTTCACTTGATACAACTTAGTAAAGAGTGTATCAAGGCGAACATCCATGCGTTCAAGCTACGCCATGATAGTGTCCAGAGTCACATCTCCCGCTGAAGTAGAGGGAACGGAGGTGGATGGAGTTGAAGGAGTGGAAGAAGCTACCATACCAGATCGCCTCGATCGAAACTGCGCCTCACTCCGTTTACTGGTAGTATAGTCAATGGCACACATAATGGGAAAGTGGTCGGACAAGAGAAAAGGAACAAAAAAATGGCGTAAAATCTGCGTGATAGTTGAAGGGAAGATGAGCTTATCACAGGTCGTCGTATCCCTATACACATCTATAATAGAAAGAATGAAACGTGAAGGAAAATCTATAGTGAGATGCTCAAGAAGGGAAAGCAAAAAT
This sequence comes from Quercus rubra, assembly GCA_035136125.1. NCBI lineage: Eukaryota > Viridiplantae > Streptophyta > Magnoliopsida > Fagales > Fagaceae > Quercus > Quercus rubra. The sequence goes on along the minus strand of CM068739.1, from coordinate 6,645,006 downwards.
CTAGCACGAGGCTCTGTGATAGAATTATAGTGAGAAAGAGGGTGCAAAACAAAAGTCATTACCATGTTCATGAATCTAGAACCTTTAGCAAAGGATGAACATGGTGTAAACTGACGATCACACCAATCAGAATGGCATTTGCAGAAAGCAGAAATCATCTCGGCTTTGGACACAATCCTCAGACGCTCACAACGGGGGTAGTTAGGATGCTCTACCCTCGGAACATGGGGCACCTTGGATACAATATTTGGTGTGACCACTATGCGCGTACCTCGAACGCGAGTATGAAATAGAGGTACAGAAGTATCTAGTCCATGCATGTTGGAGTAGAACTCCTGAATCAGCATGGAAGGACATGTGACCGGGATGTCACACAGTGACTCCCAACCTCGACTGTGAAAGACAGTGGGTAGGTCAGTGTCGGAGAAATCTAATAAGATAACTCAGCGTTTTGAATGAACACCTCGTCTAGAGAAGTTCTCTGAGAAGTCCTTTCTGGCATCCTCATCATGGAACCGAATAGAAGAGGGGGTAGGATTAGAAGACGAAGATGCCCCGAAACGAAAAGGGTTCCAGGACGGACCAGAGTTACATTTTGGTGCCATTGACGCATTAACATAAACAGAATAGAGAGAGAGAGGGAGAAAAAGACAATCATAAAAGTCCCAAGCAGTTCAAATATATCAAAATATCTTGAAAAGAAGGAACGTATGCATGCGAATGCATGAATATGTGACATGCAAAGGAAATTGCATTATGGGCTTAGCCCAATCAAACCTACCAGCACACAATCAGTTGCACACATATAAATGCATGACAATATAGTTATAATGCTAATGAGATGCAATGCATGAAGTTTTTAAGATCAAATCTTCAAAACCCATCCTAAAAATTTCACAAAAACCTCTTTGATTTTGAAAAAGCCTAAATTTTCAAAAAACCCAAAAACTTAGGTTACAAAGCATGAAATGCATAAAATGAGAGATTAGAAACTTACCAAGTGAAGAAAAACTTGAATAAGCTTGAAGAAACCTTGAGGAAGAGGTTAGGAGTGAGTGAGAGAGGTTTGGGAGAAGAAAAGACGCAGATAGATCGAGAGAGATCAAGAAAATGAGGATCAGATCGCGTTTGAACCCTTATATAAGTGTTTAATAATTCTCGACAGATGGAGGTGTCGAGGGAGGTGTTGAGCTTTAAAAACTTTGACAGATGCAGCTATCGAGAGGTGTCCAAAGTTGTCCACAGCAAAACAAGCTCGATGGATTGAAGAGCTATCGAGCGGACAGGAGGTTTCTCGATCGATCCACCTAGCTATCGAGAGGTATCGAGATTGCGATGAAAAACAACAGATGAGCTCAATAGATAAGCCAGGTATCGAGAGGTGTCGAGATTTCTTAAAAACAGTTTTTCAAGAAGAAAAAAACACAGATATGAATGCAATCAACCATGCAACTCAACCAATGATCCAAACAGCAATTTGAACTCTCAAAATCATATCTCAACAACAATTTTAAGCACATAGATCCCAAAAACACACAAACACACACATACTAAACAAGTCTAACCAATTTTATATTTAAAAAACAAGTCAGGACAGTTTAGTGAGCATACATTAACACATGTAAACCTTGTGATGGCCAAATCACATTATACCTACACATGTATCAAGAGTAGCAAAGAATATACATGTTATGACGATTTGAGATATGAGAAAATCACTTTAACTCACACACAATCATAACTATTTGATGGGGATTATCACCTTCGAGGTACATCTTATAACTCTCACATCTCGTAGAATACACACTTGCAATCATATATGAAGCATTTTGATCTTTTTGCTCATATTTTTCTTTTTAAGCAAATCATGCATGAGCATATAAGAGATAGAAAAGAAATACCCAATGATGTTAAGCCTTTGACATTCCAATTTTTCTATGTCGAAACACACAAATGTCATTCCATGATTGGTGGGCAATAGTGGTGAGATGGTTATTTATGCCTTTCTCTTAGGATTTTCTAGTCCTTCCTGTCAAAGTGTGATACGAGTGTTAAGCACAAGAGATTACTTAACCTTACTCAACACAAACATGAGCCATAAAACTCACTTGCTTAGTTGTGCATAGAGATGCTCATCTAATCTACCAAAGATATAAAGTTTAGAAAACTTTGTTTCAATAGCCATCCAAGGTACACAAGTACCAATGTACATAAAACACACACTGTTTTTGTATATTTCTGATTTTTCAATTTTTTTTATATATATTTTTTTTATGTCAAAAACAAAATAAATAAAACTAAAAATAAACAAAAACATGTTAAACAAAGCAGAGCATAAAAACTAGACTGACTCAAAAAAGGAAAGCAAAACACACAAGTAATGCAAACAAAAACAAGAAGGGAGAGAGAGAAACAGTGATAGAATCACTTGGAGCCCTTTTCCTTCCACACCTTGGAAGAACCTTTCCATCTAGCAAACCCTTGATCCAGCGGTGAGGGGGAAGAATTGAAACCATTCAAGTTCAAAAGGAATATGAGGACGTTGAGAAGATCTCCAAGTGGAGCAAAAGAGGATGGAAAGTGATTCTGGTTTCCTGATACTATCATGCTGTTGCTTTGTTGAGTAGCTAACCACTTATAGCAATTAGGTCGAGTATGATCGGCTGCTCCATAGTGATGACAAAGATGCTACTTCTTTTGTTTAGGCTTTTGAGAGTGATGAGAATGCAAAATGTCATATTTTTCTCCCTTAATGTTTATTATTTTATATTTATTTGGTGTCTAAATGTACTCATTATTCTTATATTTTGATTTAGGATGCAAATGAAGGCATTAAGTGCAAAACGTAGCTAATTGGGGGATTCTAGACAACTTTGACATCATTTCGTAATCTGGGCATAACTCTCCCATCCAAGCTCCAATTGAGATGATTCAAGATGATATGGAATGCCAAGACAAAGCTCTACAACTTTCATGTTTTGAGTTTTGAGAGATATGGGATGCATTAGGGTCAAAATTGGGCTTGACATTGCCACACCTGCATTGTTGACGTTTTGGAATGTTCCTTTGCCTGCAATTCTAATACGTAGATTTGATGCAATTTATTTTTGGAAGGTTCTAGATCTTATGCATGAAAATTCTGGCTGAAAAAACGCCACTTTCCTAGTTATATTAGGACTTTGTTTTATTTTTAATATTTTTCCTTAATTAGTCAGATTTGGATATTATTATTGAGAACATTTTTAGGAGATTTTGTAGGCTTGGGAAATGGGAAATAACGTGTAAAAGGGGGAGGAGAAATCAGAATTGGATAGACACGCCTCTCTCTCCACTCTTCTCTAATTTTCTTCTTTGATTTTTCATGATGGCCCTACATGGCTAAAAGTTTTATACTTGGTCGAAGGAAACTGAAACCTCAAAATTAATAAAACTGTAAGATCTAATTTCTTTTTATTGTTCAATTTATGCTTTGAATATCAGATGTTCTTCTGTGCCTATTTTCATGATTGTCTTGTTTAATTTCTAGGAGGCCTACTAGTTTATTATTCGTTGCAATCTACTGCTAGGTTAGATATCAAATCCGTAATTGTTTGATCTCTCTAACTTGTGAAGCAACCAAGATTTAATGATTTGTTGCGTCAGAAATTATTAGATCTTAGGAAGAAAGCTCGACTAAATTAAATACAATCGCTTGTGCTTGTGTTGTTTAGTTTCATTGATCTCTCTAATTCTTAAGGATGCTACTAGATTAAACCTTTAGCGCTTGTCTTGGGTTTTTTAGTAGTTAGGGTTTATTAGATCGCTTGTTTTCTAATTAATTGCGACTAAGGGGAGATAGGAAAATAGTTCCAATTGTGAATATTCAAAGTGTGAATTGATACATACTTGCATCGATAATCCGTTGTAAAATTCCGATGGTGGATGTTGACTTAGACCAAGGTTGGTTCTCTTGATTGAATTTGATACTTTAATCTAAATTTTTCCTTAGTTGTTTTTTCTTTATATTAAAATTGTTTTCATTATACTCAACCCCCCCCCCCCTCCTTGTTCATGTAGCATAAAACTAGGCTAGATACTCTCTATGAGAATGATCCTTACTCGCACTACTACATATATTTTTAGAAGTATATGTTTTATTTTTGGTTGCCTACGACAGCACACCAAATTTTGGCATCGTTGCCGAGGAGTGATTCTAGTTGATTTTTTGTGCTTCTTGTGAACCTTATTTCATTTTTGAAATTTTCCACCAAAAAAAAAAAAAAATTGCTAGTTTTTGTTTGTTATAGTTTCGGCAGAATTTTGATTGCGGTAGAAGTAGGCCTTGATAGTATAGTTTTCTAAAGGTAAATGACATTCTGAGCAAGACTAGCTAATCCTTTGGATTTCTAGCCCCACCCTCTCGAGGCCAGATTCCACTTTTTTCTAAGGTTTTTAGGCATTTTTTTGTTTTAGCATAGATTTTATTTATTTATTTTCATTACTCTAGATTTTTCCTGGTTTGTTTTTCATGGTTTATTAGAGTTTTCTTGATTGTTTATGACTGTAACTCGATCTTCTAATCTAGGTGATTTGTAGTATGATCCAGAAATAGTGAGAACTTTGCGCAGGTTAAGGAGGGAAGCTAGGAAAAATTCTGAAGAGCAAAATCTAGCTCTTGATTCCTTGTTTGTTAGCGATTTTGATTTAGAAAAGGATGAAGTCATGACTGAAAATCAAAATTTGAAAGAGCTTGCTGCCCTTGATTTGAATCAACAACCCTTATGCATAACATTCCCTACTTTAGATGCTACTACTACTTTTGAATTAAAATCTGGACTAATACATCTCTTGCCTACTTTTCATGGCCTTACAGGTGAAGATCCTCATGAGCATCTAAAGGAGTTGCATGTGGTATGCATGAGTATGAAGCCCACGGGGGTGACTGAAGATCAAATTAAATTAAGAGCCTTTCTGTTTTCCTTGAAGGATTCAGCTAAGGATTGGCTCTATTATCTACCCTCCAAGAGTATTAAAACATGGAACGAGATAAAGAAGTTGTTATTGGAGAAATATTTCCCAGCTTCAAGGGCGGCCAACATTTGAAAAGAAATTTGTGGTGTAAGGCAGCACAACGAAGAGTCCCTACATGAATATTAGGAACATTTCAAGAAATTATGTGCAAGTTGCCCCCATCATCAAATTAGTGAGCAGCTACTTATCCAGTATTTCTATAAGGGCCTTCTACCCACTAATAGGAGCATGATTGATGCAGCTAGTGGAGGAGCTTTGGTGGATAAAACTCCCGAGGCCATGAGAAACTTGATTGCAAATATGGCGGTCAATTCTCAACAATTTGGCATTAGGCTTGACCCTCCATCTAAGCATGTTAATAAGGTAAATATTTCATCCCTTGAACAACAAATTGCGAGTCTAACTTCTCCTATTCATCAAATGGCTATAGGTAATATGCAAATGGCAAAGGCTTGTGGGATTTTTTTGGTAGTAGGACATCCAACCAATATGTGCCCAACTCTTCAAGAGGAGCCCATTGAGCAAGTGAATGTGGGAGGTGGTTTTCTAGGACAAACGCAAAGGAAGTATGATCCCTATTTGAGCACGTATAACCCGGGATGGAGGGATCACCCCAATCTTAGCTATGAGAATCCACAAGTAAATCAGCCGACAACTCAAAACTGCCTAATTTGCCAGCAATATAAGCAGCCATACCCCCCTAGACAACAACCGAGCTAAACTTCTAATTCTTGTATGTCTTTAGAAGTTATTGTTAAGTCTCTTGCCACTAATACTTTGCAATTTCAACAGGAGAC